>VTPC01090673.1:203322-215450 GCA_011009095.1 Ignelater luminosus
TTTGGAAATGCGTCAGCATTAACATCGAACGATGAACCTTTGAAAAGAAATGAAAAGAAAAATTGTTAATTAAGATTTTATAGAGTTTACAGGAATCGAGATCTGTTGTCAATAAAAAAATTAAGATTCATTATTTTGTATTGATGCGAAGTAAGTACACAAATGCCAATAGATTCTACAACTGTGTATATTAAAGACAACTCCCAAAGAATGCAAGCTTTAGGTCCATTTGTTAACAAAAAAATCTCCAATTCTATTGATCGTGTTTTTATCCAATCTGTGTAGATGTGAAATAAAAACAAAACATAATCTTAAATTCTAAATGGAAGCACCGCTTCTGTATCCAGAGTATTCATCCCCAAGTGAGCATTATTACAAATTTGTTTGTTATAAAAAAAAACAATATGCGACTGTTTATTGTTCGTTTGGGGGAAGGTCCACTACAATTTCATTTTAAAACTTTAGCAATTTTTGTTTTATAACTTTAAACGACTGAATAACTTTTCAAGGAAGAATCTTCGAATAACAACATTTTCAATCTAGTAAAAGTGAAAATCATTACAGCACAGAACATTCTACATAATTAGGTCAATTACTATGATTTTCATGGAAAAATTGAAACTGCACCATTGAAGCTATATCCTATATTTGTACGATTTATAGGTAGGTTTTGCAAATAAAATCTCTTATTGTATAACTGTTATGTTTGTTATTATTTATATTATTCGGTGTAACACAATATTTCTACTTAAAAAGTTAGTTTTGTTAATTGTTCTCGACATCACTTATTTTTCATTGTTAAAAAATAGAACGAAAACAACAAATTTTAATTTAGATGTTAGGTAAGTTAAAAACTTTTTTGTGTTCCTTCTTGTTTACAAGGAATCTTACAATAATCTATGTAGGTATTGGTTTTCTAAACTTTTCAGTTATGTGACGTCAGTAGTTTTTGAATTAATATATATTTATAGATTAATGTGTTAGTGTTAATGACTTTTTATACTTATTAAACGACCCCAATTTTAAAAGAAAATATCAATAAATAACTGTTAACGTGATGTATATACTACTACAAACAAGTTAATACAAACAGTCAAACCAATGACTGAAGGTGCAATTTCATTTCGCCAAAAATATACCAAAACGAAGACACTTCGGTTAATCTCGAGACCATTCGACTCAGCATCTTTTAATTTATGCCGAAAATATGCGGAAAAACTTCACTATAACGAATCTCTCAATAGAATGCATCTTTGCACTATTAGTTAATTTGGAAAAAAGATACCCGTAGTAGAACGTGAGTCCGAGATTGTTGCAGTCTGAAGACGCTTCGTAATAAGCACTACTTAGTCGCTTTTCGTATTTATAACTGCAGGAAGGCAGGTATTTGCCTGCAGCATTAGCCTGGCACATGGCTGAGTAAGTTAGTGTTAAAATAAGCGTCCCGACGCTCGCAAGGCGTCTACAAGTATACAGCAACCGCACGCAAAAATGATTTGATCGCGGGTGTCGGGAATGTACACGTGCGAAAAAATGTCCAGTGCTCGAAATGGGAATAACTTTCAGAAGACTGTACAGAATTTCTTAAAATTAATACAGTAATTCCGCTTTTAAATTAACAATGCAAATTCAAATGATTTAAAGCACACACTGCCATGAGGTTTTTTCCGGAAATAAAAAAGACATGGTGTAGTGTAACTATAGACATCAATTTTAAACGCTGTGATTATAACACCAAACATATTTAACCGTTGACAACAAAGAGCATGCACAAATCATTCCGAATTAGAAAAAAATTCGATTATCCGATTTTGTTTCGACCAGCAGTATATCTAGATAACATATTAGTGATAAAGTAAACAGGTTAATTTATCAGTGAAAATACCATGTTGGACATTTTTCGGGGATTGAAGAATTTTGTTAAATTAACTACTGTTCATATAGATTCCCCAGTTTTTCGTTTACATTATTCTATTACCGTACTAATTTTAATTGCATTTAGTTTGATTGTAACAACTCGTCAATACGTTGGTAATCCTATAGACTGTGTTCATACTAAAGACATACCCGAAGATGTTCTAAATACATACTGCTGGATTCATTCGACGTATACAGTGAAAAGTGCCTTTCTCAAGAAAGTTGGCAAGGAAATAGCCTACCCTGGTGTGGAAACAAGCAAAGACGAAAAAGATAAGAAACTCTACAGATACTATCAGTGGGTGTGCTTTTGTTTGTTTTTTCAAGTAAGTAGAGCAACTGGACAATGTAGTTATTTTTGTACCGAGTTGTAAATGTTACACACTATTTTTCTATTCTTAATTGATAGGGAAAGAGATTTAGTGTAGTTGAGCGGGATTCACTTTTGTTTTATTGCCACACGCTGGTGATGAAATAATTCTGTTAAATAAACATTTCTTTGTATTTAGGAAACTGGTATCGTTACGAAATCCGAACCTTCCTAAAATCTTTTTAAGTTAAGCTCCAACATTAAACACATAAAAGTAAATAATAAACAGCTAACTTGGAATAGTGCATGATCGTAAAGTAAATGTTACATTAATTTCAATATAAAATGAAGTGATGGTTTTTGGGTTATGTTTATGTCTAACGTCGCAAATGCAATTTCTTATATTTAATTTTAACTCTGGCGCCCTTAGCTGTAAAAAACCAGTGATTTTCATTTTGGATAAGTGTATATAAACCACGCTTACTCACTAATTTTCTAAGTAATGTTATTTATAGTAAGTCATTTTCCACATGAGTAGGTATCTTAAATGTAATAATAATCTTCGCTCTATATCTTCTCAAATCCTATTTTAAAAAAGTTTTGTTGTTCTATTCTTTTACAAAATTCTAGGTGGAACTTTTTATTTAGAAAGATAATTAAAAAGTAATTATGAGCAAACGCAAAACCTGTTTTGCATAGTACTTAACATGCCTTGAACAAACGGTTTTAAGATTAATGTGCAATTTGGTCAAGACATACTCATCAAATCGAAAACGTTTCCATCGCATTTATTTTAATGATTAAACTTGAACTTCAAGTTCAATTATAATTTTGATATCAAACAAATGTGCATCATAAATATTGATAATTTTACATAACTGCATTTCATTTTATTTCATTTCCAAAGGACCACTTACAGAGATAATGGATTTCTGGGTTCTTGAAGATATTTGTAGCCGAAATCAATTCCAGTGATTATACAACTTTGTTTTTATAGACCAATAGGAAGGAATGTAGTTATAATGGTTTCTTGATTATAGACTTTGCAAAAGGAATCATTGTTAACATTTCACAATGATTAATGATCTTGTTATCTAGCGATCTTTAAATTTCGCCTTGTTATTGTATTGTCTTGGTTTTTTGATGTTACTTCTTGTTTTGTCTTGAATTCAAGACCAAGACAACATTTCAAGAAATAATCTACATAAAATCGCGCTTTGGTTGTCAAGATAACATACACATCATGTTCTTCTAGTATTTAGACTGAAATTGTTTCTGGTCTACTACACGCCAAGTATATTTTCTACTAATTCTAATCGACTTTTCTATTACTCTCTTGGGAATCAACACAAATCTACTAAGTTTACACTACTTACAATTAGTGCATAACATATACATACAGGATGTTCCATAACACATGGTCAACACTTCTGGAGGTGATAGAACACAAAAACATAAATATGCTTTGCGGAATTAAACTATTTGGAAAAAAGGTTAGTTTCCGAAATACCGCGTGTTAAAATCTTACTTAAAATTCTTTGTTTTTCTAGTATTTTGAAGGCAATTAAGCTGAAATCTCCTATGTGGTTTCTGCTTTAGATAATTTACCTTTCTACAAATTTTGTAGTTGATGTTGGCATATGGTCAGAGATGTAGGGAGGAATATATAAACTTCCTAAAAAAAGAATTTGTTACGCCACTGAAAAACTGACTGATCCTAATGTTTCTGTAATGCACACTTAATTTAGCAAATAAAGTTACTCTTGTGTTTTTCCCATGATACATTCATATACAGTGGGGTCCAAGAAGTTTGCAACAAATGGAAAAAAATTTAGTCAATTGCTGTGCGAAAATGAAATCACCACAAAAATTGTTTCATGTTGTATCGAAGTTAATGCATGTTAGAATCGCAAAAAGCCATATAGCGTATAAGGAAGATACAAAAAATTAAAGGTCACTCACTTAATTTTGAAAATAGAGCAATATGTTACTAAGAAAAGTTGTTTAGAAGTAAAAGATATGTCCAAATTTGAAATTGTCGCCTTTTACCTCAAAAATAATTTGTTTTGTTTTTATTCGAATAACCCCATTCCTGTTAGGGTTTTGCTGTCAACTATAAGGTAATTGGACGTTCGGAATAATGCTTGTATTGTCTGAGAAGGTGCATATACACAGAGACAAATCTCTTGTTTATCTAGTTTTTTACTTTTGTAATGTGTTATCCTAGTTTAAGTGTCACTGAATACAAAAACTGTTGTTTGTTACTTAAAAAATAAATCTAAATAAATTTAATGAGTTTACATCCGTCTTTCAAAGAGTAAACGAATTTTACTCCATTACGATAAAGTTAAAGGTATTTGCATGTTACTTGCTAAAAGATTCAACGACCACGAGGGTTATACAAATAAGAGCAAAAAAAGCTATTTTTCAGGTAGAAAGCGGTAGCTTCATATATGGACATATCTCTTAATTCTAAACAACTTTTTTAATATTTTGTATGTCATTTTACTATTCTGATTGGCGTTAATTTTCTTTCCACTTTCTGTGTTAGTTTCATTTTCGTACAGCAATTGATTAAAAATTCTACCATTTGTTGCAAACTTCTTGGGCCACACTGTAGATAAGAACCTAATCATGTGCCCAAGTGCATCTTTATACTCACATTATAAACCACGGTTCTAGATTTCTTTAGCATATCGTTTACTAGTTTCACATAATTTGAATTTTTATATAAGTTCCTGGTTCAGTTGTACTCAGAAGTCTTTCAATCACCAGACTTAACAAAAGTTTTCAAATTTCTTCTTTTGTAGGAGCTTTTCTCCAGATTGTAGTCAGAAACCAAAAAGAATAAAAGTCTAGAGATGAGTCAAAAATGCTCAAAATCCTCCGAATTTAGCTCTTTCTACATATACCGGGTGCTGAATCGGCGGACGCAACATAGGAAATCCCATGCTAATTTTGAAATGTTTAGATACTGGCTCCCCTAATTATTTTAACACTAAACTTTATTTTGGTTTTCTGAAGGGCATTGCAAGATGAAATGCACTGAGCAATTTTAGCATTTTATGATAACTCAATTAGAAGATATTTAAAGAAATGTTTGTGTATGTGCATAGCACGGCAGCAACGTCGTATACCAATAACTTTATTGCTTTTGTAAACAACTCTTACGTCAACAGCTGAACAGAGGATTTCAAATACTTTAAGATGGGAGTGTTGGAAGATATCAGATGATGAATAGCAGTAAATAACCCAACTCATTTTCTTGAATCAAGTATGCCTGCAAAACTCATAACTTATCTGAGTTATTTCTTAATACCTAAGCAAAATCTGTAGATCTTTGTAATTAATGTCATCTTCTGTCACAATAAATGGTATTTTTTGATTGCCATGTTAGTAATTATTAACCGATTGTGTTCTTGGGTATCTTAGAAAATTAAGCATTGGTATCCAGCTGGATGGCTTTAACTAGATAGTTAAGTTTCGACCTATGATTAAGAGTTTCTTCAGAGACTCTTGTAGTATAATTATACAGCTATATCAAAGAAATATTTAATTTCAATAAATTTAATTTATAAACGAAATCACTTACCTTCCCAATTACTAAATAATGATAATAATAATTCGATGCAGTTAAGTTAGCAGTGCTGGTAGTGCTGCAGTCTTTTAGACATTTGTTCTTTTTTATTGGTTTTATACTAACATAGTCTACTATATTTTGGTCGTTCCATGCCAGGTTTAGAATTTTCTACCACCTTTTTTCTAACCTTGCGAGTGCGAGATCTTGGTATTAGGAAAACTCATTAGTGATATTTGAGATGTATTTGGTGTGTTATTAGATGAACTCATTATTCTGTTTTTCTCAGTCCCACTAAGATATGTGGTAGTAACTGTTTGTTTAGTGTTGTTTAGGCAATAATATTGTAGTACTATTACATGTTCGTTGGGCATCATGTTTGTACCCTACCGGTCTGTAATTTATTTTTTTGGTATATCATCTTCATCAATGCTGATATTAATGTAATAATAAACGTTTCTTTCTTTATCACTATGGCAGAGTTTCAATTCAAATGAGAATCCATTACATTGGAGTAGTATCGGCATCGTAATCATTGCCTCAACACTACTCCAATTAGATAATTTGTAGCTTGCTACATTGACTTTCTCTGATAAGTCATTAATCATTATCTTTCTTTGGAAATAAGTATGCCACAGCTAATAAGTATACTTTATTTGGGAAAATGTTGAAATTTGATTCTTGAATTATTTTACAATCTTATGCGACCAGGGACTTCCTGGTGCCCTTTTTTATACTTACGTTATCACTTTTTTCAAATCTTGTACCGTAACAGGATGGTATAAATTGTTCCGGTTTAACAACGGTTTAATTAATAGAATAAATCTAGAGTCTTGGTTATATTCCAGAGTATCCAAAATAGAAAATGTGATTTTGCTGACTTCTTTTCTTCGAAAAAGTGCTCCATACATTCTCTACATTCACTCAGAAACTTGTTATCTATTTCTTTTTACTGTTTAGTTAGCTGCTGAAATCGACATAGAATAAGTAAATATACGTATGTCTAAGACACTTGTACATTTTTATTAACTCTTGGGAATTTTCTAATGATATAGTCCTAATATGGTTCAGTTAATTGCAATAAATAACAAAACAGTTAATTGCAAATTAAAAGAGTATCTTGATTTGTTGTGAATTTAATTTGATTTGATTATTCACTGATTATGTAAATCTAAAATTATATTCATCTTTTATAATTCAAAACAAAAAATGCAAATTAATACGAATTTGCAATGTAGCCTTATAAAAACATAATATTCCGGCAACAATAATTTCTAAGAATAAATTACAATCTTGGTATGTCTAAAGAAATTAGGGCAGCACACGTCGAATCAGTTAAGACAAACCATAGAACAACCTAATAAAAATGCCTGATGTTTATAATAAAATTTCAAATTTTACGTTTAGTTTGCAAAACATTGGGCTGCAGCAGACAATCTGTACAGTTTTAAAAATTAATCTAGTTAAACTCACCTTTATGTAGGTTATTTAAATTAGGTTGCGTTTCTTATTTTAAGGGGGCCATAATAAGGTTAACTATTCAACTATCCAAGAATTCTTACTAGGCATGAAATGTTCCAAACGGTTGTATTATTTTTTAAGACATTGTTATGACCGGAAAGTTTGTGTAGTTTCAAAATTAACTAGTAGAAGTGTTTATTTTGGGTTTATGACAATATTTCTATGATTGTAAATTACAAGGCTGTTGTATTTCTGAAGAATATTAAATTACTGAAGTATAAAAAAAACTAAAGTGAACGGGAGTACGATAGAAAATAAGAAAGCAGTAACGATTTTTCCCTGCGTAAACCCTTCTGAAAGGTTGTTGTAAATGAAAGTTCTAAAAAATTTAGTAGCGGGAATTGGATTTTCTATGTAAAAATTACAATTTCCCGATTGATACTATTAGTATAACTTATTTTATAAACAACCCTTATTGTTATTGTATAGTTACATAACTTCTGTTCTACTTAAAAACTGTTACATATTTAGATAATTAGTGATCTAGTTTTATATTACGTCAGTTTTAAAAACTTCTTTAGAAATGATATAGTGAAACCTAGAAGAACAGGAACATCCGCAGAAATATATCACTAAAGTTTAGCTTTGCCTCCTTATACCAAAAGCGTTGTAGCATTATGTCGTGTCGTAGCTCCAAAAGATCTAATTATGTGCTGGTGACGTTTTTTGAGAAATGATGATATACGGTTGGGATTAGATGATTTGTGTCGTTTCGTGGTATATTTCGAGATGTTATTTAATGCAGTTCGAACAATATTGTTCATGTCAAAATAATAACATGGAAATGTATTTTAGTTAGATAATAAATAGTGAGACCTTTTTAATACATACATACTTGTATACATTACTAATGCGTTATCTGAATACATGGAAATTTTTTTTGCAGACTTTAGTATATAAATGTAGGGAAAAGAAAAATGCGTATTTTCATATTCTAACTGTACCACTTAATTATAATGATGATACGTATGTTCATTACCAAAGGAACCATAAAACTTAAAATATAGGTATTCAAAGGAAAATTGGAATATCTTTAGGAAAATAAAATAAAATGTAATATCTTGCTTTGCGTATTGAATTTTCAAGTTTCCTTTACCATACCCTACGTATTATTATTCGTGAAACAGAACATTCTATCCAAACAGTACAATTTAGTTTTTCAAAGGCATTTCTGACAAAATATTCTCAAATGAAAGTATAGGATGAAGTATATTTTCATCCAATTTGGTTTTTCTTGTATTCTTGAGACTAATAGACTTTAATGTACTACTTACATGTGGATGACATACTAAATATAAAAATTCGATTCTACAAACGCGATGCAAATTTCCCATGGAACTGAATAGTTTGAGTTTTATGACCCTAAACATAGTTATATTAGCAATCGGTAGCAATCTATTTGATATGTAATTATTTATTAACTATTTGTGTCAGAATCGTGGTACGGTGAAGGGTGATACATAATCCTTCACGTGGTTATGCATATAGCATGAAACTGTACAAGATTTTAGACTTTCGTATTTTACTGTTGTGCAATCTTCTGTTAACCCTTTGGGCTACGTATAGCACTTCAGTCTCTTTGCTTGTACTTATCTCTGATCACTTAAACTTAAAAGAATAAAACCCAACACCATTTGTGGCAGGAAAAATATAAAAAAGTAATTAAGTTTTTATAAATATGGTTCACCTTATTTAAATATTCCAACACTAGAAAAGAGAACGTGGTTCTGACAGCTTGTAAGGGCCTTAAAGAAGCAGTTTATACGTTACTGTTTATCGAGAAGTCTCAACATTCTATCACAATATACTCAAGAAACTTAGAGTGGTTTTAGTAATTTTTAATCTCTACGAGTAATTAATTATGCTTTATGACAATCAACACATGTGAAACGCAATTTTACGTTTTAAGTGGAATACCCTGTAGATGTTATTGACATGGGTCAGTTCAAATAAAAAGCATAAAATTATAAAGTGTTAACTTGAGTTAATGGTGTCATCTAGCACTTGGGATCTACAATCTACTAATTTTGAATTTGTCTTAGTGTAAAATAATAATTTTGGCATTTAACATGTTCTTTCCTTGTACCTTTCGTTTGCAGAAATGTCGTTTGTATTAGGCGCGGTTTGGCTGCTATGTACACACGCTTATCGCGTTGTAGTCTGTTATATAGCACGCACCCCATATTCAATTAAAATCAATAGAAAACTTGTTGATATAAGCCTTTTAGCTCACGACTCAGTCAGTCCTGGTCTCGACCAAACGAAAAAATCGCTTTGTATCGATTTTTCGATGTTTGAAGTTGAGATGGCGTTTTTGGCGATGTAATCATAGCAGTTTTGATTGATCTACCTACATACAAAAGAATTCTTGGACAGGACCACGTATGAAACCAATATAAAGGTTCAAATACACACAACTTGTAGTTTTAAATAAAATCCAAATGACCTGCTTACCATAACCTGTACAATAGAGAAATTCTCATTTTTATACGACTTTTAGTTTCTAGGATCGATGTTATTACTCGCATTGCTTTTTCTGTGCTACGCCAAGTTTAGCATAGAAAGTCTTATCTCCATACGACCAATTGTTTTCCAGATATTATAAACGTATAACAAAAATAAAAGATAGTGGTACGAAATGTTCACTAATCTTTTCTCAAGACCTCGTTCTGTCACATTCTCGAACCTCGCAGCGATGGGTGAATGTTTGGTAGATATTCTTTGCAATTCTCCGCGATTTATCGAATCTAATCAAGGAAAAAATAATTCTGCTGTTTTTTGCGCGTCCTCTAGTGAAACTTGAATGATAATAGACTAAATTCAGAACAGTGGCTTGGTATACATTCACCCAAAAAGAAAAATATTCTTTAATCCCATTTCGATATCTTCCGAAATTTGAAGACGAATGCTGATGGGACGAAATTCAACCACGAACCAGTGAAACTCAAAACAAGGAAGTAAAAGTGAAGTAAAGAAAACTGCTCATTCAAAGTAAGTGTTGTGGCGTTAGAGCTATAACACATTAAGCTGTTTCTATGCTCCTTCAAATTGTAACAGACAGTTCAAAACACTGCAACATAGAGAGCTTTGAAAAAAATTTTAGGTATCGACAATCTGGGGTGTTATCGCTTATGTTAGGTTGCTTCAAAGCCTCAGTAAAAAAAAAGTTTAATTATTATTACCTAGTTCTTTGTATTTATCACAAGCAGCACGAGATAGCAACTTGCTATACGAGAATCAAACTTCTTTAAAAGATTAGTGTGCTGCACTTTTAACAACTAAGGGGTCGTCCTTAAATTACGTAACGCAAAATTAAACGATTTTTATACCCCCCCCTTATAACACACCCGTAATGCAGGCTCGAACCCCCCCCCTTAAATATTACGTAACGCAATACCCCCTCCCACATTTAATATGAAAATGTTCTAATTTTTTATTGAAAAAGAGTGGGGTGCGTGCGACCGTTGTGGTCTACATACAGACTGTTTGAATTCAGACAAGTAAATATGTGTTTAAATAATATTTTATCAATAACATTTTATCGTTACGTAACGTTACTCGTGACCCCCACCTCCCCCTTGGTAACACTGCCTAACGTTACTCTGGACCTTCACTCCCCCCTTGGAGCGTTACGTAATTTAAGAACAGCCCCTAATAGGGAATGTGATCCAATATTAAATACATTAAGTGTCAGATATCTCGCCATTCCATGTGTCAAACATTGAAGACCGAATCCGAAGGAACTGGTTTGCTAAAGATTTTGAACCAGACTAATTTGAAGATTTGCGTGACCGGCCGGTATTTTTAATGTTGGTATCGGGATACCAAAATCAGCGGGATTCTGCAGCAGACTTACTTTGTACCAACTAATGCTCTTGAGCATCTAATAGTTCAGGAATTTGGTAGAAAATAAAAGAAAGTTTTGGTGGAGTTTTGATATTGGTACTGTATGGTATTTTGGGTCAGAGGTTTGCCAACAAGACCTTTCTCGGGAAATAGGTTTTTTCCCAAAAAAACATGTAAGACAACGGACTTTTTTCGGTTTTTTCAAAATAACTCTGAAACTATGCATTTCACATGAAAGTCGATCCTATATGAAACTAAATAGGATAAGATTTTCTACATTTTATGTATCTAAGGTTTTTTCTCCAATTAATAGTTTATCCGTGAGAGCGTCGCGAGAATGGGTGTCAAAAGCCAAAACTTCTAGGAACGGGAATTAGGGCACTATACGTAGATTTAACACGAAAACTATCTATTTTACGCAAATGTTAACCATGTATTATATCAAAGGTGATGTAATTGACTATATTATATGTATCTGAGATAAACGATTTCGCTACTACCTCGCGTAGAATCAAGCAGGCAAACAATGTCTGGGTGCTACTAAATACTTTATTTACAGATATCGAGAGCTTAAAGTAACATTAGTAGTAAAAAACTATGAAAATGACCTCTGTGCAGCGTGTTTCTGAACAGATTCAAAATTATTGTGATGTTTCATTTCACAATTCAGAAGAGCATGTACGCCTGAAGGACGCAAGAGTTGCACGAAACAACAAGGAGAGAACAAAAATGTATGACTGGTTACTGCAGCATCTCCCTTTCCCTCAAAACTCTAATTTGTACTCATTCAGCACTGGCGTTGTGGTTGACGGACGAATCAACTGCCATAAGGGCATAAGAATTGTTAGTAGTGACTTTGGGACAGTCAAATCCAAACTAAGCGACAAAGTACAACCTCTTGCTGTCATTACCAGTGTTATACGAATTGACGACGAGTTGATTGCTATTTATCCCACA
>VTPC01090674.1:0-22064 GCA_011009095.1 Ignelater luminosus
TCAGTTGGTTCAGGTGACTACATTAAAGAAATTGGTGCTCCAAATATCTTAAAAGCGGCGAAACTCTTAAAGTTTGATTTGTGAATAAAGCGAAATAATCTCTTGACGACTTTTAATTACAGATAGATGGAGTTGGTAAGACACAGCAGATTATTGTTTACGTCATTACACTGTCCAATCGCTCAATTTGTAATTTCCTTTCGAGATTGATATCTAATAATTTAGCATTACTACGAAACCAGTTTTGGGCCGGCAGAATTGTTCGTTTTCTTTGTCAGCTTTCACTGTCCCATCTGTCCCAACAACAAACATGTCCGATAGCTAAGCCTGCCATTTGTACACATGTCAACGCGTCAAATGTAAATACAATAACAAATGACATAGCTAGAAAAGTGGAGGTTTTATAGATTTATTTATGAACTGTTTAGCTTTTTCTCCTTTTTC
The DNA here is from genome assembly GCA_011009095.1 of Ignelater luminosus. Lineage (NCBI taxonomy): Eukaryota > Metazoa > Arthropoda > Insecta > Coleoptera > Elateridae > Ignelater > Ignelater luminosus. The sequence continues at coordinate 445 of VTPC01090674.1, forward strand.
TGGTTCTGTATCCTTTACAGGACGTTAGAATTCCCCTCCTATAGTCATGTTAGGTGGGTTTAGTGCACACAAGTGTAAATGTATCTTAGAGTTAATTGTGGATTTCGAACATCAAAAGTGTCCGAAAGCACTTAACGCATATTTTTGGCAAATCATACTCTAGGGGATGCCTAAATGTGCAGCGATGACGACGTTCAGCCAGTTTGGTATTGGCAACAGTATGGTACGTAGGTTAGGTAAGTGATGTCTGTATGTGTATATAGTGATTGCAGTTACTTGATTTATCTACATTCTAAGAGAGCCAAATAACCTACAATTGTTCAAAGTCGGGTTTTGTTATTTATTTATCTTAAAAATGATATAAACACCAGCACGACCAAAAGTCAACCTCCTAAGAGAGCTAGATATCCTGCAGGTCACCTATAGTGGCTTAAGGTTGAGATTTGCTTTTTATTAGCCCCCATAACAATGTTAATCAGCTCGGTAAGGTTACGCCTTCCAAGAAACCGTCTGCGGTGACCTAATGTCAGTCTTCTAAGAAAACTAAGTTTTTGAGAAATTCAAGTTTGAAGACTTTTAATTAACCATAAAATTAACTAAACCAAACAAAACGTTTGTAAAATTAGGCATACGGCATATCATAATTATAAGAAGCCATGAAAAATCCTGCAAAATTTTTCCAAGGTTTTCCTGCCGAAGAGTTATGTAATTTCTCTGTGTAAACTTAATATGTCGGGAATGCCAAGCCAAGTGTAAAATGTAAAATGTAAAATGTAAAAGAAATAAAGAAAAGTAAACGTTTTTCTCGAATTAGATATTCGACAATATCTAATAACAGTACTGTAAAACCTAAGGCTAATCCAGTTTATTTTCAGTTAAAAAAGATCTAACAGGTTTTGTTAAATTTGTCGAACAAACAAGAATTACTAAAAATGTAAAAATCTTGAAAGAAATCGTACTAAACTCCTGGATTAAATTTTAGATTACACTGTGCTAAAATCGGTGACTTTTTTTGTGACAAGCTGGGCACCCTGCTGGAAAACCTAATTCGAGTATGCTGAGTCCAATGGTGCTAGCCGTTGTTCTAGGTTGGCGTTATGTTTTAAGAGATTTGAGATTCGAAGGTTATAGGCCCAAGGGCCCCAACAATACGTTGTTTGTGTCATTTTTTACCATTTATTTAATTTAGATCGATCAGATATTGATCGTTTTAAAAACATTACATCAAATAGAAACCATTTTTTTAAAATAATTGATTTGGCCAATTATAGTACGATTGTCCATCATTTGTTCACAAAAGATTGGCATTTTTCTCAATGTTCTCCATTATTATTTCTCGATTATTCTGTATCGTCTGCTTGGTCTTGTTGATTCTAACAAACGTCGCCTAATAGAGCATGTAGTTTCTTTCCATTGTACCAATGTTCAAGCCTTGACGTCACTTGATGGAAACGCTTGCCATGCTTATCAGATTGCTGATTGTTCAGCAAATTTTGCTACATGACAATGCAAAAAATAAATTTTTAATGACATTCGAACATTTATACGGTGAAAAGCGGTAAGCATTTCTTCAATAAGTATGCACCAATTTTTGGATCGATGAATTCCAAGAACATTCTCAATGACTGCTTTCACACGATCCCACGCCACAAGCTCCAGATCACTGAGTGCATTTTCATATGCTTGATTCTTTATCAAACGACGAATATCCGGTCCCTTAAGTTTTCCTGTAAAATAACCATGATATGAAATATAATTTCAGTTGATCAACACTTCGATTCAAACATCTACCTTTTTTTATTTTCATCCCACTTAACCGTGGAAAAATGCGACGCAATTGGTTGAATGCATTTCCTTCTGGATTCAATACTTTTATGAAATCTTTAGCAATTTGATGTGAAGCGATGGTAGCACTACTTTTTTTGGTTAGTACAAGTGAAGTCTCAATAATATTGTTTGGTCGCAATCTAAATTCTTTACGTAGAGGCCAGTTGCGTTCTTGATATTGATCGCCAGCAAAACGGGTATCCCATAAGTAGATGAAGCACATATTTTTGGTATATCCTGTTTGCATTCCTCTCAAAAGCGTTATCACTTTCACATCGGCACAAATCTTCCACTTATGTTCATTGTATTTCACATACTCGATGATTTTTTTCAATGATGCATAAGTTTCTTTTGTCAGTGCTCAATATGATCGGAACGGAATTTTTTGAATTTGTTACGTGGAGAAGAACTGCCTTCAAACTGCTTTTGGAAGAATCGATAAACAATCGTCAATCTTCGGGTTTATATTCATGGTGCATTTTATTATAAAAACGCCTAAGATCAGAATTTCCATATCGTAATTGTAATCGGACAAATCAATTATTTTTTTTAAACTAGTTTCTATTTGATGTAATGTTATTAAAACGATCAATATTTGATCGATTTCCATTAATTTCAATTCAATAAATGGTAAAGCAAATAACAAAAATAACGCGTTTTTGGGATCCTTAGGCCTATAACCTTCGAATATCAAATCTCTTGAAAAAAAGCGCCAACCTAGAACAACGGCTAGCACTATTGAATTCAGCATACTTGAATTAGGTTTTCTAGGCGGGTGCACAGCTTGTCAGATTTTTGAACTAGCACAGTGTTATTATTGGCAAGGAATATGAACAACAAAAATACAATTTTAAGAATCAGGATTTGAATTACCTAATTCATTCACAGGCACCCAAACAAAAACGTAGTTTGCTTTTGGGACCCCATGTGGCAATTCAGTTGATGTCCACGTGAGATTAAAATGTACATTAGCACTTGTACACCTCGACGTTAAAAGATTCAAATGCGTGAAGTTATTTCTTGCGCTTGTGACCTACCTTTTTATCTTCGAACGACCTGTGGTGTGGATTTTTGGATCTTTTCCTTACCTGTATTAATAGATTTCTCTTCAGCATCCAGCAGTAATCAGTCGTCATATTGACGTTCCATCTGTCCTGGTATCTCATTCTTTTAAATCTTGGTGAAAACGTCTCCCTTCCTCTTTACTGTAGTCCCCTAAATTTTGAGGAAAGTAGTCAAGATGAGAATTCAAACAATGCAGTTTTGCGCTTATTAAACAATCGTTCGTAATTTTATGTCAAGTCTGCAACAATATTTCTTTAGTCTTCACTTCTTGTATTTCCTAAAAAGTTTTCACAAACTTTTTGAAAACTAAGCCAGGCGGTCTTCTCAGCATTTGTCATGGTTGCAACAAACTTTTTATTCCGAAACACTTTGCGTATTTGAGGTCCGTTGAAAATACTTTTTTTCAATTTAGTGTTACTTTATTCTGGAAATTGCTCAACTGTGTATTTGAAGCATTTACCTTCCTTATCTAACTCGTTCACAAATTATTTCATTAGTTCAAGTTTTATATGAAGTGGAGGAAGCAGAATTTTTAAAGATCAAGTGAAGGTTATTCGATGACGTTGTGTTCTCCTGGATTAACTGCGAGTCTTTGCGGCCACTGCTTTTTTTTGTAGTAATTTCCACGATCTCTACTGTTTTATAGACACATGAAACCAGGGTAATTTATAAAACCAAACTGCTGTCCTAGCATCTTTGTTATGATTTTCAAATCTCCGGAAACTTGCCAATTATTGTGCTTTGAATATTTGATTTTCTTTAAAATATACGCATTGTCTCCTTAATCTTCTTTTCATAACAATTGAGTGAGATATTGGAACAGATGCATACTTATTTCCATTGTGCAGTAGTACTGCTTTCAGGCTTCGTTTCGAGGAATCTAGAAATAATCTCCACTCATTGGGTTTGTAAATATTAGGTTTCAATTGTACATCAGTCTTGAGACATCTAAGCAGTACACCAATGAGGTTTCGTTATCTTTAGTATAAACAGTATTTCCGAAATTCTTTTTCCCTTTTTCTGTATATAGAAGATTTGGTTCCAGGTACTACCAAGTTTCGGCTTTTTAGTTCAGTCATTAAATCTTCAGATACGTCTTTTGGCATTGCATATTTCCGAATTAAATTGTTTAGGTCATTCTGAGTAAACAGTGTTGGAACTTTATTTTCTCTATCTGGAACATACACTTCTTCACTCTCTTTAATTTTATTTTTACTGCTGTCGAATTCTTTATCATTATCTTATTTTTCTTAATTTTGTCCATTGATTTATTGTCCGAACAACTGGTGTTGAAGTAATTTGATGTTATAGGTTTTGTCATCGTACAAAAATTCGCCTATTATATTTTCGTTTTATTTTTCGAATTAAAACTTGTCACTGCTGTATTACAAAAATAACAATACTCTTTTAATTGAGCTTTTCGTCATACTGCTGTTGTTGTAAATTTGAGGATTGTGCTATTTTTAGTTGCCTTTCACCGATTTAGCATAGAAAAATAAGCGCAACATATAATACTAGGAGCACATGTTCCTACCAAAGCATTCGTGGTATATACTTTTACTCGCGTCTGAAATCTCCTTACGTTATTAGCCTTATACTTCTCAAAGGCCAAGTTGCCTACCCTTGAGAAGCTACGGTCGCATGATGACGACACCTGCGGGCCCGCTTTCCCATCTTGACCAGCTGCCGAAACTGAGGTTCCGAGTTTCTGCTTCGTAATATATTTCCTACCTATGCCTGCCATGATGGCATGAACGCTAATATCTAGGGTCTCTGCCGGAATGATGCCGTTGCCCACCGTCACCACGTGGAGATACCCTGGAAGCAGACATTTTTGGATCTATGTTAAGTAAATGTATTGTTGAACATTCTTACTTGACGCAGACTTAAATTGAGCAGTCATTTCGCCAATTTATGTGGTTTTCTAAGTTATATTCGCGATTTAGTGGTAGATAATGCCTCATGAACGCGGAGCTTGTATTTTTGGCATCAAAAATACGTAATGTTAAGGTGTACAAGTGCTAATGTACATTTTAAAATGACGTAGACATCAATTGGGTACCGATTTTTCTATTTTATGAGCTTTTTAGGTTATTTTTGCAATTTATTAAAGCTGGTGAGTGATGGAGCTAAACAGACATCAGATTTGTGTTCAACACGTCAAAATAAATAAGGATTACCGTCTGAGGTACCAAAAGCAGACCACTTTCCTTTTGTATGCCTGTGTTATTCTTATTATCATTAAGGAATTCTTCAAGAAAATATTACTTAAATTTCAAACTAGTGCATTGGTTGGTAATTACAACTGTCGCAAGTAAAGATATCTCAACAAAATTAAAATAAAACCTCTAGGTTTTAAAGTTAAGAAGAAATCAAGACAAGGTTAGAATCAGGACGTTACAAAATGCATTCAAACTCTAAAAATCTAAATTGTACTGAAAATAACATCCCGTTGCAAGAGAGCTATTTTAATCAACGTCGAAAGAGCCAAGGAGCCATGGCACCACCACAAAGACATTTTATTTTCCAATAATTTATACTCTTAAAATTTTCTCTTTTCAAGTCTGACCTTTACCAGAGATTAGAAAATTAAAAATTGCTATTTTATAAATATAGTGAACAAATGAACACCGCGCGTACAGAATGATAAAAATAAAAGTTTGAAGCCAGTCAAAGTGCGGCTCCAACGCTTTTAAGCGGCTTCAGACTTCAGCCGGAGGCTGGCGGGTGAGGGAGGGTGTTTGGAGTTAGCGAACTACTTGAGCTAAGTTAGAAGTGGCTCCAGCTCCTGCAGTCTAGTCACCATCGAGACGTGGTGTGGGTGCTTCGTGTTAGTTACGCTACGTCCGGTTTGAAACTTGACGTGAAGTACAATACGAACACAATATGTGAGCTTTTAAAAAAATACCACGAGCCGCCACTGGTCGAAAAAAGGGTTACACACATTCTCTATAATAACCCCTTTCAAATTATGAATGCCGTTTCTGTTTTGAATTATTCTGCTCAGTGATCATGATCTATGAGGTGATCTTTTTTAACGTGAAAAATCTTTCATTGACGGTTCACGGTTCACCTTAAAATTTTTAACATTAATGCAGACGACAGACTAAAAGGTCACTTGTTTAAACTTTTACGTGTAATAAACCCTAGTGCGTACTTATTTTGCTCGCTTTGTAAATGATCATGATTTATTATGGTCGGTTTATTGAACACTTGAACATGCCTTTCTTTGATATTAATGGCTCAGTTAGAACCTGGATTTTCCTGATCTGATTATTTTGAGATGTGGATTCTTGTAGGTAGTTATGCGTAATTATAATAATTAAAATAATAACTACTTATGTGAACTGAATGTTATTTTTCAAAAAGTGAGCTAATGATTAAGGTCGCTTGGTCATTACAGCAGTCTTCGACAAAGATAATCGAACTACTAGAAAAACAGTTGTCCTATCAGTACAATACGACTCTGTCAAAAATCATTTTGATCACTGCAACTTACAAAACTGTTAGGGTAGTATTTAATTTTAATCCCATAATGGGACTAATAATTTAACTAAGTGTGTCTATACTTGCCCGTTTAAAGAAAAATTAAAGCATTTTAACCTACCCTATTGAATTTCGTTTTTATTTAACCCTGCAAATTAAATCTGTCAAGATAAGATACATATTAGAATGAAAAGAATTTCATTTAAGCGCGGAAGTATTTCATTGGTACGGTCCACTGAATTAATGCCTTGTTAGTTTTATCTAAAGATAATAAATTATTAACATGTTTTTATAACATTGTGAGTTTATATCAAAGACAATGGAGAATTCGACAAAAATATGATAAATTATTCTTTAGTGACTGTAATTAGGTAGCCATATGGGTATACTATATACCCACATCAAAACAATATAAATGAAAAGACATATTACTATATGTGTAGATAATTTTGCTAAAATTAAATTAGTAAACCAAATCAAATAAAATTTGATAAATTTGGTTTATTTTAGTTTCTAACAGTAAAACGTTATATGTATAAAATAAATACAACTTAGGCGGATTAAATAAATAATTCACCGAACCATTATGTTGGTCCCTTGAGATTTACGATTTCTGTTTTATTTCTTCTTTACTATACACTTAACTTACTTAGCAGTAGGTTTTTCTTACTTTCTTTATTGATTTCTACCCTACAAAATTGCGTAGAAAGTGAAAATTGACCTACTAGTTAATTAGCTCGTTTAAACTTTTTGACTTCTTTAAATCAAACGTCGAGGAGATAATCATTTCCAATTTTTCAAGTGTCTTGCTTTTCTGGAAAACAAAAAAGTTTTCAAGTATCTAAAAGCCGCAGTTGTTGACGAAGACAATTTTTAGCTGAAAGCTTTCAACTTTACCCTATTATACTGAAACGGCCCGATGATTTTCTTATAAGTTTTAATGAATGATTCGTAAACAAATATTATAAAAGTGAAACACAAGACGAAGTTTTTTCCTAACAACTTTTCTTATGCATTTGGAGGATTTGTTTTGTTAATCGATTTATTGTGGTAAAAAAGTTCACATAACTTATTTTTCACATAAAAAAGATAGAATCTTAGAAAATAAAACAAATCTGAAATATAGAAAGAGATGCTTTTTCCTAGGAATAACGATTTTATTTTAGAAAGTTTTATGATTTTATTGACCATGGACTGATTCTTGTGAAGGAGGTAACATCTCAATACTTATACTTCAAATGTTTATATATAGCTACAAAAAGGGTCATTGAGACTAGCTAAATGACCCTTTTCAAATCAGCAAATCTGTTAGGGTAAGCCCGTCATAAAGATTAAAAAAACATAATTCCTGCAATTCACTACTTACATAGGTATAATACACAAGGTGTCCAAAAAGGGTATCAGCAGTTTGTTTGCTCGTTTGCTCTCAGACGCGGTAGTGATGGCGCTTATGGTGTAGATCGAATTGTATAGTGATGCAGGGAAATTCGGTTGCAACGGAACCATTTATCAAAATCAACATGCTCTTATAGTAAATACCCAGCGATTAGTGCAATGTTAAGAGATTTTCTTGCGCCATCCCTTCAACAGCTTTAAAGCTTTAACTTGGAAACTTGGTTCTAGCAAGATGGTGCAACATGTCACACATCGAATCCAGGCACTCAAAGCTGTTCAGCAATTATATTTCCAAACAAAGTTATTTCAAGAAGAGGCAATATTAACTGACCCCCTAAGAGCCCCAATTTGTCGCCCCTTGATTATTTCTTGTAGGTTTGCCTCAAAAGTAAGGTCTACGAGAATAATCCAGCTAACATGCAGCAATTAAACGAAAACATCCAGGCGGAAATAAAATTAGTTTTGAGGGAATTGTGTAGACGAGTTATGAATAACCTTTGCTTTCGATTTGAAGAGTGCATACAACGCAACGGACATCATTTAGACAATTTCCATTGACTATAAATTTAAAAAATATAAATACATCATCATAGGACTTTTCCGTATTTTATTTATACAAAAATTAAATTGCCGATACCCTTTTTGGACACCTTGTATAATAATATGTGTTGAATTGAATTAGGAATATACAATCTATTTGTTATTTCAACAAAGTGCTTTTCAACGTCTTCTTTTACTAGAGAATTAATATCTGAAGTTCTAAAACGTGATGAGAAACTACGTTTTCAGAATCCATTTGTATCTCCAAATAGCGCATCCCCTGGTTTTTCATTCTTACTTGACGTGGACAAAATGTTTTACAAAATCTCTAGAACATTATGTATATAATTATATTATATACAATGTACATACGTATTTTAAATTGGAAAATAATCTCCAGAGACCAAATTGTGTATAGTAGTAGAAAAGCAAGATTTACTAGAGTATTTAGGAATTAAAGTATGAGTCAAATGTTGTGTAATTTTTGTCTATTTTCTTTCTTGGTGATTGCTGATTAGGTTAGTCGAATACGCATTTCCATTACTTTACCTATATGGAAATTATTTTACATGCTCGTTACTTTTAGGAAGCCAAAGCTAGATCAGCTGTATGCATTTACAGGTAAAGGCTGTTGAGAATAAAAGTGTTTTCTTTAAAGATTTAATTTCTTATTTAAGAAGTTCAAACTATTCTAATTTACCTGAAAGGCTTGAAATTATGATTTCGAGTGACTTGCCAAAAAAGCATTGATCTGAATTTTAAATTTTAAATTGCGCTGATAATATTTGTATTGAACAAATCTTTGCATTTATCAAGTTACAATGCCAACTGATACTAGGTCCAATATCTGAAAGGGCGAAACTTCTGCTGTTCCGTATTTTTTTCTTTGTTTGAAGCCTTGGACTTGTTTTTCATGCTATTATTAGAAAAGGGAAAAATAATGGATAATGTTTGGTTGGGCGACAGGTACAAAAAAAGCGGTCCTGCAATCCCCCAGTGGACATGCCTGGGTTGGTGGAGTTGGTATGCGAGATGGCTCGTATATCCATGAGTACTGGTGTTTCAAAAGTTCCGTCGTTCTGAAGAAATTAAAAAACATTTAGCTACCAACACAATTCAGTAGCAAAGTTTGATTTGCAAAATGGTTAGTTAGGAAGACCTGAATAATGGTGATTGTGGTGGTGGTCTGCTTTTGCGTAAACCATAAAAGAAGGGAAAGGCAACAGAAATCTATCTGGTCGTGTTGAAATATTTGCAAAGGAGTCAAGCTTTAGTAGCGGCCCGTAATTCTTCATTAGTTCGTTCCGGTCTTGAACGCAAGACGCGTGTTTGTCTTCTTTCTTGGCATCAGATTTCTCTCTCTCTCTCTCTCTCTCTTTCTCTTTTGCTTGTTGCCCTATTCTGTTGTTATCTTTTAATTTATTACTTAAGGACAACAGGAAATAAAAAGTTACAATGTTAAGTGCAAAATTTGCAAAAAAAATGGGAAAAAGAAAAACAATAAAATTAAAAAATTGTCTGGCAGTTTACTGAATTTAATTATTTGTTTATAAATCCACTGTATTTAAGTTGTTTAATTATGCATTGATTACAAATATACAACACTTTTATTTCACTTCATAGGATGTTGCTTCCCGCCATCGCTGATCATAGACGATCAACGTCTTGCTTGAGAATTCAGTCCCCGTCATCGATGATGTATACAAATGTCCGTTTCTCAAGTGTCTCAGAACTTTTTCCATTTTTCGGCAAACGAGCATTTTTCAAACTTGCACACTTGGATTATCATCCAGCCACTTAATTGGAATTCTAATGGCTGCATATTTGCTATACTGCTACACATAGCAGGTCTGGTGCTACTGGACGGCTGCGTATCGTTATTCTGCTGATTGGGGTTGGTAGACAATAGTTTGACTGGAGGTTGTAGTTGTTTGAAGAGAACGGATATGAGTTTCTTTTTTCGAGCTGGCTCTGGTGGGAGGACGTCTTCTGTGGCCTCGGCGTTGTCATATCGCCTTTAGGCAGAAAGTCGGAGAACTGATCCTTCTTTCCCAGACACACATTTGGTCAATTTGACATTTTGACCTTTGACATCTTGCAACCATGTAAACGCCTTGTTGTCGGTCTCGAGGAAAAACTTTCGTTCATCAAAGTATGGGCGTATGACGACTCCACTATGATGAGTTGCTTCTTGAAGATGGAATCTGCCACTAAAGTGAGAGTTAATTTTTTCTTCCTTCTTCATTTTACTGGTACAGGACGGAGCGGGGCGGTGATCATGTCAAACGAAGTTTGTTGTCTAATCGATAAGGCGGGACTGGATTTGCTAGTGCTTTTTAATTTTTTGAAAGGAATTTTATGTGGTAAGACTTATTTTCAGCTACTCGTGATAAACATAAGATCGTCACCATTGATATATCTTCAGAAAGAATCGGGGCTGGCTTCTGCTTGAAGGCTTTTTGACGTTTTAAATCTGCTGTGAATGGCATTCTTGAAATCGATTGTCTTCTTCACTGACGATGTGATCCAAATATTCTCTTGAGGCCAAAAAGCGTCACCGTAGATTGTTATAGCGGCTCATGTGTATAGTTTTCTGCTTTCTTCCATCTGCATTTGCCAATACCATGATCGTAGGTCGATGATGGAAAACACTCTGGCTCATCCTAAATCGCTGTTTGTCGTTTGATTTATATGGAGAGAGTCGATGCAAGAACGGGGCTGGTCATCTTCTGCTGAACTATGACGATCAGCGAAGAATTCGAAATTGAATGACTGGATTATTTGGTAGGAATAACGGCTGGGCCGGTTTTTAAAGGATTCTGTTTTTGGCGGGTTTGGTAATACATGATCGGCATCGTCGTCGGTTTTGCGTCATTGGTGAAGACATCGGCAACGTTTTGAAGATTGAGGACGGTATTCTTGGGCACTGCCTACAGTGTAGCAAAAAGTTCTGAAGCATGTCATTTAATAAACGAAAGTAATATAGCTACAGCAATAGAATTATCGAAAAAACCTTTGAGAACTGCTGAACCCTGCTGAGCTATAATCAGCTGTAGGTACATAAGATATTTTTGGGAAAATGACCCTTATGCCAACAGCGTTTGACTCAACTGTCTGGTCGATATTCTTGCGACAGGTATGTAGTTTGTATTTTGCTTTATGCTACTACAATTTGCATCTTCGTTTGAAAAATGACGAATAATAGGGACCTGGATGTGACGTGATAGAAAATAAATATAAATTTAAATTCTAGCTGTTTAATCATATATCAAACAAAAAGGTGTAACATTGGCTATACGTTTGTTTTTAGTTTTACTATATTGACCTAGTGAAGTGACATTGAAAAAGCTTCTTACTTTTAAAAACTATTACAAACTGATTTTCTCCATTTTATTTTTTTTAAGCAAATTGTGCAGGAATATCTGTATCAACCACGTATGCTTTTTTTCTTCTTTTTCCTAAAAAACATGAAAAGAAGGTAAAACTCGACTCATTTTGTATAAATCTTTCTGGAAAATACCAATTGTATCTTATATATTAATAAATTGTTTGAAATTCGGCTTCTTGCTGATAAGGAGAATATAATATTCTTGTTAATAAATAAAAGAGGGGGAAATCTTAGCGTCCAACATAAATAAAAACTTAATTGATGTCACTTATCAAAACTGAAACTTCTGCAAAATTAATTGCTATAATAATGTATCTTCCAAAAAAAAAAAAATGAAAAAAGAATTTTTTGGTAGCTGAAACTTCTGTTACTTCAGTGAAACGCATTATACACTTTTAATACTCCGGTAATTAATTTACTTTTTTGTGAAATCAAGATTAAATATCTAATGCTATTTATGAGAAGACCGTAGCTCATACTAGTTAGTCTATACAGTATAGAAACTACTGGCCTAACCCTACGGGTTTGATTCCCACCCGGAACCCACGCAGAATTTTCACGGTCGTTTCTCCCTCGGAAGGCATTGGTAAACCACTAAGATGTAGTACTTTATCGAGGAAATTTCCCTAAAGAGAAGTATCTTCGGACACTTGCCTAACGATAAGATACAACTACGCAGAAATCTAGTGAACGTGCACGACACGCGGGTAGAAGCGAAATACAGTCTTGTGCAGAATAATAATGATTGTGGAGATGACACTCTAGTTATTTGGCTGTATTTTTTTTTAGTATAAAATTTGTAAGGAAACCAGAAAACGGTTGCCAATTCACGCCAGAAGCGTATTTTTAAAATTTTAGTCAGAATTTATTTGAGGAAATTATTGAAACGAAAATTATCCAAGTACCTACAAATATTGCTCTGTATACATTTTAATTACTGAAGAAGGTATTTATTGTCTGTAAATAGATCATTTTGCTTTTTCTTAAATCAAATATATATAGATTCAATTTGTAAGACACAAGAAGAGCAAAACAAATTTCTGTTATTAGCATCCAGTGCAATTCATTCTTCTCAAATCAAGAATTACGATTAAAACGCTATCAACGCCTAAAGAAGTAATAAGCAAATCAGCATGAAATTCTGGAGTTAAATTGGTATTCCGCTCTTTACTGCAACATGGTTTTGTCATTTTATTTCGCTTCAGTACGAGAACAATAAACGGTAGCCTTTGACGTCAGAACGTTTTCCATTCAGTGACTGAATTATTAATTGTTATTACATAGCAGAAACGAAAGCATTAAAATATGATTTTAATAGAGTATAAGCAAGGGTCTACCATTAAGAACGATTGTTTCTTACAAAAAAGTTATTCGATGAGACGTTAAAATTTTCTATTGTCTTTTGTTTTTAAAACTATTGCATTGTAACTTCTATTATTTCCCGTTGATAGACTCATCATAAAACAATTTATCTTTAACAAAAGTTTTAAAAGCCGATGCTTTAATTGCTCTAACTTTCTTGTTAACGGATCGATTATTAATTTTAAAGTACTAGGCAGCTGTTCATTTATTATGATTGACTCTACTTTGTAATGTAGGGAATTAAAAAAAAAAAGTCACAAGTTTAGTGATTCTAATTCTCATGCGTTTAGCGTCAGAATTTGTGTCTATTCAAGCAGCAAACAGACTTTACATAATCGCCTACGCTGTCAAAAACAAGGTATAAAGATAAACTTTGAACATTGGAGGGTGCGAAACGTGTTTGATGATGACGCGTGAGCGATAATTTTATTACGGTCAAATTTTGATTCGGGCTCTTTAATGTAAAAGATTTGCATTGTAATCAATCAGTTTCCTTCAGGCAGCGCTACTTGATTTGTGTATAGTTTTGGATTTTTAAATTAAATTAATTTGAGACGTGATTTTAATTTATTGCAGTGTTTCTAATATTTTTGTCAGCATTCTATTTGATTGTAGTTTTTAAATAAACCATATAGAGAGAGACAGGCCCATGCAATTTTTGACAAGTAACCCTAATAGATTATCTGTGGCATTAAAACGCCAAGTTTTCTAAAAGAACATGCAGGACGCTTCAAAAGACTGTTAAGGATTTCCTTGATCTGCATCATATGTGAGTTTGCAATTCGGTTGTACCTCTATATACTCCTACCTTTAAAAGAACTTAATTGGTGTTTCATCCAGGAAAGAAGACCCAAGATTTAGTTGCCTCCTTTTTGCAAATAAGGTATAATTGGTTTACTTGGGTATATGTTGAGTGCATTTTCTAAGTACAATTTCTTTTTATTGAAATGAGGGCAGGTTGCATCTTGTCTAATCTAGCTATGCCAAATTTGACCTTTAATGTTATAACCAGGCCGTACGCCTGTCCAAGGGCGCAAAGACAAGTGTGGTCCAGCTTTACGGCTACTTTAATAATACTCAGTTACCACAGTGAAGGAGACAAGACATACTTTGTGGTCATTCCTTAGTGGATTACAATGTGATCGGCTTAAGCTAATGCAATTGTAAAAAATAAAACATGATAAGGCAAAAAAAGAAAAGTCTTAGATAGACTGTGCAGTAGAGTTGAGTGAAAATGAACAAAAACAATTTTTCCCTCTAGTTTTTTAGCCTGTATATGGAAAGGTTGCGTTTTGTAAGTGTAAATTACTGTGCAAAAGTGACTCTAGAGAGACGACTCCTTCGGCTGCCCCTTTGACAGACCATTTTCAAAAAATTGGTAGCTTTTCTTTTTATACAGCACTTTGCTTATTTTTATATAGAACTGAAAACTTCATTTCTCTGTGAAAATAACCCAGAACTTACCACATGCAGGTGCAAGTCGAGTTCCACCGCCCACCTACCCATTGTCTAAAAAGTTGTATTTAGTTACCTTCAGAAAAACAGCTCGATATTGGCATTTTGTCTAGAACTTCGCTAAGAAGGCTCTAGCAGTAATTTTTGATCTAATAGATCCATCTCTTGCCTCATAACCACATACTGCTGTAGATACTTCGGTCACCAATTTGACGCAGCGTTCTACTTGTAAATGACAAGGAAATTGTAAAATATCGATTTCAACAGGTAGATCAGTGTTTTATATTGTAATAATAAAATTCTTTACTACAATGGACTATATACAAGGATGATCATGAAGATGCAGCCCCACTACGGACTGCATTTCGTAAAAGGTAGAGAGCAAGAGAGTGAGGCGGTTGCAGGTGCGCCTTTTTATTTGCTCATCGCTGCTGACCGCTACCCTAACCGGCTTAACTATAACTCTGACTTATACCTAGAGTTACACATGCATTTACCTAGAGTCCCAACAATCAGAAATTATTTGCTGAAGCTCATCATCAAAAATTGATACTGTTATGGGCGGCTCAATGATTGTTGTTGACCGACAGTCAATTAATTCTATTTGGTTTTTATCATTAAAGTTTAGGTTGGGAACTTTAAACTAGCGTACTTGAAAATTTGATGTTTTCGTTTGTTTGCATTTTGAAATTCTTTCTTAAAGCCAATCGTCTCGTAGGTTTTCTAATATCCGCCAACAATCGCTAAAAGAATATTTCTTAAAGCAGCCGTTCCTTTGCAGGACTGCATCTATAACTACTTTTAAGTCTTCTGGTAAGAATCGCCATCTTTTTATAATGCCCAAAAAGTGTTTACTACCGTATCGACAAGAAGGTTGTGTCTTTATTTCAAACCATATTGTGATGTAAACGTTTACGACATATTCGGCTACGATCTTCAGCAATCTAGATGGATGCTCGATAGACCCATATAATCTTAAAATCCTAGCTGTCGTTGGCCATCTTAAATGAGCCATTTTCTCTGGTTCTCGTTGTGCTGAACTTAGAGATAATTCGCCTTTAAAAATTGAACTGCAGGTTTGCTACAGATACTGTTGATCAGTACTAAGCTTATTAAAATCTATTTCAGGTGGAGTAATTTCGATGTTACTTATTTATGCCACTAGCTGGCATCGTGTTATTTGCACTGGTTTAAGTAGAATTTCCCAAAAATTGCCAAAACCAACCTATGCGTCTTTAAGTTAATATAACGATGTCCCATTTTTACCATCGAAGATTTTTGGGCTTTGGTGCTCGTTTATAGTGTCTATAGCACTACCACAGGACTCTTCGAGGCTTTTGTAGGTCCTATCATACGTTCATGTTTCTTTTGTTTATTTTCTTTATAGACACATCTGTTTATTGAGTACTTGTATAATTGATTCTGTTTTCTGCCGTTTTGTAATAAACTAAGGTGTGGTACAAAATCTTAAATAGTAGCTAAGAGTATTTTGGTGTGGAAAAAAGGAAATAAAGGCAAAGCCAAAAATTATTCTTTGAAGTTTATGTTATCAGTAATTTTCTCTTTTTATTTGCAATTTTAAAATTTCTTAAAATGTTACATCTGTTACAAACCTGTTTTGCCAAGGTTTTCTTTTGGATGATATTCCAAGACCGTTATACGAATCGTTCACTTGATACTCCATAAGAACAAGAGCTGCACTCCGTAAGTTCTTGTTTTATAATAAAATTGGTTTGGTTTAGACACTTGAATTGTCAGTATTAATAATACCTCTGAAATTTAACGATTTTGGTTATTTGCTGATTTCTAAAACATTCAGTTTTTGTTTGAAAGATCTAAACTATTAATTTAAATAATCTTATTTTCAGAGGTTGTAACGGTTAAAACATAGAATAATTATATTGAAAATAGTCTTGCAAGGCTTTAATAGCAAGCCGGCTTAAAGAGAACTCTTTTTCTAACCTTGGGTCGTAGGTGTCAAGACAACTTTAATATAGATCAGGAGGTACATGTATCACTTACCACTAGTAGGTTTACAAAACGATTAGGATTCTATGATCGAAAACAACCAATACTTATGATTTCTTATGTAGATTTAAAATCTGACTATAATTTGAAGAGATTTACTTTATAAAAGTAAAGTCATTAGATATCGAAATTACAGTGACATCCAATGCAGTTCAATTGCGTTTTGACGAGAGTTTAAAAAGAATTCAAACATAACCTATTTATTATGAAAACTACATAATATTGTTAAGTGTGGAGCGTTAGAAAGAAATTATTGAAAGAGCAATTAAGACTTAGTTTTTAGGATTCTCCTTGCTGACTACAGACAACTGGATCATTAAAAAAAACGGATAGTACAAGGTGTATAGAATCTTAAAACTACCTCCTCCCAGAATCAATTAAAGACATGTCTAATGGATGCAACAACGGTATCCCGGTTTTCCAATTACAAATTACACGTCAGCATTTTTATACATGAGATACAGCAGACCTTTTTGAAGTAGACTTCTTGTTAGAGCTTTTGGATTTATTAATTGCTTTGGCTCTTGGTTTACGTGTTCTTTTTAAATTGTACTATTTACACAGGCAATTGCTAATTTTATCAATTACTCTGTCATTTGTCTATTAATATTTTTAGAATGGTGTAATCTAACAGTTCCTCATGCAAATACTAGGCATATCATCTAATTTGGTCTGATTTTTTAGTAAGTATAACCAATGTAACTATTGATGTAGCGGTGGAACCAGCGAACATTAGATCCTTTGCTGTAAACATCAACTACAATATTAGAAAGTATCTAGCAAGGTTTCTTTGAGGATATCTGCAAATGCAATGATTGATTTTCGGATTGCAACGATACAAGCATATTTCTAATGTTTTTTGCAATTGCACTCCAATTCACCTATTCTTTAGCTTGCTTGCTTGTCAACATTGATTTCCTTATTTGGTGAAAGGTTGTGGATTTAGTAGATTTGCGAAGCAGATACAGTCCCCGGTCTAGACCAGCTGATGGAATTTGGTGGCAGCAGCAGTAGCAGTAGTAGCATTAATGGTTGTGGGCAACAATTGACTGAGAGTACGTGTGGTGTCGGCCGGCTGCGGTCTGTGTTCTCGACATAGATATTAATGTTGGTCGTGGGCATTTCTGACGAAAGAGACTGCAGATGTAAGATGGCACGCTGGAATTTGTATTTGGAAATTTAATACATGTATGGCATGGATAGAGAAGTCCAGATGTTTTATCGTAGCAGGTATTGAACTTGGATGTTGTTGAAGGCTGCCTATTGTCAGGTGCCCACGTTTTGCCGAGCAGGTGTACTGGATGTGGTTAAAGATCACTTGTAGAGGCCCGCGACAAGGATAATGCATATGTTTAGATATGCATTGGCTGTCGCGGTCGGTGTCTTCGAAAGCTAGATCCGGCGATGATACGGAGAGAGAGTTTGAACTCGAGAAGTGAGGCTGTATTATTACAGCATACAAATAGTTTTCAGGACCACGCCTCTACGCGCGCGCTTATAGAGCTGAGCACGGTAACGGCCATTAGGAACAAACGGTGGCAGTGGCAAAATGGGACTTTGGGATCAACAAACCTACTAACGCCGCAGCCCTGGATACGTTTGGAATACGGATACTCGGGAAAACAGGGAAGCGACACCTGCGTCACTTCTCCAAGGTGACGATTTACGCTGGTGAAGAAGGACATGCGACAACCGGATCCGGGAGTCTGCGTCGCTCGGACGGTGAGAGATCTTGGGTTGGCCAGCTCTGTCCCTGGGTTTGAGCTTCCCAAAACAGAAGTTGCCAGGAGTCACCTAGAAAGCATGACACATCAACCAGGAGAACACCGACGTGTCGGACAGGTACAGGAGAAACTACTATCGACGTCTGAACCGAACGGACATCACGTGGAACTTTACTCTTTAGTCAGTATTTTATTTTTATTTTATTTTTCTTTCTTTCTTTCCGGCGCATTATGTTACAATATGTAATGGGTACTTGACAAAATGTAACCTTCTTCATCTAATCCTATTTTGTCTAAAGGCTCATCTTGTCCAATTTTAATTTGTCTAATAACAACTCTGTCTAACACCTTGGCTAGCTCTAGTTTGTCTAATGCCAGATTGCCTAAAGTTGCATATTTTTTAAAACTAAGGCTCAGCATGTATATTAATTTTAAAAAATCATTACCATCTTATATTAATAGATACAGAAATTTTGAACTAACCTAACCAACTCGACTTTGCATTTTTTACTAGAAACAAATAAATAAATACAAAATGGTTAATCATAAGTTAGTAAAACTAGGTTATTAGACAAAGTGCAATTAAACAAATTAGCATTAAACAAAATGTTATAGACAAAGCTGTGAAGTCCTAACTCAGATGACGATTTAATACCGTTTATTGCTAAAACTTAATGCTAAAAGGTAACTAATCTTAAGACTGGCAACTAAATCGTTAATAATATTAGACGGGATGCCGCATTAGACAAATTCGCATTAGATAAAATGGAACAAAACGAAATGGGGTTAAACAAAATGACTTTAGAAAAAATTGCCTTACACGAAATTAAACAAATTGGACAAATCTCACTTTAAAACTATACATTATGTATTCCTCTAAAAAACATATTTTTAAATGACTTTATTGAGTGAGTTTTATATAAATTCCTAAAGCATCAGGTAAATAACAATATAGACTAAAAAATTTATATCACTACTCATTTTTGTTAGTAGACTTTTGTTGGCAATTTCTTTAAACTAACTATAAAGTTGCAAAAAGTTTTGTTTAAATGTTACAAAATTACAGATAAATTGTAACTGGAAAACTGTATTACCAACAAATAATTATACCAATAAAACTGCGAAAATCTATTTGAGCTGGAACAATGGAAAGAAATGTTCGTATGGTGATTAAACTTCTTTTTTACTAATTTTAAGAGGTGATCTGTAGTAATCCTTAATTTATTTTTACTTTTGCGCTGTTTTCTTTCCAACCCTAGCTAACACAATAAAATGTAAACTTTCCAGTGGAGAAAGCCTTGAGAGACGGGTTCGTGACCTGCACGCTCGACTGCTACTCGCTAGCTAACCACGAATTCGGACAATTAACATTATTCGGTTAGCATGAAATATTATGAACAGAGCGCTTACTGTGATTATCTACTTTACACACAGCCTTTACTACGGAATCATTCATTCTTTGTTAAAGAAAGTGATCTTTACGACAACGGATTATCTAAATAATGAAAAGAATTATGAAAAAAAGTGATGATCGCCTCAATTGTGTTATACCAACAATATAATAATAGAATGCCACAGTAGATATTTGAGACTACTATTATTATATAGCTAAAAAGTCGGGTGTTTCACTTTCTTGTTTGCCAGTATCTACTTTAAGAGCTTAGAAGGTTTTTCGCAACCCAGAAAGAAGAACTTTAGAAAGATGAAAGTGGAAAAAGGGATAAGAGGCAAACAAGGAAATGGAAACGATTGTTCTGGTATACCTACCTAATTAAGTAAAATGTCTATCACTTAAGCAATTTAGGAATTTCTTGATTTGAAAATAAACTAACAAAGCTTAACTTCATTTGAGAAGCTCAGAATAGTAACTTCTTCAATGGAGTTCTTCCTACAGAGGCGTAATCATCTATAAATAATCCAAAGTAGATCCGTTTGACAAAAACCCATTCTGTTTTTATTTAATAACTTTCTAGAACCTACAGTTTTACAATACAAAAAATGTATTTAACATAAACTATTCAATAGTATCGAAATCAAGTAGGAACATAAAACGCCACTGCACATTCAGGGAAACGAAAAACAAAATATTTTTTTGTATTGCTGCTTATCACACTAACCTTATCTACCACATTTCTCTTTTATTGCAGAAATATCTATTTGGCTTTAAAAAAATCTAGGATTTCCATTTATTTCAAAGAAACAAAAATAGTAATAAATAAATTCATACAAACCAGACAACCAAGTTTCTCTCTTTTACAGTTTTCAAGATCTCAATCATGAGTTTTGTATTTTGGACATCCTGTATCTAATCGCTTTTCGCTTAGATAGTATTTTATAACCTAGGCTTAAAATCACAAAAACTTTTTCTTAAGATATTTTGAAACTAAATAGAAAAATTGCATTTTAAAGAACCAGGAACGAAGATGATTGATATTAAAAGGTTGGTAACTTTAAACTTGATATTTCTGAACGCTTCAAATCGTTAGGGCAATTTAATAAAAAAGTTTAAAATTGAATTTTAGTACTTTTCTGAATTCAAGGGAAACGGTAACCAGTATTGCGACACCGGATGCCAGCGACATTAAAATTTTCAGGTTACTATATAATTTTCTTTTAATATTTACATAATTAACCTTACAGTCAGTCTAAGTGCAGGGGTTTTCAGCTTCCAACCTGTTGCTATTGTGCTGATTTATTTTATTCAATTTATTCACTCAACGCTAAAGAAATTTTAACAAAATTATTTCATTAAAACAAATTTGCAAACAAGTTTTAAAAACATCACAGAAATAAATTTTATATCTAAATTTAGATTTTATATTTACTCTTTCCTGTATGATAATAACATCATTCTCAATGCTAATCGAATTATTGACAAGTTTTAATCAAAGTAAATTTGGGAACTACTCGCACAATTGACTGGTTGATTTCGCATACAAAATTCAATTTGTTCCTAGTTAAACCAGTTCTAGGACATATTCCTAAAAGGGGTCATTAAAATGGTGAAATGTAGTTATAAAGTTTGCAGTGAAAAGCAGTCAGCAAGCCACAGAGTCTTTTCTTGAAATCAAACTGTGGACGATTTGAAACCTCCGCTAACGATCTGCTTTTTAACGATTTTAATTATGAATTCTGTAATAAAATATTCCACGGAATTTAAATTCATTAAAGGCCTTTCGGTTGCTGAGCCATTTTGAATCTTTCTCCTTAATTACATTTTTAAATTTTAACTGTTTAATTGATAGCTTAAAAAAATTATTATTTAAAGGTTTAAATTATTATAATTAAATTGTAAGTAAATAGTTTTAGCTAAAATAAATGTCACCTTATTAAGTTAAGAGGAAAGAATG
>VTPC01090674.1:24881-78612 GCA_011009095.1 Ignelater luminosus
TGGGGTATGTCCAGGTGGACAGTATGCTGCAGCAATGTTAAGGTCAGCTCCATTTCGTTGGATTGTGGTGACAGTCGCTTGTAATTGTAAAAAAAGTAATTTGCTAAAAATATCAGATAGTAGTAGCTTGAAACGTCACAAAATTGTCATCATCTGTCGCATAGTTACGTGCTAAGTAATTTGTTTGTTTACTGTCAAAACGTCTTCAATAAGATATTTCCGAAAGTTTGAAGATGTCCAGCGATATTATTTCAAGCATGTGCTTAGGAGCAGCAAGAAGTCTTATTTCAAGAAAATCTTCTGGTCGGTAGGAAAAAGAATACGAAGGGTTCTGCGAGCTGCGAAAGTTGTTTAAGGTTGAAAAAAGTGTCAACGAACATATTATGCTGGCATATTTTTTGGATTTGGTAAGACTTTGTAGATGAATTGTTTGCTTTTAACTAATAAACCATATTTTTTAATCCAAAAAGGTGAATAGTTCGTCTCTATGGTTCAAATATTCAATGGTAAAATCCATGGTTTTGGTGAATAAAAACAAGGACATATCAAAATTTCCGAAACTTCTAGCATTTTTAAAAAAACAGTCTGTAAGGCATCAACCTAATCAGTCAAAAGTTATAAATGTTACAGAAAATTCTAATTGTAGTATAACCGTTAATATTAATTGTTAAATTTGATAATAATTACATAATATTAAAGCGTGATATAGTTGGTATCATTTGTTGTTTATTTCTTGTATTTGAGTCCGGTAAAGTTATTTTACCGGCCTTGTGTTGTAATGTATCATTTCCCGGCCATTAATCCATGACGTAAAGTAGTATATACCGGACAGAATGAAATAAATGTATTTATTCAGTACTAATTTATTATTTTATTTAGCGTTTATTAAGTTGCTTATGTTATCAAAAAAAAACAAGGTATTTTTTCAAAGTTCGTCGAGTTTTATTTATCATGCCTACGTGCCTTCGTGACTGAGAAGCACAGAATTTCTAACGCCTGCAGTGGTTTTGTTTCATAGAATTCCTATCATATGAAAGTTGTTACGGACGTTTAAGCTCGTATTACAGTGTGCTGTCATGCCTTGGAAATTTTCCATTCATAATATATTTATTCACGTAGTTACTTCTTTCCTAGAGTAAACCAAGCTTTACTTAGCGCTTTAGTCACGTCTCGTCTCGACAAGCGCACTCGGTCAAGGGCAAAGGATCAGGACTCTCTCGTCAGCTCTGTGGGTGAAAAGATGTGAGTAGACTGGACATAATAAAATTCATCGTTATAAGTTCATTTCGTTTAAGAGAATAGTTTAATCAAAGGTGGCTTTGTGGATTTCATAAAAAAATCGTTTTTTTCGGAACGGATTAAAGACAATTTTAAACTTGTAAACATTTAGGCAGAGCCTGTAAATTTAGTTTTTGTGAGAGCAAGGTATTTGATGAACTTAGACCGGACATCCCGGGAACGTATTAGTGTTTGCCGTCGTTTCTTCTGATTCCCCTTTGGGTTCAATCGAAATATTTAGTTAAACATTTTGTGAGAGGGTGCCCTTGTGTTGTGGTTGCAGGGAAAGAACTATTTTGTTAAATAATCTTGTATCCCCTTCTACGTACACTTCTATTTGAAAGTAAAACGTAAAACTACTTTATCTACGACTCTTCAATAATATAGTCGTTATACGCTTGACTATAAGAATATAATCATACTCATAAAACACTAGTGTTTTATGGATTTTATTCACTGGTGGTGTTTTGTTGGTTGCGTATTTAGAGATATAAAAAATAGAAATTGTTATAATCTCAAACTATTTATTTATTATTTATCACTTTTTATTGAAAAATACAGAAGAAAACGCAGAAAAACACTAAATTATGCGCCACCACTTACAATTTTTGATTTTGGAAACAAAGAAATGTGGAAATAATAAACAACTGCAAAGCCAAATTAGTTACCGATGCACAAAGATGCTTCAGATCTTGTAATGTTGGTTGCCTATTTATGACGGGTGAATGCTTACTTCCGTCAAGAATTTGGACATTGTCTTCAGATGATCCTTGTATTCCAGGTCTAAAACTCTCTTTGTGAGGATTATTTACTTTCATTGACTTCTACATATTCAAGAATTTAGACATCGCCTCCCTCAGAGAAGTCTAGCTCCAGATGTTTCTCAGAAGTATTAGAATCGTAGATAAAACGTCGTATTCGACTCCCACATAATGGGCATTGTTCACTCGAATGATTTACACCCTTCATCCTTTTAAATAATAGCCTACATTATGTGCTCGTTGAATAATATACTAGTAAACGATTTGGGCAGTAATCTAAACTCGATCTTTATAGTTTGTTGGCTAGGTAACATTGAATTTCAAAGAATTATTAGATATAAATGTCACAGATTGGGTTTAATTGTTGTATTAACATTTTCTTGGATTACGTACTGTAGAAATCATTTAAAGTGCACTTTTGAATATCGCAATAGACATTGTGCTGTGAATAAATAATTTTTACGAACAGTTTTGGTGACGTTCTAGTTTAAACAACGCTGAAAGTGTTCACGGGCGCTGAAATTAAAAACTTGACGGCGTGCGAGCAAACATCTTCCGCGAAATTTTTTCTGGAGCCTGGTCGCAACTATTTACTATCCTAAGAAATCCTGCTGATTTAGTGTTGACAATTTTGGAAGGCCAGGAATTAGAATTTAAGACATCTTTCCTATTAATTCTGTTGAGGTGTAGTGAACAATTTAAAGTTTGATGGGAATCTCCTTTTGAGATCTGATTCTGAGAATTACAGCAGGTACTTAGTTTTGTTTGTAAGCCTTTAGTTATACGCTATTTTCCTAAATTAAATAAAATTAGCTGTTTTGTGTTTGTTCAAAAGCGAAAGAAATTGAATTATAAATAGTTATTTTGGACTTTTGTAAAAGTATTTAATGGTGAAATCATGAAATTTATCTTTTAACGTACAGTTGTTATTTGAATGAATATTTTATTTTTTCATATTTACGTTCATTCTTTCGCTTTTGGTGGAATAATAATAATATTTTGCCTTATTAATATATTTTGGTGCTTTTTTGTTTTTTTATTATTAAATTAATAAATTCAAATAAACTTCATTTATGTGTCTTACTGACTTAAAGGCTTTCTTTATGTGTATATTCCCACCTTAAACAGTGTGAATTAACCGCTGGATCACTAGTGGATTTTGTTTAAATAAATTATTGTGTATAAGATTAGCAATTTTAGCCTAAAACATTAATATTTATAAACGGCTAGCAGGTTCCAAACTGTTTAAATATTTCTTTTTGGCAAGTGAGGGTGCATTAAGTTATTCACCACGGTAAAAATTTCTATAATAAGCGTTCTTGAAATTAGACCGTCAAATTTGAGCAAATTAATAAATAAAGTGTTTATTGTAAATAATCCAGATAAGCCCACATACAGGGTGTTATTTCTTAAGGAACATCTATACAGGATGTTGGCCTACGAGAAGTTGCGTGTATAGGCACATTGTTTTTTTTTGACTTTCAGCTTTTGGAGCCCTTAGGTTTTACCATCCTTAAATTCTGTAAGTGCGAGCATTTATCTTATAGCGTTTAAGGTAAGTTCATCATAAACCACACCCATATTTGGCTTAGAGCTAGGGGATTGAACATATTCCGTCATCCGTAACGGGTATTAGGCCTCTTTTTCGGGTTTTGCTCGTTACAGAACTTCAAATAATTCCTTGCCTCTTGATTTCAAGATCTTATCATCTGTAAATTTGCATCCTTGCAATCTATTTGCTCTCACTCTTCCTAGGTCCTGCATGCCTTTTTCGGCAAGTTCGACTTGTAAAGGTACACTGTTAAACCAATTGTCAAAGTAGAATTTGTAATTTCGGTTTTCGAGTATTATTTAAGCTAAACTAAGAACAACATTTCCTGAAACTCCTATCGATCGAATCGGCAGTGTAGTTTGTTGCACTAGTATAAATTTCCAAGTTATAAATAATTCCGCAAACATTGGATAATGCAAACATTTTGTAGCCCCATTGGGATTATAATTTTTGGGGCTGCTCCGACCTTGCTCATCCAGCGGTTACATTCTCCCTTTTGGTATTTCTGCATTTTTTTGTCAGTGCCGTCGTACTTAGCACTGCCTTTAGCTGGCATTTTTGAATTATGGTTTATATGAAGATTTGATTTTATGGATTTCGATCTACTCAAATTCATTATGCCTGCAACTTGTGCAATCCTGGTTACAAGATTCCAAAACATTCTTTGCTTTGGCAGTTTTTATATGGTTATAAAGCAAAAAATACCAAAAAAACTGTTCCATCTCCTTTCTTGAAACAGCGTACATGTTACTTTGCTCAACAAAAAAATTGAACATCAAAGAGCAAACGAAAATATTCTGTTAAGATTTTTTCTCACTTGAAGGCGGAATAGCATCTTTCCAAGGTGGAATTGGGTAAGCAAACTTTGCAGTACTTTTGTTTCATTTGAAAGTTTGTTTAGCTGCCTTAGTTCTATTTTTGGCTTTAGGTTTTGATGCAACTGATTGCTGTACTTCTTCTTCAGTCTCTTCTAATTAATCCTAAAGCAAAGCATTGCATGATAATTAGAGCTTACATTTAGATTACTTCAATAAAAACCCACAATTTCTCGGTTCTCCTCTGTCACATTTACACTTTCTTCACGCTCTTGATCTGATGGTATATACTCAGAGTCGCCAAGATCCACATCATCATCACCTTCTAGTTCACTATCATGAGATTCATCAGGCGGAATTCTTATATGTGTACCAGGTGCCCTGTTCGTGTTTGCAGAAATTGTATTTACAAGCTAATAAAAAATCTTAATATATTTTTTTTGGTCGAAACAATATTTATAGAAATTACCTTTATATGTTGAAAACAAAATTGCCAAAGTAAAGTTCAAATTTTGCACAAGATCTAATTGTAAATTACACAGATTCACTAAGGAAAACTGTAAAACCGTTATATTTAAATTATGATATTTGGGTTGTCTAAAGGAATACTTGATATCTACGATACCAGAGATTTCATACGTGTATTCTGGGCAACACTATGCAAAAAAGCAGCTTTACTCACAAAAATAGAATTTATAAAATTTTTATTTAATTAAATATTACTTCAAAACAACACAATGCAATGTAACATAGGATTAATATTGTCATCTAGTTTTTTTCTTAGTGATTTCTGTACTGGACACCTTAGCCACCTAAAATTTAGGCAATAGACTACAAACAAAGTAGTATTTCGTTCCTTGACCTTTAGATCAATAAGCTTTTAGCTTGTATAGATAGCACTCTTTGCGGAAATTTGCATGCTTTACCACTTAGTACTCTGAGGGCCAGTTTTTCAATTGAATTTATAAGAATTTCTATCGAGGTTTAACTACATGGAATTGATTATTAATTGTAGCGATTGTTTCTATGCGGGTGCACCTCGATTAAAATTTAAACATGAATTAAAAAATTAATGAACTTTTGCTGATCTAGATAATACGTTCCAAGGCATTCTCTAATCTACTATTACGTCTAAATACTTACAATTAGATTCTTTTATAATAATGAATCTACAAGTACAGCAAGAACCTTGATGAAATCCTTTGTTATTTTTTTGCTAACTTGATAGGTTTCTGAATTTAAAGTTGTAAAATCTATTTTTTAAATATGTTTTAGTTAGGTTATACAAATTTCTTGGGCGGTAAATTTTCTCAGCTGATCTCTAAAATGCAAGTTTGAGCTGGAAGACCTAAGAGCCTATCCTTATAAACATTAGTGAATTTGTTCCTAACTTAGACCAAAACATTTGTTTTGATTTTGGTTACCGCAATCCTATTTTGGTTTTGAAAATTTGTGTGGATTGATTTTTTCTGTATTTTTCTCTTTTTCTTGCTACCATTTTCTTGTAAGTTGCTGTAATGTTCTTCTGAAGTCCTGGTGACTTAGGAGAAGCTTCGAAAAGGTTTTTTCTAATTAAAAGGCTGCATGTTGTGCTTCTGTGAAGTTTCCAAATTATTTATTAGTTTTAAATACTGTGTGGATTTGTATTTATCCTGGACTGACAAACTAATTCTTTTCAATGAAGTGATTCCCGAGAGTAGAAATTTTTTTCCAATATAGCACAATTGACGATCTCTATTTAGAAAAAACTGCCAAATGATAACAAGCAATTTCTATCAAATCGATTTGAATTATAGTTGGCCTGCATATGCTATTGCAGAAGCTGATATAAGTACAGGGACGAGAGTATGAATTTCGACTCTTAACACGATATCTAGTTCTACACTGACGTCATCATCACCACCAATCACAGAAGCAACTGCATCAAATGAGTAACTCTATAACAAGTACATCACAACCGTAACCATTCAACATGGGCAATTTTTAGAATGGCAACACTTTACAGATAGAAATCTGTAAGATTAATTTTTAGAGAATTTTGCAGAGAGTTTGACCCAAAATTCTGACGCGTTTAAATATATAAATTAAGAAAAGGCAAATAAGTTTTAAAACTTAGAAATAACAGTGAAGACAATTTGCAGTGGATTGATCTGTATAGATTGTAATCAACAATGCAAAAGGAGTTTTAAACATAACATGACTGACTGTTTCCAAAATAAAAACTTTTAAAATTTAGTTTAACTGCCTGCACTTTTCAATTCTACTGGAAGATCAAGCAATTTCGAAATAAAATTTTATTGATGGGTAGTAGTAGAAAACTTCTACTACGTATTTTATTGAAATGCCCCCACAAATAAAAATCAATAGCATATACCATCTAATAACCGTGCTGGCCATCACGCTGGTGCTCCTCGGCCAATTCAACGGTTGGGATACCTATTATTTAAAAAATGTCGAACATCAGCTCTAGAGTGTGCTGGGGCACCATCGTGCATCAGCCATAACTGCCGACGGGTTTTTAGCGGTAGGACTTCAATGTTCTGAAAACTGCCTGTAAGCCCGTAAGTTACTTTATTTAACGTTGATAGAAGAAAAACGGTCCAATTAAGTATCTTCAACAATACCTCCCCATAAAAACTGTTGTTGATGTCGAGATTCAATTACAAAATGAGCGTTTTTATCCGACCAGCGATTGTTGTTGTGTAAGTTAACTATGCTGTATCTTGGGAAATTTGCTTCGACTGTAAAGAGTACATTAACTTGAAAGTTAGGACGATGTCTCTGACGCAAAAATCATTTATAAAACAATAATCGCGGCTGCTTCCAAGAGGGCCTGCACTCGTTGCAAGTGGTATGGATACAGAGACGGTTGCATTAAATACGTGAAATTCTGCAGCCACTTCAACTGTACTTTTTTCAGGATGCTCATCAATTGTGTCGAGGACTTCCATCTCTAAATTGACTATTTGGACAGTTCTCTCTATGCCCCTATTAGCAAAAATATGAGATAAAAAACCTGTTTCCTGAAGCCTAGGTTACTGATTTTGTTTTTGCCATTTAGTTTGTGCAATCTTAAGATATTGATAACTCAGAAAGGAGACATTTTTAAACGTCGGTATATAATACCTTATGATCTGTAGAAATTGCTGGTTTGGCCAAACATTTTAGAAACGCCCTGTATAACTTTTTCCATTCATGTACCTAATTTGACATCTGTCAAAACCAAGGCAAACCTAGAAATTTGCAGTAAATTAATGTTTTTTTCTCATTTGTGTAGACGATGACAAAATATTTTGTTCGATACATGTGCGCTGTTACTTTTCAGACGCTCAGCCGTTTTTAGAGCACTAGGCTTGCGCCTCATGCTTGAAATGTGGCGTGACAGCGCACTTGTATTAAAATATAGCTTTATCTACGACTCTTCAATAATTCAACTGTTATGTACCTAATTATAGATACATAATCCAGTACATAAAGGACGCCGCCATGTTCTATGGATTATAAAAGACTTATCTCTCATTATTAATAAGTATAAGTTTATAAGAGTTGTAGGTAAAGCGTCGCATTAAACTCGCAGGTGACTGTTATTCATTCTGCTTGTGACACCAGCCGGGACGACGATTGTTGCATGCATCCTTGTAAATCATTATGTGCTCGTTTAATAAATATACTATTATTATTAATCCACTCATGAATGAAAAAGTTAATATTATGTACTTGGTTGTTGTCATAGTTAGTGCAAGGCCAGGATATGGTGTGTTTGATCTTCCTCTTGAAAATTTATTATCTTTTTATAAATTACCAAGAATTATTATTATTATCTTTTCTTTGGTACTTAAGATTATCGTTATCCAATAGAGCTAACTATTGGCCTCGATGGTACACCTTCCTTGTGGATTTTGGGTAGACGGTAGAATTTTGGGCATCTTGATGATTTCTCCCTTGGTATCACTTGTAGTTGTGTTTTGGTTTTCGTTGTTTCCTCCAAGTATGTAGTGGGATCCGTTGTCATTAGTTGGTATGGCGGATACTCCAGGAAGGATTTTATTTTTGCGTCCATTATCATGATTACATTATCCTTCTCGGCTGATATAATGATGACGCTTTCGTTCTGTCGTAGTGATTTCAGTGCTTGGTGTTTTTCGCGTTTTCTTTTCTGGTCGAGCTGTTCTTAGTACCCGTGACACGTCTTGACGTTATTCTTCGCAGCATTTTTGTCGATCCTTCCACTCCACATATTATATCTTCAACCGGAATGCGTATCGGTGCTACTGCGTAGTTGAATCCCTTGGCTAGGACGCTATGTGCGGCTTCGTCGACATGATGTTTTGATAAGTTGTGCACTACCTTCTTTAGTTCCAATGGCTGAATTTCCTTCCTTGGTTTTTGTTCGGCTTGGAGCCGGTCGAATTTCTTTGCCTGCTTACTTGTTGTCAGAGCTACATCTGTTTCGGCACGAAACTCAGAAAGTTGTACTACGGCTGCCCATAATGTTGAATGTAGCGTACTACTTAGCTCCAGATGTAGATCTAGCAGTTGCCTATTTACGTTGTCCAACATCCTTCTGGTATCGTGGATAAATTCTCTTGGTAGTGATTTGGTTGTTCTTCTTGTGGAACGTCAGTTTTCAACTCTTCGGTACGATATCTTCGTTCCGACATCGTTCCAGAAACGTGAGGTAGCAAAGTAATTTACCCTTTTTTGATTGCAGCTTCTCGAAATATTTGATTTGTTATAGAACGTCTTCCCCGTAGAAGTTCACTATGTTACACTTTAGATTTCCGCAAGTGTTGTATGTATCACTGTTCTTCCGGGCGTTTTCTCGTGTAACCCTTGTTTGGTTTTAAAGAGAGCCGTTTATTTGATGACGTTTCGGCAAAATCACAATTGCCATTATCAAGTCTTCTGTTGTCGACTTCTCACTTTTGTTAATTATATACTCCGTTGCTTTCACATTTCGTTGCGCCTGGTCGATTTTTGGCGCGGCTCCATGTCATTAGTCCTGTTGTTGGCGCGTTTCCGTGTGACGGGATCTTCGCACTCCTTTTTGTTTGAAGTGGTTTGGTGATTTGGTTTACCACTGGTTTCCACGCTGTTGGCAGGCGTTGAGTGTCATCTCCTGTGTTGAGGTTGTCCGGCCGTTTTTTTTGTTTCAATGACTTCTCTGATTATCCTCCTCGTCTTATTCTTGATGTTGGCTGTTGATCTGGTGTTTTTGAAGTTGATTGTATGTGAAGTGGCTTTTACATGGTGTGCCAATAATGATGTATTTTCGTTTTTCTGAACCGCGTTTTGATGTTTTTTTCCTTACCTTCATTTTTTTGTTAGTATGTCCTATGTATGATCGATCACAGTTTTTGCATAAAATTTGTAAACCCCCTGGCTTTCCAGGGTGATTTTGGTTTTGGGGTTCGGTAGAATAGTACTGATTGTTCTATCTGCATTGAAGGTCGTTTCGATCTTGTGTTTTCTCAGGATTCTGCTTATTTTGTCCGTCGTTCCTTTTACATATGTATGGTAGGTAGACTTTGGCGACTGGTTTTTTGTTTTCTTCTTCTGTCTTTGGTTTCGGAGGTTCAAGCGCCTTATTGATGTTCCTCTCGAAGAATCCGTTTTGTAGTAGTGCGGTCCGGATTTTTGATATCTTTTGGTCTTTGTTTTCCTGGTCCGCTAGTCTTTGTGATCTTGTGACCTAGTTCTTCACCACCGAATGAAGCTGGACTGGGTGGTGGTGAAAATCGGCGTGGAGGTATTTTTTGTAGACGGTGTGACCTAGGCTTCCATCTTGTCTTTTCTCCACTAACACGTCTAGGAATGGTAGTTGGTTGTTATCTCCTATTTCCATGGTGAACTTGATTTTCTAGTGGATGCTGTTGAGGAGATCCAAGAAGGCATTTAGTTGTTCTCTGCCACGTGCCCAAATTACGAATGTGCCGTCCACGTATCGCAGCCATAGTTTGGGTTTGTGGCTCGCTGTTTGTAACGCTCCATTTTCTAGATCTTCCATGAATAAGTTCACTATTACTGGAGATAGAGGTGATCCCATGGGTGCTCCTTCAACTTGCTTTTATCGTTTATCCTTGTAGATAGGATAGGGTTCTTAAGGCAGCGTTTTGTTAGATCGATGATGTGATCTGGTGGTTTGTATTTTCTCCGGATTATTTCTAGTGTTTCGTCTCCTGACACGTTGGTAAATAATAATACCACATCGAAGCTGACTAGAAGGGACATGCAAATACATTCTCATTTATGTGTTTCACAGAAGTATCATACTTGACATGTTTCACTGGTTGGGTTATGGTCCCATCAGTTTCATATTTGCTCACGGTGAGTTTTAGAAAATTTAAATCGAAATGATTCCCACTTTACAAATTTTTCAACCAACGTTTTTCTAACATCTTTCATATACTATTCCAACAAATTGTAAAAAAATTCTTGGAGTGCTTTTTTATTTTCAAAACAATTGTGTTTTTACAATATTAAGCGAAAAAACAAGTATTTCTTATTTCTTTTGGGTAAAATATATTTTTTGAAAATAAAAAAACCACCCAAAGAATTTGGCTAAAAAATTTTTAAAGTGGGAATCATTTCGATTCAAAGTTTTTAAAACTCACCGTGTTGCTGTTTACCATTCGTTTAATTAAGCTGACACTTGATTCGATTTTGTTAGCCTCAAGAGAATTCTTTAAAATGACTAGACAAAGCATTAAGTTGCTTTCTCCTTCTTTTGATAGTGTGAGTCGTCTAGATCTAGAAATAGTAATTTTATGCAGAAGATAATTTCCAAAATGTTTCTTTACCAAACTAATCGTTATCCAGTCTTTCATAACTAATCGAAAAAGGATAGAGAAGAAACTACATAGTCAATAAACATTTCATTTCTAAATTATTACAGAAAATAGATTTTGGTTTCCAACCTTCAGAAATGGCTACTGAAATTTTAACTACTAATGATACATCATATTTTTATACCAGGTAATAGGGGAAATACTGAACATAATTTTCCTAATCTTCTTAAAAGGAATATACCGTCTATATTTTGATAAGTACCTTCTTATTTCCTAACTAAAATAATTACAGGAAATAATTAATTATGAAGATCTAAATTTAACAGTTTCGGCGTTATTCAAGTACTTGTAAAATGTGAAATTTATAAACTCTCCTAGATATAATTAATCAACAATTTAGTTTTACAATTTATAAAAGTAAAATTAAATCATCAGTCATTGACGTGTAACATAAAAAACGCTACTTTGCAAATAGCTTTAAAACTGTCTGTAAATACAAACGAGACAGTTTCAATACGTTAAAGAATGGGATATTTTTCCGTGCTCATTCTGGTAAATACAATATTCAAATAAATAATAATAATAATAATTCTAGTATCAAAATCTGGAAAAAAGCTCTTCCCATATCCTAAATTTTCCTAACAAAAGAAGTAATGTTCATACAACAGTAAAGTGTTAATTTGGATCAGCTGATTAACTTGCTTTTTTTTAGTTTTTAAGTATTTTATTTTGGTATCGTGGAAGTAAACTGTTATCAAAGAAACTCCTAATAAACATTTTTCATGTCAAATTTATTACACATAACACACTTTCGATAACAATATTCAGGATAACAATAACTTTCATAGTTTTGTTATCATACAGTACAAACTACTAGCAACAAGCAGAACGTGAGCAAAGTAATAAATTAGTAACACATGTTTGCATTTAAATTATAAAAGCTCTATTCGTGTTTATGTTTACATGGTGGTGCTTTATTGTTTGAAACTACACTTCCCATTACATACAAATTTCGTTACAAAACACATTCCAGATATTTACTGTTTGTTATTGTCAAATTATAATTTGTAAGATACTACTGTAATTTCTATTGCTTTTTGTTATGAATTTACCATTAGCGGTCAAATTTAATATGCAAAGGTTTCAAACCCTTTGTAACATGACCTAATTTTCCTAGTGTTTGCTTTATTAGCACAACCTTCAGCACTTAAACAGCTATCCATTAATTTTGAGATCGTTACCCTTCTAGTGGCAAACTATTAATTTTATATTAGTGTGAGTCATCAATTAATTAAAAGACTTAATAATATGACTGCAACTGTTTTTTGAAGTTTGTGGTAACTGTAAAACTATACTTTTGATTTTGCATAATTATTATTTATTGGCTACATACTATTATATTACCATATTAGTATCTTCATTTATTTGTTAATTTCGGACAAAATTAGGCTTCATGAATAAACATTAACGCTTTGCGTGTATTGTTACAGTAATCGTTGTTAATGGACATTGTAATTATATTGTTATCAACCGAGATAGTCAAATATCATTTTAATTAATTTTCATTGTTATCTCAATTTTATCGCCAATTGAAGCTTAATTATTGCGTAATGAATATGGTAGTTAGCAATTAAATGTTTTTCTTAGATTTCTTTAAGAGGTTTAATAAAAACTACTAATCAGATAAACTCTAAATATACCTAGTACGTTCATTCACAGCTATAGGTAATAGTACTTGCATTAAGTAAATACAACTCACAAAATTCTAAATATCAAATGAAAAATATCCACCAGCACGTAAATTTCATATTTCCAGACACAAACTGTAGTGGGTGTTTTTAAACAAAGAATTGAATTAATATTTTACTGCAAATTAAACTGAAAATCATAATGACTGTACATACAATGCATAATAAGGCCAGATCTTTATTACTAGATTAATAAGGGAATTATTAACGCCACTGGGTGAGCAAGCAATTTTCAGTGCAAAGCTAATTAAAATAGTTCTTATTGTTTATGTCACAATAGCCTTAAAACTTTAATTAATCTAAATCAAAGGATTTCAAGCAATATTTATTATTATATAACAACAATTTGCAGTATTGTAAGGCAGGGGTAGGGGAAATATTCAATATACGAAGAACGTTTACTTAGCAGGAGAATAATTCAAACCTAATGATTCTAGAAACTCGTAATTTAATCCCGATATGTCTGAAAAACTTAACGTGTTGAATACATGTAATTTTCTACTGGAAATATGGCACTGTAGAAAAGACTAATACATTCAGTAAGCTAAAACTTCTGCCTGATTCAAATCCCGTCATTTCACAGCAGAAATCCCTTAATAAATTGAAGTACTCCTAGTATTAATCAAAACCAAAAATCTGGTAAACGATTAACGGTGTCAACTTAGGTTAGGTATCAAATTATTTTGATGGAAGAGATCAGATATTTCCGAGTGGCAACGCCTCTTTTAAAACGTTCCTTACCTAAAACTACAAAGACATTGCTTTGAATTGCGCTTAGATATCAGATCTTGTTCGGTGTGAATATTTGATAATTTTTTTTCATAGACTGATAGCTCTGTAAACCACATCACAAGTAGTAACCTAAAACTATACTCATTGTCTCAAATTAACCTTTCAATTTTAATTCAAGAAGTTTTTATGAGAACAGAAGCGTGATGCAAATACTCACCGCTGACATAAAACTAAAGTGCCCCTTGGCAAGCTTGGGGGTCGAAGACGGGTGAGTTCGACAGTATAGCAATTTTTTGTCAACTCACTCTCAATAGATAAAGTAGGGAAACAGGTCAAATCCACGGGAACCAATGACAGTAAATCAGTCCAAATAGAGAAGGCACCGTAATAAACCAACTACTAAAGACCTCGGTAAACTTACAAGACCGTTAACAAATTTGTTTTTTCTTAATAATAGTAAAGGTACATACAGTATAGTAAAGATTTCTTTTGCTGTCAAATGCCTATTGACTTTTATTAGTAATGATCCTTACAATCAGGATAATTGTTTCTGCCGAAAAGA
The DNA here is from genome assembly GCA_011009095.1 of Ignelater luminosus. NCBI lineage: Eukaryota > Metazoa > Arthropoda > Insecta > Coleoptera > Elateridae > Ignelater > Ignelater luminosus. The sequence goes on from VTPC01090674.1 coordinate 39,118, forward strand.
TTTTATTATCTCGTACACCTATAACTGATTCAAAAAGAAACCTCCAAATGCAAAAGTATAGATTAACAAGTATATTGAAAGCAAAATAATAAAGTAATTTGTTACAACAATTTGAAAATTATATCACACAACAAAACCAAGAAGGAAAAAACGGTTGTTTAATCCAGTTTATATGAAAAGCTGATATTTATGTATAAACTACAATAACAACAAAAAAGCCGTTTGTTTAACTTTACAGATTGTTATAGGCGATAGTAAAAGATAAAATAAACAAAGAAACTAATCAGGGGTGAGACGACATTGGTAGGGATCCTATCGCTTTAAGAGCTGGCTGGAAATGGAAATTTGTATTATTATCACAAACTTGCTTTATGCACCTAAGCAGTATACTAGTTTATTCGATTATGGAATAAAGAGAACTACTTACAGCTTGCTCAATCTACTAGAACAAATTGGTTCGACTCTAAAGAGAGAGAGGAAATTTTTACAAAGTTTGGACTTACATAAACTAGATGCGCCAGATAATCCGTGTATGCGCACAAATGCTTTTATCTCTTACATTTGATTGATTAATCTCTTAAAACTTTATCAGCTTTACAACAGATGAATACATGTTTTCAAATAAACTACTCAAAATTGAAATGGGATATTGTAATTATATAAATCTGTAGTTTTCCAAAACCTGCGAATGTAGCTATTAAATAAACATTGGACTAAGTAGGTATCTTTCACACGATTACAGCAATGTAGATGCGATCTATCAAAAACTATCGATTGATTCAAAGTTTGTTGAAAACACGTTGATTGTAACTGGTCAAGTTCATTATCATTAAAGAGCGGATTCATAGGAAAGATTCTTTCTATCAATTATTTAGGGTATGAACGATAACCGAGTTATAAACTTGTTTCTATAAGAAGTAAATCATTTGGAGCCCCTTTTATTTTCTAAATCACGAATTTTGATCCTAAATACTGTATTTTAACTTCCTATTTTAGGATATTTTATTTCCATTCCTTTTATGTATTTTCTCAGTTAATATTCAACAATTTTCAAATTCGTTTGCATCTCACTGTAGCTGTGTGGGTACTTTAGCCATTAACATGCGACCTAACCTTAATAATGCTTACACCCCGTCACAGTTCAGAAGTACGAGGGTGGTCTGAAAAGTTTCCGACCTAACAAAGACATTTTTTCCGAAAATGTTTTTTTATTTTTCAACATAGTCTCCTTGTAACTCTACACACTTCTCCCAGCGATGCTCCCATCTCTGTAACCCGTCCAAATAGTACTCGGCATTTTTCTCTGCAAAATAATTGTTCACGAAGGTGATTGCCTCTTCATTTGACGAAAATCTTTGTCCTCCGAGCGCAATTTTTAGACGAGGGAACAAACAAAAGTCGCTTGGGACTAGATCTGGTGAGTAAGGCGGATGGTCAAGCAGTTCAAACCGTAATTCGTGAATTTTCGCCATGACAACCGCTGAGGTGTGAGACGGTGTGTTGTCTCGGTGAAACAGGATTTTCTTTTTCTGCAAATGTTTTTTCTGCAAATGTTTTTTCGTAAGTTCTGCCTTCAGCTTGTCAAGTAATGATGCATAGTATGCTCCTGTAATGGTGTTTCCTTTTTGAAGATAATCGATTAAAATAACACCATGACTATCCCAAAAAACAGTCGCCATCACTTTCCCAGCCGAAAAAACAGTTTTTGCTTTTTTTGGAGCCGGTTCTCCCTTTGCAGTCCACTGTTTGGACTGTATTTTTGTTTCGGGCGTATAATGGTGTATCCAAGTTTCATCTACAGTAATTAATCGGCGCCAAAACTCGGATTTATTTCGCCTAAACTGCACCAAAAGAGCGTTGGAAATATTCATTCGAACACGTTTTTGGTCTAACGTGAGGAAACGCGGCACCCAACGCGCGGACAGCTTTCTCATGCCTAAATGTTGATTTAATATGTGACAAACACGTTCTTTTGACATGTTCATAACCTCTGCTATCTCTCTCACTTTAATTCGGCGGTCGTCTAGCACCATTTGGTGAACTTTGGCGATGTTTTCGTCGGTAGTTGCAGTTTTTGGACGTCCCGAACGTTCATCGTCTCCCAAGCTCTTACGGCCACGTTTAAATTCAGCAGCCCATAATTTCACTATGGTAAATGATGGTGCAGAGTCCCCATACCCAGAATCTAACTCATCTTTTATTTGCGAAGGCGTATTGCCTTTCAAAAACAAATATTTAATGACAGCTCGATACTCGATTTTGTCCATTTTCCCAAAAAAACCCACATCAACTCACTCAAACGACTGTTACATAAAAACTGCCCGTCCAAAATGGCTGAAACTTTGGTGAGTAACTGTCGACAGATGAACAACGAAATTCAGTAGCTTTTATTTACGAGTGCTGCCATCTTCACGTTGAGGTCGGACACTTTTCAGACCACCCTCGTACATTGCTAAGGAATGTGAGGAATGTGCGCAGTAGACCAATTTCGAACGAAGGTTACGTCAGCTGAGCAGTAACAAATTATCTGTGGCAGCGCTTGTATATTTTATGTTTCTTACATTACTTTCATACAACTAAGTAGTGCGCCACTGATACTGATCTTCTGCATGTTCCCGCCATTCCCCTTCTCTTTCAGACGCATTTGCTTAACTGCGCCCCATGTACTTATTGAGTTATTTTGTGAAAATCTATCTAATAATCTGTATGGTGTGCGTGTGTGCACGTTTACCGGTAATTGACGTCGTAGTAATTTAGTTAGTTACTAGAGTAGAATCTAAACATGTACAAGAAAATCTTAGAAATGGTCAAAAACAGTCAAAAACACTGAACTTTTTCAGATTTTCGATGAAGTGTTGTTGCAAAGCATGTGGTTGTGGTGAAACAGTAAGTTTTAAAAAACTGGTGTTTGGTAATGTCAGTATATCTAAGCACCTCTTTTTGTTTCTGGTTTGCATATAACCGAGTGTCTCATTTACTGCAACATGATAAGGGACCAACACATATCGGAAATCAAAGATAACCGTATAGACAAACTTTGGCTACTGGTATTTCATGCATTTTTTGTGAGAAAACTCCGGCTATACAAAGCGATATGTTCTCGTTGTAGCGACTACGAATATGTATCTCATGGGCTCGGGCAAAGGTTTTTAATTACGTCTGGGGATCAGAAATAACTAGATTGGTGTGATAAAGGTGTGAACTTTTGCTAAATTTTTTTGGCCAATTGGGAATTTGAATCTTCTCTAGAATTTAGACCCTTTTTGGTAGTACAGGATACATCACAAGCCTGTCCAATACGCTACTCTCTTAGTAGTATGCAGGCGAACTAATAGCTAGTTAGTGTAATGACAGCTGATACCATATTTATCTCTTACGTATTCAGCCTCCATAGAGAAATTGCCGCGCTTTAAGGGGAATGGAAGCGAACTTCTACTGTAGTAATAAATACTGCTTCTCGTTTTAACAGTTTAGGATTTCTTATATAGAGGGCGTCAAGATTACCCACCGCGAAACGCCAAAGTCATCCGTAATACTTTTAGATAATTCTTTAATTAGTAGTAAACATTTTTTAAATTTTCCCTTAGGTGGGAATACAAAAGATATTTGAAATAGCCAAGTACATACGGTACAGTTCTAAAGCTAAAATAGTTTACCAGTTACAGGATTCTAATCATTAATCAAAGAATTAGAAAATCATTAAGAAAACCTAATATAAAAAGAAAACTAATCTGTCACCGTATATTTTGAAAAATTGGGAAATAAGAGTACTTTTTATTAAATTTAAGATTTTGTAAAGTTGATATAAAATACGAAGCTGAAATAGCATTTATAACAAGAACTTGTTACTACTGCTTTAGAACTAAACGTACTATTGAAAGAAAATCACTTTACGTTTTAACCAGAAGTCAGTTGCACTCAGTGCCGTTCAAGTGGATAACAAGCTCTTTGGATGAAATTAATTGAATGATACTACATTCCGATTGAACCTAAAACTAATGCTGTTAAACTAAACTGGCTGAGAATTCCAGACTGCAACGTTGTTCAGACTTCAGATTTAAAACGAATTACCTGCTTTTGATGTTCGAGTAAAAAATGCGTTAGCTAAAATCCTATCAATATTCCATAATTAATAAAGCAATTCAAATACCATAAAAGTTCTATAACAAGTTCATCAATTATCAAAATAAGCTTTTAACAAATAACAATCAATTTTCCATTATCATTCAAATGTATGTACAAGTGATTGAATTTATCGTTCCCATACCCCAATGTTAATGTTTTTAAACTACATTATTGGGGAATAAATTTTTATCATGTTTTAAATTTAGATATTACTTAGGAAGGTCATATTGTTTGTATCAAACTGTCATTAATTTAGTGCGCACTTTCCAATCAATTCGTAGCATGATGGATCACCGGCTCCTTTCTAGAATGAAAAATCGTTCGAACGCATCATCTAAACGAAACCGCAGCAGGTTGTTCCGTAAAACACTTCTCTAATTTAAAGTAGGTTGAGAAGGTTATTAGAGTGTTTTGAAAAATTTTTAGCATTCATAATTATCAATTGTATTATTTTAAATATAACTCGGTTAGTATATTTTAAAAAGAAATTTTAGCGATGCTTTAAGACTTAATTTACTATAAGAGTTGTATCTTGTCGAACGTATACGTATTATGACGTGTATACGCATTTCAGAACCTTCAAGCTTGAGTTTCTTGCTTTTCCATCGCAACTGTGTGATTAGTCTGTCAATTTCTGACAAATCTATTACTTTCCAATTTTACTTTGTCTTCCCTATACATTGATTTAATGTCTTTATACCTACCAACTTCGTTCATTCACTCACAATCAGATTTAAATTTTAACTTTGTTGATCTGCAACTTATTAGTTTTTCCATTCAGGAACTACGATTTTATGCAAATTTAAAAACTTCAAGTAGATACATCAGCCATTGTTGCTGTTAAAACACTCCGTATTGGTGAGTTCGTAATTCCATAAATAAATCACAGTGTCTTCCACCTTTAATTTTAAACGTGAAAGGTACTGTGTTTTATTTGTAGAGCCATTATTATTTATAACTTTTAATTTTCTTCTAGATAGCTTTTTACTGTTGCAATTTTGTTATCCAGGATTTCGTAAAATCTTGTCTTGTAATACGGTAATCTTAAGGGTTTCGATATTGAGAGGGCGCCGACTGTAGTAGAATGTTGGTGAGCTAGTATCGAACAGAAGACGCCACAGCTATTCTTCGTATCTAGGTCAGTAGGCGAGATGTTAGCGAGGATCGAACCACAGGTTCGAATGATAAACAAATACATGAAATGGAGATTGTACTGCACTGTATGTAGATACTTACTCTCACAATGTGAACTTAAGATAATGAATCCGTATGAGAATGTCGACGCTACTGGATTTCAGGATAGCTGATACACCCTTACCAATAAACGACTCAAATTCTACTCTTCGTTTATTTTTGTTAAACGCTTTTTTCTCAGAGAGGGGACATTGACTTCGGAATTCTGTTTTCTCAAATGGTACCTGTTCCTTTATACTCCTTTCTCTTTAGGTAGTAAAGAACAACAAGTCCCGTAAATAAGTTATCAAAATAAAATTTAAACGGTAGGATTTATATATCGTTAGGAGATTTATCGATCATAGTAATAGGAGGCGCAATAAATTTTCCAAATTGACTCTCATACCTTTCATTTCCTCTTGGAGTTTTTCCCTGGTACATGTCAAAATTGACGAGATAGCTTGAAGGGGTATTGAGGCATCACATTTTATAACCGAATCGAACCGGTTTGTCTCTGCTAAATTGGCGCTCGTAATATTTGATCATGGATTTATCAAAATCTAGATTTTCTTCGGAAATCCAATTTTTTTTATTATTATCTGCACAGTGTATGTGTTTGAGAAATTGCCTAAATCGGTTTCTCCTCATTGCATCACCTTATTGCATTTCGCATATCAATCCCCTATTCTTAGTAATAATCTCTTCCAGGTAACACGTTATAGCCAGAAAGAATCAAAATTGCAATGAAACACTTTATCTCATTTTGTGTAATCTTTGGATCGGTATTATTTAGAAATAAGGCATATTTGGTTGCTTCCTCAAAAAGATAATCAATTATCTCATTGTCTATACATTTTTCAAAAGTTTGTAAGCTTGTTAAATCTTTGAACTTCCTTGAGGAAATGTTCCTTGTGAAACAACCAAAACTACTTTTATCTAAGTAATGTTTTTTTCCGGGCTTCCCTTCAAAAATTTCCTTATTTTCTTTTTCTGCAGCTTTCATATTGTAATGTTCTTTTTATATAAAACGTTTATTTATATTTAATAATATTTATTTTTACTGAGTTTATTACAATTTATTTCCAGAATTTATTTACACTGAATTATTTATTTAATTATGTACAGAAGAATTTAGTTATCACTACTTAACATTTATCTCGTTAGTAACTACTAGCTGCTTGACTGTAGAACTGCTTCTGCTCGGTCAACGCCGCCTTATATTCGTTTCCGCGTGGTTCTTGATGAGCCCAGAAAGTTCGCGTTCCTTCTGGAACATTCGACGGTGGAAGAGTCTCGATAGTTCGAGATTTCTCCGGCACATTCGACCAGCTTGTTCGAGACTGTTCGGGACTTTTTCTAAAATATTCTAGGGGTGGCGCGTTACAATATCTTCTAAATTATTATGGTATTTTAAAGCTGATTTTGTATGTCCTTGTAACTGATTCCTGTTGAAGTTATCAGCTAATCCCCCATCGTCTTTTTCTCCCGAATCCTCGTCCGTAAAAGTTTTTACTTCAGAGTCAAGATTATCATCATATAGCATTTGAAGTAAGTAATTACAGATAATCAAAAACTACAAACAACGCTTTACAAATGATATATCAGTCACAACAAGCAACTTGAAACACATTCAGTTTTTTTATAAAGGGTTACTAATTTCTCGACTATACATTGTTAAGTTCAACGCTGTTTGAACAGCTAGTTAAGAGATGTCATTACGTAATAAAGATTACCTCTCTGTTGCCATATGGCGACGCTAGCTGTTTAAGGGTTTTAAGGTTAAGTAATAATAAGTTATTAAGGTCGAATAATTATTATTAAAATACCTAAAAATTTAGTGAGATAATTGTTAATTTGCCTAAAGTAAAAATTCATGAAAGTAATGAATTAGTGGACTGCAAGCGATGTTGTGATACCGACAAGACTTTAGATTCTACATCCAACAGCAATAACATGCCTAGAACTTTGAGCAGGAACCATAAATGCTGTTTTACAGTAGCGATTACTAAAGCGAAGGACCTCTAACTAGTAGTTTATTATGCAAGCACTACGTAAAGATTTTTAATGGATAAAGAAACTTTATAAAGATTTGGAAATAGCCAACTAACGCTATAGTCTTAATGCTTTACTGCAGATTTCCTCTAAAACATATTCAGTTATCTGTGCTTTCTTATCTTTAACTCAATAGTTTTACTTATTAAAATTCCAGTAACGGAATTAGTGTAAAAATTAGCAGTTTATGATTTTATTTATGTTTGGCGGTCGGTAAGGTGCCAACTGAGTTGGAGGGCATCGGCATGGTGTACTGGCAGAAACTTCTTGTGCTGATTAAGGTGTTGGATGTCGACGTGGTAGTATGTCAACGACTAGAACAATACAAATGCTTAAGTTGATAGTTGTTCATCACAGCAAGGTAACACAATTTTAATTTTCTTTTGTTCTATTCTTTACATAATCATCCATCACTCTACTATACTTCATGGTATCCTTTCGTGTTCACTTACATCATTTGACAAAAAAAGCAAAAAAGGTGGATTTTTTAATAACGAAAAGAGCAATTTTCTTTTTATACGATCTTACGAGGGCAGAATCTTTCTCTAGAATTAAGTTTAAAAAGTTCTTTAATTACGGTTTTGCTTCAAAAGACTACAATGTAACAGAGGATAAAAGTGACAACCTTCTGTACCTTAATAAAAATTTAATATGAACCTTTTTACGGTTGAAATTCATATTTTATATCTTTCGTAATTCCACTATGATCTGTTATAAATCAATCCTCTTTCATTAAAATTGTCTTTTCCCAAAAATGCTTTCATCTAATAATTTCACCAAAATGTAATTTTGCAGCTTTGTACTTTAATGTACCTAAACGCATTTATGTTATTTCATAATAAGAGCTTAATTTAATTTAGATTATGTTGCTTCCATCTTCAATTAGGTATTTGCAAATATTTACAAAGAACTCAACTTCACTATCTTCTTAATGTAGATTTTGTTCTAATGCTATAATTAATTTCCTACCAAATTTCCTGGAGTTAGGTAAAGGATATACGCACTTTATTGTTATGGTCTTAATTGATGTAAACAGTTTAAAAGGATTTAATTTTATAATTACAGATATACAATACGTAATACTGAAATTGACAAAACAGTAATTAGTCGTTAGGTTAGTAATTTTTAATCAATTTCGTGGGCAAAATCACTTTATGCTAGTTTTTAGTGAAGTTTTTTTTTTATGTGCTGTACATCCCCAATTTTGTTAAACGTTACCGGTTTAACCTGTAACTTGCAATTTTACACTTCACAAACAAGAATAATTGATTTCAGACGAATATATTAGTTTCTGAAGTATTTTGTGTGGAACATTTTACACCGCATTTCGTATTTCTTTTAGGGATTTTTTGTCAAATTACTTGTTTTTTTGACGTTATTCGGAGTTATTCAAGAAACTTTTTTCACGTATCAGCTATCAAAAACTTTTTGTACATGTAATACTACTAGTATCTTGAAATTTCTGTAAATTCTCGATATCACGAGTGCTTTTTTGCTTGCCGAGAGAAATCGGTACGAGCCAAAGGCAACTACCAAAAAGAAAATTTAAAAAACTTTTCGCCAGTGGCGTTAATAACTTCAAAGACCTTCCAAATATAAAATTTGAAAAGATTTTGTACATCGTCGTCTGTGAAAACAAAAATGCTACGGTTTACGTCAAATTCATTGCATTAATAATATTAATTAATGTCTGCACAATGAATTTTGAATTGCAACATTACATTTGGTGCTGTCGAATAGGAGCAGTGATTTAACTTTTAACAAATGCATATAATCCATCCACTACCATTTTGCTTCATAATAATTTAAAATAATTTTGTAAACAATTAAAGTTTAAAAACAAAATCCATTATGAATTCACAAACTAAATATAATCTAGAAAATGTAAATTTTATGATTAGGTACTCAAATGTGTGGCGTTACTAGCACAATTCACAAATAATTTAAATGTCACCAGCAGAAAATAGAAATGTTCTAAGTTTAGAATTTATGGTAAATCTTGAAATGGCACAATACGCACAACGTTAGTTACAGCAGGATCAAGAGTAATATAAAAGTATGTGTTTTTTTAAAGGAAACTTGAACACTGAAGATCGTGGGAGTCATAGAACTTAAATATGCAACGATACAATGTTAACCACCAGAGGCTGTCTTTATTATGAATACTGTTATTCTCGTGTATTGTTTAAGTGTATTTTTATAAAAATAAAATCAACAGTTGCAGTTTCTAAGTGGCATAATAAACGTTGAAAGCAGACGTTAAACTTTAAAACAAAACTAGATTCCAACTTTGCTTTTAATATGTTGTTTATCAAAGTGCATTTTAGTGCTTCTATTACTACAGCTTGAGGCGTGCAATTTCTTGCATCCGTCTTGAAAAATAATCCTTTTCGATCCTCAGCTAACTCCTTTTACGTCAGAAACAGAAAACTGAGAGAAATGAACTTTTTCCGGGATGTATTTTGTGCCGAATCTATCATAGTGGCTAAATTAGAACTGCGTGGGTCTCAAAAATAAAACTTAACACGTAACTTGTGGAACCACAAAAGGAATTAGGTCAATCGGTTTACCATTGGGTTGAGATGCTAGAGCCTTTAGAAATCCTTTCATGCTGATTCCAAAAATATGTTATGATTGATGTTATTTTGAATGGACTACGGTAAAATTTAGCGTGAAATTCTACCTATCTGAAGGAGGACATTTTTTGTGGAATGAATGCAGGGTCAAAGATAAGATTTATTTGTGCGAAAAGGTTTGGGAAATTTGCACATGTAGGTATAAGTACGGCTTTAGGTTAGTTGTTTTGTATTAAAACTGCGTACGTCTGTGAATTTGAGAACGTTAAGCGTTGCACAAATTAATAAAGCCTACGTCATTGTAAAAAACGTAAATAGCAATCAGAATTGCTAACTGTTTGGATAATAGTTAAGTCCGTTGAGCGGAAATTAGGAACATTTGTGAATAAAGCTAAAATTGAAAAGCTTATTTTCACTCATCCAGTGAAGCAAGAGTGAAAGTGATGCTATAATGTCACGGGACAATTAATTTACATAAATGTAACCTGCAGAAGTATGTAATTCAAATCAAAGCAATTTATCTAAAAACTTTGTGAACTTACAACTAATTAAAGTTTAATTCAGAAAAGGTGACTTAATTTGTCTCAAGCTAATAATAATTAGCAACAAGCATAACTGGTAAAATCTTTTTTAAATATTATTCTTAAAACGTGAGCATCTGGTAACGACCTCCGATTATACAGCGTGTATCACGATAAGTGATACAACACAAAGTCCTTCTCAATTTCAGTTGTGCTTTTTATTTCACTCATCTTTGTTTTCCTCTCTATTTTTAATGCGTATCTCATTTTAACACTACTAATTTTACTCTTACTTCTCCGTCAATTCGTGTTTCCGCTTCGTATGTTATTACTGGTATCACTACTTTCCTGGCTCTTTAGGAATCTCTTTTCTAGCTAGCAATACTGTTAAATAACTTTCCTGCTTCCCCCATATTTTCTACTAATTCTGCATCTTGAGATGACTGTATCCAGACATTTAAACCTGTTCGCTTTCTCTAATTTTTACTGTAGAATTTTTTTCCTTATTGCATATTACCATCGTTTTTGTCTTGTATTTATCTATATTCTAAACTATTCTGGCCCCTCTCTGTATATCTACACATACTTCTTTAAGGTTTGTGACTCTTTGTTTCCGGTGTTTGGGGGTTCAGTGCTCGGGCGCCAGATTTTATAGGGAGTTTAATCTCCCACCTCGTCCTTGGGGCGGTCAGACGATGGCTCACCGGGCAGCTACGATAGAAACCGGGACTCCAGGGGTCGACGGTTGAAATAAATAAAAGGCACAATCAAAACCTAAACAATATTTATTAAGCAGGCACAAATAAACAAGCAGGTAATTAGAATATACGGGCGAGCAATTACATACTAAAACCTACCAATCCTACCCAGACAGTGCAGCAGGCGGGAATAGGTGCAAGTCAATGGGGTAGGTTAAGAATTCAGGTCTGGTGCCCTCTATGGTTTTGGGCCAGGAAGGAAGTCGGCTAACAGGTTTTCCAGTGGCGCCGGGTCGGATCGACCGCTCACGGCAACGCCCAGAAAGCTTGCTGATGGTTTGATTTACCATTTACGCTGACACCGAGAAGGTTTCCCTTTAAATTAGCCGGCGGCGGACCGAATCTATCACTCGCGCCGACAGTCAAACTACAGGCTGGAAGACGGAAGAAGAACGACTCAGCGGCGACGGACCGGATATATCGTTTACGCCGACACCGAGAAGATTCCCCTTTGGATTGACCGGGGACGGATAAAAATCTATTGTTCACGCCGACAGTCAAACCGCAGGCGGAAGGGAGCAAACCACTCAGGGGCGACGGATCGGATCTACCGATCACGCCAACACCAAGGAGGTTTCCCTTTGGATTGGCCGGTGGTGGACCGAATTTATCGTTCACGTCGACAGTCAAACCACAGGCTGGAGGACGGAGGAAGAACGACTCGGCGGCGACGGACCGGATCTACCGGTCACGCCGACAGTCAAGTCACAGGTTGGAGGACGGAGAAAGCTAGGTCCTAGGACGGAAAAGGGAAAGACAGGCGGTTGTAGAGGATAGGGCACCTAGATACCGGACGGGTTACGAGGGTACTTACTACCTCCAGAGTACTTACTCTTAAGAAAAGCTGAAGCTGGCTGGAGAGCTTTTGGAGCGACTACGGCGACTGCAACTGCCTTTTTAGTGCTGGGTATGTGCTTATATACCCCGTCGCCTTCCCTTACTAGTAAATTCTGATTTTGACAGGGGAGCAAACGGCGAGTGGGAATAGTTTTGCGGTGCGCCCCACTAATTAGGTGAAAATAGTTATTTTACTGAATTACAATTAATTCTACTGTTGATTCGCCATCTAAATATCGGATGGTGGTGGGAAATGTATTTGAATTGAAACGCAACTTCCCTTAAAACAAATTCCACAGTAAATAACACTGATAGAACATTAAATTATCGGTGGTTTGTCCCAGACAACAAAGGAAATTATATTTGTAATGATGTATAGAATTAAAATTAAAAATAAATAGTCCAAAATATACAGAGTCTTTTGGAATTCAAAGTAACTTCGTTACAGTTTGCCATGTCTGTTGTATGGGAAACTTTCGTTATTTTCACTTTTGTCTATTTTCAGATTTCCTCCATTTTGCTTGCTACCTTGCTTTGCACCCTTTGTTACTGTGTTTAAGGCATTAGAGTAGCAGATATATCCTTGTCTTATCCTGTTGTTGCTTTAAACCCAGAGCTTTTTTATTTTGTTCTGATGTAGTTTTTAGTTTCATTCTATCAAAAGACTTTTCTAAATCAATAAAAGATATGTTGGTTTCTCTTTCTTTTTTCATAATCTTTTCAAGTTTTCACTTAATTGCATAGTGATGCAGATGGTGTTGTGTATTTTTCTATTTGGCCTGAAGTCATGTGGAGTTTCGTTTTTAATCTAAAACCCTTGTATACATTTTTGCAACTGTACTAGGTAATGCGATACCTTTATAGTTATTACCCTTTTCTATTTTCTAGTATTACTTCCGCATCCCAAATTTTTAGTGCATTTTTTATCTTTATCATTGTTTTTTAAATCTTTAGGAATTGATTTGTTTCTGCTTTTATCATCTCATTCGATGCCCTGGGTATTTTTCTGCTTTTTTTCCTGGTTAATTGTTTTTGTCAGCTTTTGCTTTTTTTTTCTCTTCCTCTACTTGATTACATCCTATAGCGTGTCTTTTAGATTATACCTTCTGTCTGTTGACTCTTTTCTTTCAGTAAAGTTTTTTTCAATATTGTATTCATCTTTTTATATTTTCGTCTTTATCCTTGATTACCTCTTTTTTTTTATCTTTTATAATTTTAAGGTTTGCTTTCTGTCAAGATCTTCTTATTTGATAGTACTGTTGTTGTTTCACCAACTTGATTATTGTAAGTTTTATATTATTTTCTAGAATCTAGCTGTTAGCATAAAACATTCTTTTGATTCATGATTTAATATCAAATCTTTATTATGACTGGGTAATAAATCAGAATCAACTGAGACATTACAGGAGTCATCTTGGGATTCATGAAGCTAATGATGTTGGTTGATTTGTAACATCTTGGACCATAACATCCTTTTCCAGGTACAATGTAAAATTGTCTTGTTTTTTCCGAGGATGGATAACGCAGCTCAGGTAGCATATCTACTACTAACTCAGATGCTAGTAAAGATGAGGCAGGTACAGTAGCTTTTTTGCTTAAAATGCTTTATTTTTATCTAGAAGGATCAACAGGACACACATCACGCTTTGCAAAAACCATAAAGAAACTTTGTTTTCCATCCGGAGTTTAAAGTTCAAGAAACAAAAAGTCTCGTTACTGGCCAGCTTTTAAAATCTTTTCTAAAAAATGTGAGTAAGTAATGACTTCTGGCTTTTCCTTGCTTGTCAGATACGGTATAGTAATGGTAAAAATCAACTTCCGAAGCAAACATTATCAAACCAACTGATTTTGGTATGATTGCATTGAATAAATTCAGAACCATCACGTAACTTTCCTTTTTGTAGCTCACATATAAGCGAGAAATAAATGCCAGTCTGCTGCTATAAAATATTTAGTGTGGTGTTTCTAGACTTTTTGATTTTTCTGGATACTTTGGGCTTTTCCCGACTATGTACTTTGTAGAAGATGGTTTATAGGTCAAATTGCTCTTGTCGAAGTTAATAATACAACTAGGTCCAAGTTTTTCCAAGATATCTTCGGCATTTTTTAAGAAAGTTGTCGATAACTTCGTGTTGTAATCGAACGTTTAGTGGATATACCTTCGGTTGCATAAAGCGTTTTTAAAGTCGTTATTAGCTAATGCGATGTTAACTTTAAAATCTAGCGACCTAGTTAGCAGTTTCTAAGTTGATATTAAAAACTCTACTATTTGTGTTATTTATATATAGAGTACAGCAAAAATGGTAGACTGACTATATGCAGGAATACATATGAAGTAGGCAATTGTGCTTTGTATCTTCAGTTGTGACACTTTACTAAATCATTTAAGTCATTAGTACTGTTTTCTAAATAATTGTACAAAAATGGTAGATTATTCTTTCGAAAAAATATCTGACATGCATTTGATGTATGGTTTGGCATATTGTCATAGGGCTAAAGCAAGATGACTTTACGCAGAGCATTTTTCAAACTGGCCGTTACTAAACGAGGAAACGCCCAAATAATATGTGGACAAAAAGTATCAACGACTTCTCGATTGTAACTTTTGTACTATCCGGACGACTTCCTAGCCAGAATTATTGGTAGTGTTTAGAAAATTATCTATTAGAATTGCTGAAAGCTGTTCCACTAGATGTTAGAGGACGCATGTTGTTAATACATGACGGTACATCGACCCATTTTAGTCTCATACCACGCGAAGGTTTAAACGCTGAAAAATGGATTGGTCGATTTGGACCTGTAGCGTTGTCTGCATGCTCTCCCGATCTTAATTCTCTTGATTATTACCTATGGAGACATTTGAAACTTAGGGTGTATTTTACTTCAGTTTAAGATATTGAGGATCTTAAATAGAGAGTGGAGGGTGGATGACAGCAAGTTCGGAACACACCAGAAATTTTTGAGCCGCGTGAAGCAGCCCGACAAAATCAGATGTGTGTTGCTGTCTATGGAGGTCATTTTGAACATTTATCATGATCTTAATTTAATAGCTCGATTTTCTCATATGTTTTTTATAAAAAATTGAAAAAACCTCAAGTCAACTCAGTAAGGGATCACTTCAGGACATTTGTTTATATTTGTAGTCGTAGAAGCAGTCTGCATATAGTCAGCCCACCATTTTTGTTACACTCTTATAATACAACAAGAATGAATTAAGAACAAATAGAATATTTGCGAAAACGCCTGATGTTGACTTTGGAGAAAAATTATTTCCTCACGTTTTAGGAAACATTATTTAGTATGATAAATTTCTAATCTAGTAAAAATGGATTTTTAAACATGTCTTCATGTTACGTTTAATGACTATTTTTTTGTAAAACTTATACATTTTACGCAACTTTATCGTTTTTGTACAAAAACTAACATCATGCCCAACGTTAGGTGTTGTTTGCTTAAGAAATCTACGTATTCTCCCAGGTTAAGAAAAACTGTTAGTTACTCTACTTTAATTTTGCCCGACTTTGTCTAAATAGCGCTTAGCAAGAATACAAACGATCACTGCACCAAATGCCAGTCCCTGTAAAATTTGCAAAATTAATTTCTTCATAGGTACAAAATAAGGTGATCCTGAAGATTGTCTTGTTTCAAGATTTTTAGCCAAATTCTTTTTTTTGCTCGTACAATACCGAAAATGATACAAAACAACATAAAATATTATTATAAGGACAAAACATAAAGAACCTTTAAATTACAAAGTAATCGTCTTAATTCTAGCATCTTTCAAGAGATACTCGTACATTATGCTCTGTTTTATAGATTAAGTCTTCTTACAGATACTTTTGGCTATTCCTATTGAACAACCATGATTTGGTTCTCTACTCACCAAAACATTGTCATTTCTTTCATCTTTAACGAAAATAAAACGCTTGGTTTTATTAAATTCAAAATGCCATGATCCTAGAGGCTTTATGACCTTTTTTGATGCCTTTCTCCAATCCTGTATTTGCCAATTAATTTCTAGCTTTCGAACTGTAGCATACTTTCCTATTACCTTCTCATACTTGGTCGATTCTACAATCACTGTTTTGTGTTATATGTCTTTTTCTATTAATCCAAAGGCCCTATCGAGAAAAATAAATGAATGACCCACAATTGGTAAAACTAGATCAATCTGTTGAATATTTCTTGGTGCTTCGTTGCGAAGCCAATATGCTAACAAGGACAATACTATAGTGTTTTTATTTTGTCTGCCGCAAGCATCAGCAAACAAATTAACGTTTCTCATCGAATCAGCAAAGTTAGTATTATTCAAAAGGTGCGTTGCAGCGGATGCTATAGCATTGGAATCTTTGC
Organism: Ignelater luminosus; assembly: GCA_011009095.1. Classification (NCBI taxonomy): domain Eukaryota; kingdom Metazoa; phylum Arthropoda; class Insecta; order Coleoptera; family Elateridae; genus Ignelater; species Ignelater luminosus. Next base: position 55,513 of record VTPC01090674.1, read on the forward strand.
CTGCTTCGATTTTGGTCCACACATATGAAAAGACGTTTATGGGATTTAATTGGGTTTTTAAATTGCCGCATGCTACTGTAAAGTTATTGTAGTTAATTTGTTGGCTAAAGTAAGCCGATCTGGTTACCGCGGCAAACCTAAATTTTTCTGGAAATCAAATGAAAATGAAATAAAATTAGGTGTTGAATTTTTAAGTAATTGGAAAACCGACTTGGCTTTTATCATGTGGACACGATGTTCTGTAAAAGGCCGACTTCTTTTTTGTGTAGGAATTGTCAGTTTTATCATTTGTTTAGTTTTTAGGCGTGTAGAACACACATCTGTCTGTGAAGTTCCAAATCCAATATTGTAGTAATGATTGACGTACGTATTTTTTAAAGTAACCGAGTTTTACATGCACATTTTGTGGAACTCCTTCAAGATACTGATTATAAAATTTTTAAAAATTTAAGTCGCATGGTAAATACAATCGGACGCTGGTTTTGCTACAATAGTGAGATTCCACACAATTCAGCCATTGAATGATATTTTTAATACCCAATCTTTTGCGTTCTTTGGGAATAAGACAACAAACAACATAATTTCGTACTATTCTTTGAATTCTGTCTTTACTAAAATTTGTTATGTGTGGTATGTAGTACTATACTGCAATTTGAGCATGCGATTTTTTTCCTTCTTTTGGGTTTATTACCCCTACAACAAACGAGTATAAAGGTATCCTGGTGTATTTTATCTTGTGACTTATACAGATAGGCATGAAAATCTTTAATATTCTTCATTGACATTGTTGTATAATAATGTTTCCCAGGCTGGCCATTATGTCTACAAGTTGGAAATTGTGGCAGTACTCGAGGCATGTGACTGCAAAACTGTATTACTTTTTATCATGCATAATTCTACTGGGCACTTTACCATTATTAAAGAGCTTAATAACTTACTACGCTCATTTAGCAACATTACTTTTGTACTTTTTCGGGTGAGCTTGTTTTTTTTCGTCCTTTACCGGTTGCACTTGGCGTAACATTTGTAGAAGCATTTAATTCATCCATAAGTTGCAAAACATCAAAAATAAAAACAAAACTCAACGAAGTAATTCAAACTGTTCGTGTAAACAATCGCGTTGTAATTATATTGCAGCAAACCTGACCTCATACTTTGCTTCTTATTGGCTCTGGAGCGCACAGCAAGTTTTGCAACGAATTGTGTAAATCATAGACCGAGTTTTGCAAATAACTCGACTATTTAAACTAAAATTTAGAAACTACGAGGGTGGTCTGAAAAGTTTCCGACCTAACAAAGATACAAGACATTTTTTCTGAAAATTTTTTTTTATTTTTCAACATAGTCTCCTTGTAACTCTACACACTCCTCCCAGCGATGCTCCCATCTCTGTAACCCGTCCAAATAGTACTCGGCATTTTTCTCTGCAAAATAATTGTTCACGAAGGTGATTGCCTCTTCATTTGACGAAACTCTTTGTCCTCCGAGCGCAATTTTTAGATGAGGGAACAAAAAGAAGTCGCTTGGTGCTGGATCTGGTGAGTAAGGCGGATGGTCAAGCAGTTCAAACCGTAATTCGTGGTTTTTCGCCATGGCAACCGCTGAGGTGTGAGACGGTGCGTTGTCTTGGTGAAACACGATTTTCTTTTTCTGAAAATGTGGCCGTTTTTTCGCAAGTTCTGCCTTCAGCTTGTCAAGTAATGATGCATAGTATGCTTCTGTAATGGTTTTTCCTTTTTTAAGATAATCGATTAAAATAACTCCATGACTATTCCAAAAAACAGTCGCCATCACTTTCCCAGCCAAAAAACAGTTTTTGCTTTTTTTGGAGCCGGTTCCCCCCTTTGCAGTCCACTGTTTGGACTGTATTTTTGTTTCGGGCGTATAATGGTGTATCCAAGTTTCATCTACAGTAATTAATCGGCGCCAAAACTCGGATTTATTTCGCCTAAACTGCGCCAAAAGAGCGTTGGAAATATTCATTCGAACACGTTTTTGGTCTAACGTGAGCAAACGCGGCACCCAACGGGCGGACAGCTTTCTCATGCCTAAATGTTGATTAAATATGTGACAAACACGTTCTTATGACATGTTCATAACCTCTGCTATCTCTCTCACTTAATTTCGGCGGTCGTCTAGCACCATTTGGTGAACTTTGGCGATGTTTTCGTCGGCAGTTGCAGTTTTTGGACGTCCCGAGCGTTCATCGTCTCCCAAGCTCTTACGGCCACGTTTAAATTCAGCAGCCCAAAATTTCACTGTGGTAAATGATGGTGCAGAGTCCCCATATACAGAATCCAACTCATCTTTTATTTGCGAAGGCGTATTGCCTTTCAAAAACAAATATTTAATGACAGCTCGATACTCGATTTTGTCCATTTTCACAAAAAAACTAACATCAACTCACTCAAACGACTGTTACATAAAAACTGCGCTTCCAAATTGGCTGAAAATTTGGTGAGTAACTGTCAACAGATAAACAACGAAATTCAGTAGCTTTTATTTACGAGTGCTGCCATCTTCACGTTGAGGTCGGAAACTTTTCAGACCACCCTCGCAAAATAAAACAGCTATGCAAAGAACTAGTCGCGCCCACGTATTGCCTTTTAAAAACTAAACAATATCTATGTTATAACTAATTTTTGCATTTTTTGTCGAATAGCCAGTTTTGCAAATAATCATTTTTAATAGTATGAACTTAAGCACACATAGAACCTTTTCATAAACCTGTAAGTTGTTTGCTATAAATAGAACGTTGCAAGTATGGCCTTTACAATTTATGTTTCTGAAATATTCGTATACAGGACGTTAGTAAATGATGCCAATCGGAAGATCGATAAGATTAATCTTTGGTGTCTAGACAAATATTTTTTAAACGAAACATATAATCTATTTATCTTAGTTGCGGAATTATCGGTCTTCAAAGCTGCGTGCAGACATGTTAGCTTTCGAATGCATCGCCGTCGTTTCTCAAAATATTAAGACTCTTATTAATCATATTTTGTCAGGAAGTAGGTACCTCTTCGATGTTCGAAACCTATAATCCAATTATACAGGATATACTGCATATCTAAAATACCTAATGCCTAAACAAATAGAAAAAAACACTTGCAATTCGACGTAATCTTAGCTATGTTCAGTGGTGTAATCAAAAATAGTTTTGAAACACGTAACAGACATTTATCTACAATTTTTATTAGACTAATGCTTAACTACTGACTTGATAAAAATAAAACGTAGTTATTTTATAAAATCATAAAGATCAGAAAGATCAGTTTTTTTTTACCTTCATGAGCCCTCAAGATTATGGACCTTGATGCAGCGTACCAGCTGTTAAGTTTCTTAATAACCAAAGGAATACAGCTTACTTAATTTATCGTTTCATTTTTGTGCTTGATGTAATTGCATATTTTATGTAGTTACCTTAGAAATTAAATTAGTGACGGTAGATCAATGTCACCATTCATGTAAGCAACAAAGTTTAATCTTAATTATGTTAACCAGAATTAATTGAAACATTCTGCATGTATTATAAGACAAAGCTTCAATGTACAAATAACATCCACAAAAAACTATATTTGTTTCTCCATAACATTTTGACTCAATCTGCGCAGGGCATAACTTTTAAATATTCGTTTCGATTTACACTCCAAATACCAAGGAGTTTCCGATGCAAAACAAACTTTGCTTTAATTACTTGTCTTTGATGATGTGCAATATAAGCTATTTTAAACGTCAACGCAGTAATATAACTACGATAACATGCTGCGTATTAAATTTTCAGTAAACATCGTGCCTTTCATTTGCAAACGAGAAACTTAATTTTAGTTCAGAACATTGCTCAAGATTACAGGAACCGTTTCATTGTCAATGAGGAACACAAATAAACCCCAGGGAGGGAACGTTTTAATTGATTCGAAAATACAAACACTGAAATATACTTAAAGTTAACTTTTAACTTGTAAATCGGGAGAGAAATATCCGAAGTAATTTCAAAGAAAAACACGCGTAAGTTGTTCCATACGACAAGCATATTTATATTCCTAAAATCATAGCGTGTAGTGTTTAGGAAAGCCACAGCAGCGTTGATATATTTATTATAACAAAATTGAAAGATGCTTAGAATAAAAAAAAACCTCATACAAATCCATCATCATCAAGTGCATAATAAAATTCAACACAATATTCTTCAATATCGTAATGCATCCAACTACCTAGAAAGTAAAGTTTCCAGAATACACAAAGAAATTCCTAAACTAGATTACGGTCTTAACATGCAGGAAACGTGCTTTTTCTCTTAAAACCAAAATAACTTAAAATTTCCGACAACTGAGACCTTTTTTTGCAAATGAACGGATTTCCTTTTCTGTTTGGATCAATCCGATTTGCGTTTTCGATGGAATTCTATAAATTCACCAGTGCGGAGATAGACAAAGCTTTGTGAATTTGGAACAAAGGCGGTAACCGTTAAACGTTTCCGTTTAAGATAACCATCAAAAGGGCATATTTTATTATTCTTGTTCGTGAATAGCTTTTTCTATTCTTGTGTCAATTTACATTTACAAAAAAAAAAACTGAGATATAGTTTAAGGGTGTGCATTTTCTTATCAAAAGAATACTTTGAAAGAGAGCATTACCCCTGTTAGCGTGGAAGCAGAGTTGTATTTTAGTTTTTCTTTTGTCCTAAGACATACAGTTATTTATTAATTTATGTATAGAGTACGTTTGCCATTATACAGGGTGTCCTAGAGTAACATCGACAACGCTTAACCACCGATTCTGGAGAACAAATGAGGACAATTCATTCAAAAAAAGTTAGGTAAAAAGTTTCTTGTTTTTGAGTTATAAGCTGTGAAAGTCAATACAATTTTTTCTTAATTTTTGAACTGCGTCTCACTGAATCTATCGATTATATTGAAATTTGTTATGTTGGGCTGTGGATTTAAGATGATATATTGTCTGAAATATTCATAAAATTATTAATTTAGAACACAGAGTTTTACACGCACACCTCTCTTTAAAGGCATAGAACCGATTCAATAGAAAAGATTTTAAAATTCGAGCACTATTATTTAAAAGTTTACTTCTGCAATTACAATTGTTTAGTAAACTCAACCGTTTTCGAGAAAATTAAACTTTTTTAAATGCTTGAAAGATCCTTACTAATCTCGTCACGGATAAAGTAAATTGCATTGCCATGAAGATTTGTTTAATTTCATTATCATTCATTTCATTTCATTTCATTGTTTAGTGTTGTTTTATTGTTTGTGTGATTTATGAATTTGACACTTGTAATTTTGTTACGTTTTGTTCGTTCTAAGTTTTCATTTTAAATAATGAAATATTTGTTTAACGAATATGCGGACATGCATTTAATATTGGAAGAGTGTCGGATGAATTGTTGGGTTGCAGCAAGAACGCGTGCCGAAAGATTTCCGAATAGGCGTACTTCTCATCAGACAGCTGCTGTGGACCAGAGATTGATCAATAAAAATGAAATGAAACAAATCTTCATAGCGACAAGATTAGTAAAGATCTTTCAAGCATTCACAAAAGCTTAATTTTCTCGAAAATGGTTGAGCTTACGAGACAATTGCAAGATGCGAGTTTTCTTGCAGAAGAAGTAAACTCTCAAATAACAGTGCTCGAATTTTAAGATTTTTCCCATAGACACAGTTCTAGGTGTTTAAAAGGAGGTGTGCGTATAAAACTCTGCGTTCCAAATTTTTAATTTCATCGATATTTCAAGAAATATATCATTTTATAACTCCACAAGCCAACATACCAAATTTTATTACGATCAATAAATTTTTAACGAAAACATTGCGTTACAATTTTGAATTAAAGTAAAACTAGGATCACTACGTTCTAGGCCGGCTAGAATCGAAGAAAAGGTTATACACAATACACATACACACAATAAAACACAATAAAATGTAATAAAAAATATATTGAACCACAAACTAGATAATCAAAAAAATAACAACAAATTGAGCGCAGGTGTCTTTCTAGAAAAGGACACAAAAAATACAGTACAAAAAATGTTATAACCAACTATTATACCATTTAATTAGGTTTGCACTAAATAGACTCAACCAATAAAATTTATTAGCAAAATGTTAATTTAAATTCAAAAAGAATTTATAATTCTTCCATTTATTATAACCAACAAGAAAATCTAATAAAAATTTACTAATATTGAGTAATATTTAATTTAAAAGAATTGTTAAATTCAGTTACAATAACAAATCCAAGGTTAAACATATTTTTATTAAACATATTATCAAGTCTGCACACCCGAATTCCTAATCTATATTTCAGATATGCAATTTAAATATAAAATGTTATGGAAAATATTCGAAAATTTAAATTTAAGCAAAGATTTTCTTAACATTAAATTAATAGTATATTATTCAACAAGCACATAATGTAGGCTATTATTCAAGAGGATGAAGTTTGCACACCAGCCGAAGGCGAGTGTGTTAATCATCCCAGTGAATATTGTTCATTATGTGCTAGTCGAATACGACGTTTTATCTACGATTCTAACACTTCTGAGGAAGATCTAGAGGTGGACTCCCCTGAGGGAGGCGATGTCCAAGTTCTTGAATATGTAGAAGTCAATGAAAGTAAACAATCTTTACAAAGAGAGTTTTAGACCTGGAATACAAGGATCCTCTGAAGACGACGTCCAAATTTTTTTTCTAACAATAAATAGTTTGAGATTATAACAATTCCTATTTTTTTATATCTATAAATAGGCAACCAACAAAACACCGCCAGTGAATAAAATCCATATAAATTCACTAGTGTTTTATGAGTATGGTTATATCCCTATGGTTACGCGTATAACGACTATATTATTGAAAAGTCGTAGATAAAGGTAATTAAATTATTAAACCAGAAACTTGACGATAACCAACAAAATTAATTTATCGAAAATTAAAATTACTTGAATTCAAGAAAATAAAAAAATTCATAATACGCAAAAAACGTTTCGAACTCAAACTGAAATGATAAACTTACCACAACCTGTTCAAACAAACTGAACTGAACTGACGTTTAAGAAAAATCCCTGTAAAGTGCGTTACAGAAATTAATTTGGCTCAAAATTCAATTTGTAATGAATACAGGTTATCAAACTACTAGTTGATACAAAAAAAATTTAAGCGGGTGATTAGGCACGACCAAAATTTCTGCATTTTCGTTTAAAAAGGTTTAAGAAGCATTGTTAAAGAATAAATGGAGTAATTAAACTAAACGTGAAACCAGAGTACTATCTCTTCAATTCTATTTAACATGCACATGCACACGGCATTATTTGACTTCAAGAATCCGGAGCTGAAGAATTTTTCCTTCTGAAGAGGAAGCAAAACAGTCCAAAGGTTAGATGGGTTTCCCACCCTCCGCAAGTAGTAAAGTCGGGTACCCACAAGATGAAAGATGGCTCAAATTATCTCCCAGATTTATGGCTCCAGGAATAAAAATTGGACACGAAGAAACATCAATCAATTTCGATGAAATCAGGGAATAAAAAAATAAGGAAACGTCAACTAAACCAATTACTGGCCACGACGGGTCTGCAAGCAGTCTCTACATTCTCTCAAAATTTGTAACAGCCAGCCATAATCTCCAATCTAATCGCCGGAAAATTAAAACTGAATTTAAACGAGAAAGTCCTATCGAAACCTTCAATTAAGAAATCTGATTAGTAGAAGTAAAGAGAAATTTGAAGACAGAAAGATTTGCAATTACGTATAACCGTGATAATCTAGTTTTTAAAAGAACTTGAAAAAATCACTTTTTCCCATATCCGCAACATCTATTCACAATCCTGCTAATCCATATTTCTAGAATTAAATACCATTCACAGAAACAATATACCTCATAAAACTGTTTACCTTTCCACATACAGGAAAATAAACTTAGCGTTGGAAGATAAATATACCCAGTGCTCCTCATGCAATAGTGTTTTTAAAATACGAAAAATTTCAACCCGAAAGCAAAGCAATAAAAGCAAGGACTAAGAAAATTTGCAACTCCTTAACCCAGAGTACATTCTAAATTATTGACAGCTCTTTTCTTACGAAAACTAAAAAAACGGGTATACCCCGAGAGCATAGATAACCAACTCTCATGTAACGGAAGCAGAACAAATTACCCTTACAAATCCAGTGAGACAAAATTGAAAAATTAAGGAAAGACTGTATTGACTATAACAGCTTATAACTCAAAAACGGGAAACTGTTTACCTAACTTTCTTCAATGAACAGTCGTTATTTGTTCCCCAGAATCAATGGTTAAGCGTTGTCGGTGTTATTTCCGAACACCCTGTATTAATCAATTTTGACATAAAAGAATAATTATTGTATTTAATAGTATACTGCCTGGTTTCCAGCGGATGATAAAGATATGCGTACGTAATTAATTTTCCTAACGAGTTCAGATTCGGACAACTTGCTTGTTTGCTCTTCCACTCAACCGTTATTATGTATTCAATAACCTAGTTGCACAGAACATAGTCAATCAAATGGTCAAGTCAGTCATACGACCATTTTAGATTTATTTTAAATTTTACTATGTTTAATTGGCTAATCACACGACTAACTCAATCACGCTCCATGCATCCGGACCAGCATAATATACGGTGCTTTCGTAAAGTAGTGCATAAATTCTTTAAAAATCCCGGAACGAACTTTAAGGAAAAACGCTCGGACTGGTCAATTTTTATTTTTAAATGCGCATTTTTTAAACAGAGAATATTTATACAGGATGAGTCATATAGGAGGTATGACGTCATCGATATTTTTTTTAATAGCAACCTCTATATTTTACTAGGGAATTTAAAAGAGCACATTTTTTTACATACGGTAAGGTAATTATGGGTATAGGTCACCTAAGAAAATTTTGAATATTAAATTAAATTAATATTAAATTTACTGGTAATGCAAAATTCAAAAGACAACTAAATTAAATGTTCAAATTGTGCACCGTTGTCAACCTAACAGTAGCCAAGACGATGAGTAAATTCTTTCTGAATATTGTCAATAACTTCTGGAGTCGTATTGTTGGTCTTAAGTCTGTATGTAAGAAGCAGTTGGGCTGAAGTCCACTTTTTTCAGAAATGCGGTTTAAATCATTTTTGAACTTAAAATACTCTTTCTCCTTTATGGTAGAAAGGCTGAAGTTCCAAATTGAATAATAAAATAATTACATAAAATTAAAAAGGCGCAAGTCTCATAGTTCTTAGCAGCACACAAGACAAGATCTGTTCAGAAGAATTTTCTATGCCAATGTGTTTTTTTTAATGACATTTGTTAATTTCTTAAAAATAAAGTATCGCCGACTACAAATACAACATCTAGCAATTAAGAAACCTTGATTCCTGACAAGCAAAACCTAACCAAGAGGAAAGAGAGTAAGAAATGAAATGAGAGGAATGTAGCGAAAAGTGATCGATTAAAAGGTTCTTCTTACACATACTCTGCGGCTAAGAAAAATGAAATAAACGAAGGCAATAGACTAAAATTGTCTTGCTCTTATCCAAGAAAAAGTGGTGAAAAAATTCCAGACGATAAACGACTAAATATATTTAGAGACTTTTGGAAAGATATATTCAACTGGGATCACAGAAGGCAATTTGTTGCATCTATGGTTGATGAAAAACTAAAAACTTATTCTAGACCACGAAATAATAATTAAACCGGTAGAAGAACAAAGAGTAAGATTTACCACCTACAAACTTCTGAAAATAAGATCGTTGTATGTGAAGTTATGTATTTAAACACACTACGTATAACTAAAAAAATTGTACGTATTGCCTTAGGCAATAAAAAAGAAAATGGGCTTGTTGCAGCAGATAAAAGAGAAAAACACTCTGCTAAAAATAAATTACCCGAAGGAGTCGGATTATCTGTGGTACCACACATTTCCTCATTTACTTTTTATCAGTCACATTATTGCAGAGAAAGAACTAAGAGATAATATTTCAGTCCAGAATTAAACATTAGTATTATGCATAGACTTTACACAAAAACTGCAGCGAAGAAAACAGACATGAAGATATGATAGCAAAAAATGGCTTTACAGGAAACTATTTAATGAAGAATTCAATCTCAGTCTTTATCAACCACTAACCGGCACGTGCGATGATTGTGATCATTTTATAAAAATCTTAAGAGAAAGTACTTTGGAAGCTGAGAAACGAAATATCAAAGAGCAACGAAATATCAAAGAGCAACAGAGAAAACACCACCAAGAGGCAGACCTTAGATACAAACTAAAAAAACCGAGATAATGAAGAAGCAAAAAAGAGCAATGCTAAAAAAATGGTGGCCATACTAGATTCACAAAAATGTTTACTTATTACACCTTGTTTAAATAACTCACGTTCGTTTTATCTACGAAAACTTTGAACTTTAAATTTACCAGTGCATTATGACACTACCGAGCAGTTTTATTGCATGATTTGGGATGAAACGCAAGGTTTGAGAGGTGGAAGCGGATATCGTCGTGCACCATAAAATGGGCTTTGGAAAACTTGGACGAAAAAGTTGAAGAACTTTCGCTGTGGTCGGAGTATTGCAGTGACCAAACTAGGAATAAAATAATAATTTCTGCGTACATATGTGGCTGCTGAATTAAATTTCCACTTTAAAAATCATAAATCATAAGTACCCGCTGAAAGGCCACACCCATATGGAAGCGGCCCATGCAAGAATTGAAAGAAAAAAGAAAAGCCTTAAGACTCTAGAAATCGCATTTCCTTGAGACTGGACACAATTTATCAGCACCTGTGATAATACAAAAATACATTCGTTGTTGCCTCAATGAACATAGAAGGTTTTAAAGACTTTAGCAGCTTGTTCAAAGGTAGTGAAGCTCTAATGGTCTCCAGAAAGAAAAATACGTATGGAAAACAATTTTATCTGCCTCGGGTAGTTTGGGCCCAAGTAAGGAGAACCGATCAAGGTGTTTTATTCTACACAAGTACGTTTAAAGAAGAAGAGTTTCATTCAGTTAATTTGAAGCGAAAAGTAAGGATATCTTTACATTTTTCTAAGAAACTTTCGAGCTACTCGAAATAACACAACACCCATTAAAGCCGTCAAATATAAGTAAACTGAGCTCCAAAATAGCCAAATCTTTTCTAATTTAACCGACTTCGTATCTCTTACAATTTCCGAGATCCCAATAGTGAGCATCGAAATGTGGACACACTGTATAAGATGATGCCAAGCAGCAAAAAGGACTGGAAGCCGGGATTCGTGCGACCCACAATTTGACTAGAGTTTGGATGAAATTCCAACAGTTAGTGGATGCGAATAGTGAAGAGGAATCTCTCTGTTAATTCTGTAGCCAAAATATAGAGAAATTCGTGTTTTTGGGAATTACAGCATTACCTCTTGAAAGGCGTACATTTCAAAGCAATAGGTGCAATGCGTTCTGCTTTACACAACTGCAATTTTCAAATCTCTTTAGACACACAATCGCGTTGAATACATAAAGTTCCAAAGTAATATGGACCTACCTGTATTACTCTGGCATTGTCTTATTGTTTTTCCGAAACACGTAATATGTTCCTAACCACAAAACCAAAATTAACAACACATTTATTAAACGACAAAGAAAATTAATCTAAAATTATAATTAAACTAGTGGATAATATACTGTTGATTTATTTATTTAAATAAAGCTTTTTCTTCTTGATTATAAAATTAATAACTTAGTTTTGAAGTTAATGAAACATAAATAAAAATAAATACAATCAAGTTTCCGTTATTATCACAGTATCACAGCATTACGGAAGATGCGGAATCCATCTCTAGACTCTGACTCTTTATCAAAAAAATGGAAAAATCAGACCCTTTGCAACGAATTAATGGCTTTAATAATTTAGTATACCTAAAACAGAGCAGAAATCCATAAATTCCTCGAAATATAGTTTTTATCTTAAAAGTTTGATGAAGATCTTGTAAATGTCTTTTTAAAGTTTAATAAGACATTCATTAAGCTGTTTTAATTTTTTTGTAAGTCATCTACAACTTCTTTAATTATTACCTACGACTAAAATAGTTTTTCTAATATTTAATGATCTACAAATGCTCATTGACCTTTATGCTGATACAAACTTATAGTACTGTTAAATTCTTGTACACCAACACAGCGTTTGTTACAATAAATTTGGGAATTAACCTAATAGATGACTCTGAAAGGATACTTTCGATCAGGCAGCTGAATCTGCTGTTGTCTAGCTACTAAAAATAATAACTTTAGGATGTTTCAAGAAAATTTATCAAGCTTAAATAAGAAAATGGCAATTGTCGTAGGATTCTTGCGTATTCATTCAAGAACAAACCGAATTAGGTGTTTCACCGGCATGTAAAGATTCGGCTTTGCAGAGTTACGAATTATTAAAAATTATAATTTGAACTACTCCTTATGGTTTATTCTTTTATTATTCGGCTATTCTTATGTACTAGCTTCGAAACCAAATAAAAGATGTGGTCATCAGAATCTACCACGTCATTTAATTTAGAGTATTATTTCGTGTTTCTGTGAATAAAAAACTAAAATACATAATTATACTTATTGATTCTTACCTTTGTAGGGCATTTTCTTTTTATTATAAAATTCGTGTATTAGTACCAAACTTATCAATGACTTATTGAGATGGCTTTCAAGTAGTTACTATTTTTTCACTATATTGATTTCTCATCTCCATGACTCTAAACACTACATGAAATTTAACCTGAAGATCTCTCCGCAAACGGCGAATTACTAATTTTACTCTTTTTCTGTAAAATTAACTTTTATGTCTTTTAAAATTGTAAAGCAATTTTTAATGTAGTACCATCTGAAAAAGATATTTGTTTCAAGCAATACAGTTTCTTAATATCTCATTCTCAACATGTATAGGACAATTAGTATGCCTTCAATGTGTAAGTACCATCCCTAATCAAAGATGTCATTAAGAACAGCGTTATTAAATTCCTCACTTTTACGTGATGATTCATTTACGCATTATTAGAGAAATAAATTACAGTTTACCCTATATTTCCTTATTTATAACTTTGAAAGGAGAATTCTGAAACTTTAAATAAAAGCCCCTGTGTACAAAGTTAATAGGATTTTCTTGAACAGTTCTTATTGCTTCACTTTTGTGAAGTGATATTTTATAGTCACGCAAATTTATTCGAAAATAACTTTTAAGATTGATGCCAAGCTTTGAAAGTAAGTAAAGTGTTTGTTAATAAGAGAAAGTAGAGAGATTACCGGCTCTTCTATATTGAGCTTAAAATATTACCCGCGTTAGTGAAACAACACACTCTACACTATGGAAGACTGATATTTTACTTGCAATTTTTCTCTGCGCATTTATTTTCCTATTATTATTGACAAGCATCGGTTTCTCACAAGCAAGTACATTGAATTGTTCATAACATGAGAAACGAAAGAAAAGAAAAGGTTTCTGCTATAATATTTTTCCAATACTGTTGGTTTCTTCTTTCAAACCAAGCTTCTGTAGGTTCTACAGTGAAAAGCGACTGATATTTTAGATTCTCGAGTAGTTTGTCTAGTTTATGTGTAAAGTCGACACTTTTGTTTTTTTAACCTGTGTATGAATAATGTTTCATGGAAATATATTCAGTAGGACTATAAAAACTGTTTATGGCTTTTCTGAAATCTTAGTAAAAGATAGAGGAAAATCGTGCGTGTAATCTTTTTGTACGTACTTACATAAAATATGTTTCTTGCTGACAACGAATACAGCTCAAAAAATACGATAATACCAAAAGAGAACTATTATTATTTAATTTTATTACTGTACAAGAATAATAAGTGTAGCATTTTATTAGATCCTAATAATTTACCTTTCCAATAAACTGGTTGCGATTATTAAGTGTTGCGTTCAGAAATATTTTCTGTTTAGCACGCAAGGAATAATAAAAAATAAGATCGTACAAATGTTACCACAGTATTGATGTAAAATCAATTAGTAATTACTATTTACGATTGAAAGTTAGAAAATAATAACAATAGAAAAGACAAAATCAAAACTACTGCTGAGAGAAAATAATTTTCGATTAACTAGAATAGAAGTAAGAAAGTCAGGACCTACCGTTGTTCTTCTTTAATTAGCTCGAAACATTTAAGTCTACATTGACAAGGAGATCCCAGAATTATTTTACTTCAACCTTTGTTTTTGTATCCTACATATTCTTCGCTTTTCAGCCTTTTCTGTTTCTGAATATTTTTTTTACGTTTTTGGTCTTTTCATACGTTTTGGGATGCTAGTTTTGGCATTTTCTGCGTCATTATTAGCATTCTTATCTATATCTTCTTTGTGGCTATCATTTGCCTCGGTGCCTTGATTATCACTACTTTCTTTATCTTGCTTTGGCACGTAGTCTAAACATGTCCTCACTGTTGTTTGTATCAACAGCGTCGCAATTTTCATCGTAATAACTACCTTCCTCTGGCACGTCCATTTTCGACAAATCTGTGTGCTCATCTTTGTCGGCCATTTCTTCTTGATGGTCGTACTTCATATTTCTTTTGTCAAAATATTCTCACTTTCTAAAATAAAACAAAATTGAAACTACTAATGTATACAATCTACGTACCCCCACTATAAGAAACCTTTTGCTTCCTAGCTTGGAGTAGTTATATCTTCAAGAATTAACATTTTGCAATTCGGTTATATCTTGCACTACTTTATCTAAATCACTTTCACGGTTTAAATGCGTTTGCCAACCAATTATTGCATTGTTTCTCCCAGTTGTTAATACGCCAACAAAATTATTATTACCATCTTCTAGTATGTTAATGTAATCTACAAAAATAAAAACTGATTTCATTTCCTGCACCTTGTAACGTAACCTTGCGTCACAATTAAAATAAGTTCTAATAAACTAGGACTGTTTCGTCCTCCTTGAGGCAGGTTAGGAGAAGTTATACTCACAATAAAAATCTGATGTACTTATTTATTAAATCACCAACCTGTTCACAAAGGAACAACCAATTATATGTATAACATTCCCAAACATTTACAGGTAAACAGCAATACAACTCCAAATATTGTAATAATAAAGACAAGCAATTTTATACCACACACATGATTCTAAAACTAACAACAATTAAAAATGGTGTAAAAATATATATCTTAAAAAAATATAGACATCTACTACGAGGGTGGTCTGAAAAGTTTCCAACCTCAACGTAAAGATGGCAGCACTCGTAAATAAAAGCTACTGAATTTCGTTGTTCATCTGTTGACAGTTACTCACCAAAGTTTCAGCCATTTTGGACGCGCAGTTTTTATGTAACAGTCGTTTGAGTAAGTTGATGTGAGTTTTTTTGTGAAAATGGACAAAATCGAGTATCGAGCTGTCATTAAATATTTGTTTTTGAAGGGCAATACGCCTTCGCAAATAAAAGATGAGTTGGATTCTGTGTATGGGGACTCTGCACCATCATTTACCACAGTGAAATTTTCGGCTGCTGAATTTAAACGTGGCCGTAAGAGCTTGGGAGACGATGAACGTTCGGGACGTCCAAAAACTGCAACTACCGACGAAAACATCGCCAAAGTTCACCAAATGGTGCTAGACGACCGCCGAATTAAAGTGAGAGAGATAGCAGAGGTTATGAACATGTCAAAAGAACGTGTTTGTCACATATTAAATCAACATTTAGGCATGAGAAAGCTGTCCGCGCGTTGGGTGCCGCGTTTGCTCACGTTAGACCAAAAACGTGTTCGAATGAATATTTCCAACGCTCTTTTGGCGCACTTGGATACACCATTATACGCCCGAAACAAAAATACAGTTCAAACAGTGGACTGCAAAGGGGGAACCGGCTCCAAAAAAAAGCTAAAACTGTTTTTTCGGCTGGGAAAGTGATGGCGACTGTCTTTTGGGATAGTCATGGAGTTATTTTAATCGATTATCTTCAAAAAGGAAAAACCATTACAGGAGCATACTATGAATCATTACTTGACAAGCTGAAGGCAGAACTTGCGAAAAAACGGCCACATTTTCAGAAAAAGAAAATCCTGTTTCACCAAGACAACGCACCGTCTCACACCTCAGCGGTTGCCATGGCGAAAATCCACGAATTACGGTTTGAACTGCTTGACCATCCGCCTTACTCACCAGATCTAGCCCCAAGCGACTTCTTTTTGTTCCCTCATCTAAAAATTGCGCTCGGAGGACAAAGATTTTCGTCAAATGAAGAGGCAATCACCTTCGTGAACAATTATTTTGCAGAGAAAAATGCCGAGGACTATTTGGATGGGTTACAAAAATGGGAGCATCGCTGGGAGAATTGTGTAGAGTTACAAGGAGACTATGTTGAAAAATAAAGAAACCTTTTCAGAAAAAATGTCTTGTATCTTTGTTCGGTCGGAAACTTTTCAGACCACCCTCGTACTACAAAGATAATTTTACTGCCACCTCAGTACATACTTCTACCAATTAGGTGCCGTCAAAAAAAAATTAATTAAATAGCTTACATTTAAATTCGTAAAAGAATTAAACTTAGAAAATGATAAAATTTAAATAGAATAAAAAACATTTATTGAATAGCGAGAAACTTTAACAAAACCGGAAAAATTTATCACGAATATGCACTTGTATAAGAAATTTCGCTTGTAAAAGTAGACGGATAACCTCGAGCAAATTTTATAATTTTAATAAAAGTTTTACAATTAACTTTAACAAAAAAACTATTAAACTGACTAACCAATTATCTTAATTAACCAGAAATAAAGATTTGTCTCAAGAAGTCTAAATTTGATAACAATTTCAAAATTACAACAATTAATCTTACCAATTAATCCCCGTTGATACTTTCACAGCTGTGAAAGGGTCGGAGAAAATGCAAACCGAAAAAGCAATTTAGCACAAAAAAAAGTTATCAAAACATTACTTCTTAAGTCGGAACAACTTGAAACTAGAACACCAAGGTTGCCCTGAGGGGATTCCTAAAACTTTGAGCAAATAAAAAAAACCCACGAGATTACGTGGCGATTTAAACAAACCCTGAACCTTAAGTTAAAATATTCAATTTGATCACTATTGTTTTTCTCGTTGCCTGCCCTAAATCAATTGAGATTTCGGTGGTTTTTCTTCCCAGGTATTTCAATATATTCTTAATTTTCCAAATGAGAACGCCAGGGTTGACCGACTAACTGGACTGCCAAAGTATCTCAGGATCTCAATACGTGGTGGGCACCCTCTAGGAAACTCCAGACACTAATAAATTTAAAACCAATTCAGTAATTGGGACTAGCTAGCTTCCTTCTAGGAGACTCCGGTAGCCGGAACGAGCTATATGATAATAAACTAGGTTAAGAAAGACCCTTACAGAACCAAAACCAACTTACCCCCAAATATGCCGGGGCTTGACACACAAAATTAAATCTGAAGAGAGGCCGGTAAGCGCGGTACACTTGCACCCAACAACCGTCGTCGTATAACTGGCACTCGCGCGGTATCCAATTTCCAAGCGGAGCCGGTTCACCGCGAACAAGATATGACCCCCAGTGATTGATTAGATGGATCGGTCCCAGCAACCGTTACAACCTAAATCAGTACTTGTCGATTCTAAATCAACTGCATTTTTTCCATCATTTGCTGTTTATTTTGTTCACTGTATTTTCATATTACATTAAGTAATATACTAACTAGTAGCAGCAGGTACCTACTTCATTATGTTGCTAAACTCAGTATTTTACTTCCCCTATTAATTTTCAACTAGTACTAAATTGAAAATTAGTAACGAAAACCATGTTTCCAAACGTTGAAATGCGAACTTACAAATTAGTTTTAGGTAACACTAAACAGTACTGGACAACCGGTTTTTTTTGCAAAAGCCGCTTGTCCATAGTGTACATCCACTTTAAACAAAAAGGCAGTTTTCTCACATGCGCGCCCTGTTTGCACCAATCTTGTACACAGTAAGACTCTGACCAAAAGCGAATTTAGGATTCATTGCGCCCTAGGCCTATTTTGATATGGCGCCCTTTTTGTTTTTTAAAGGTGTATACCGGGTGTTGCAGATCACCCGTCCACCCTTATTAAAATTAAGGAGTTTGAGATTTCGCGATGAAACAAACGGTTCTCTCACTAAGCTTGGCGTGCTCTTTCGATTGGTGTAAAAATTGAAAACTTCCAAGTCCCCCTTATTGGCGTGATGGGGGGGGAAATTTAAAATTGTAAATGAAAACCCTTATATTTTATTGCAAATTTAGATTCTAAGCCGCAAAATACGTATAATTTATGTAAAACATTTTTTTTCGATTCGTAACAGATTATGCCGTAAACGCAAAAAACTTCTTAGCGCAGTTGATTTTTTCCGCGCCAGAATGAACGTTTACATCATCCATAATGGTGCATACATTGTACATCTCCGTTCTTTTAAAGTTAAAATTTACAATAAACTATAAGGGTTTCCATTTACAATTTTAATGTTACTCAGGAGTTTCTAAGTTTTACACCATCCAAAAGAGCACGTCAAACTTAGTAAGGGAACCGTTTGTTTCATAGCAAAATATCAAACGCCTTAATTTTAATAGGGGTGGACGTGTGGTCTGAGACACCCTGTATATTTTATACAGGGTAAATACCAATAAAGCTTGAGGTAAACATCTTCTTCTATGAGTGCTTCTTGCAAATTTGCAAAAAGAAAATTTCTTTTCAGCTTAGTTTTCTTGCACAGGTGGTCAGAAATTAACATCTGTAACAGTAAATAACCAGAAACCAAAGAATCAAATCGAAATGGAGCCATTACCAATTTAACAAATGAATCTGCCGAAACAACAATTAACCTTGATAAAGCATAGAACTGTTTGATTTCGTTTTTTTGAAGATGCTGTTAAAATATATTGGAGAAAAATGGCTTAACGTATATATTGGATGGTTTAGATGAATACAGGTATGTACTTCCTTAAGTAATTGTTTTATTTATTTATTTATATTTCTCTACCAAACAACCACTACATCTAGAAAAATTATATTCTAATCATTTCAAATCATATACAATTAAGAAAAAGATCGAAGCTTAGTAATACTTCTACAATCCAAACTTGAATACTTACATTCATTTATAAATTGACATTTTTTCTCCTGGGGATGTTCAGAAATGAACGAAACCGATAGAGAAATATAAATAAATAAATAAAACAATTACTTAAGGAAATACTTATATTCATCCAGACCATGCTGTTAAAAATTGAATTTTATAGTCCTGTATCACTGGAATAAAATTGATAATCTTTGATTTCTTGCGAAACTTTAGTTCCCGTATTCAATAATTTTGTATTTGCCTGCAGCGGCGTTGCCAAGTTTAAATTTCTTTTTTTGATTCGTGTGACAAATCTAAGTACGTTCGAACATTCGTGTTTTCAATTTTAACATCTTAAGGGAGGCTGCTAACTAAAGCTTTATTGGCATTTACGGGACACCCTGTATATTATTAAAAATATAAAAAGCAACTGCTGTGGCAAAAGACAAAGAGTTGAAAAAAATCCATTCAATTTTTATATATTTATATAAATTCCGAAATTTTTAATGGGTCAATTAATATTTTTTTTATTTCAATAATTAGATACTTAACCATGTTAAGGTATAATTTTCTCTGGTGGAAAAAATAATATTTTTGAAACGTCTTTAAAATTGTTTCATATAGTCATCGGAAAACTCCATGAATTTCGAATTTTTATCGTCTCTCAAATTTTGGCACCCCTCAAATCTTGCCGCCTGTTAAAAATTAAACTAGAATAGGGATAGGACACCGGGCTTTTATTCGCACTTCTGGTTTTCTATATCAAGATTTAAAAAAAAAAGAGAGACCTGTTCTTTATGCTCTAAGGTACAGATATATACAGAGTCTTCTAATTAAGGTGGTATTTTATGATCAGAAATAATTAGATCCAATTAAATGTTAATACTTTGTCAAAGTGTTGCAAGCAATCTTCGTTTGATTAAAATGCGTAATTGTTGTATTTTTAAATTTTTTATTATAAATAAATAGGGTTAACAACAACTAGAACATTTTAAATTATAGAAGGCTTTTAACATAGTTCTCTGAATGAATTGAATCGAATGTACCATAATAGATAGGGGGTCAGCTCTAATCAATATTTCATTCCAATAATTTTGCTAGAACTAAACAAAAATTTCATATTTAGTTAATTGATTGTTGTTTATTAATGCTGCAAATTGTTGCTAAAATAAAATTGAAGAAATTCCGAAATTATTTACCAACATGATACTTCACAGCAAACACCATTAACATATTTTTGAAACACAATGTTTATTTGTTTTAGACGTCTTTTTTATTACGCTGTTCAACCTTCAATAATCTGATTCAAATTTGCGCATAAATATAGTAAAAAGCCTTTAGCTCAAGCTTCAAGTGTCAAACATTTATACTGATAGTTACTATCTTACGTTACGTTACGTAAAAAAATTGCTGCTAGGTGATTTCTTGCAGCGTATTGCACCAGGGCATAGAATGACATTGCAGGAAACCTTATTAATTGCTTACTATTTTGTATTTTTACTTCAGGCTAACACAGAATTTTTATTATTAGAAAATTTCTTCTAAAGTTCAATATAAAAACTTCGGTTATAAAATTCCCGGAACGCAATAGTTCAAAGAATGCTGTTTTTCAAACCTCTTTATCATTTAAAGATACACGTGTATCAAAAAAGATATACTTAACACAACATTCAATCTTATTGTTTTCTGGGAAAAATAGAAAAAAATTTCAACAAGAAAATCCCTAAACAATTTTTTTTTCTTCAAGGAACGATACTTACGTTTCCAGTACATTAGATTTTGTTTTGTCACCGGCTCCCACTGGTAATTCCTGATTTTTTTCTGCAGTATTCCTTTTTAAAAACAACAAGTTCAGAAGGGTCTTTGTGGAAAAGATAAATTTTCTTGACAGATTTGCTAAAACCTTCTTCTTTTATGTAGTTGTCAACATTTTGAACACTAGATGATAAATCGTATTATGTATCTATACGAAGAGAGAACAGAAATGTTTACACATACGTAGTACTTACTGCTTGCAATATTTCCTGCTTGCAATATTTCCTGCTTTACATTTTATAATTATTAATTTTAGTATTTTTATTTCAACCGAATTGGAGAAGAAAATAATTTGCAAGAATTTGCATGAGTAATGCAAAAGTTTAGATCAAAAGGAGGTTTTAAACGTTGATTCCCCCTTGTTAATAATGCCATGAGTAAATATAATATTGTAATTTCGTCATACTCCTAGTTAACCCTTTCCTGATTGAATTGCAAATTTCAGAACTTACGAGTTTGACGAAAATACATTTATAATTCATAATAAGCCCTTAACGATTAAATTCCTAATCGGCAATTAATTTACTTGTTCTGGCAATGGCAAAATTATTTGATGATGACAATGAAAAATATTAATTAGTTGATGTTGAATTTTAAAACAGTCTTTCTCTCTTTTAAGAAATTTTATTTTCATATAAAATTGTAATTAAATGGGTAATGACGGTTGTTTAACCTTCAATGTCCATTTACTAATAAAGTTTCATTATGATAGGATGTGATGCCCACATTATTAAATTTCCATTTAATGTACATAATAGACCCGATAGGTCCGTATGAAAAGTATTCGAATACTTCGCCGAACAACACAGAATTTCTAATTATAGGGTATATGGTTAGGCAAGTGGAATGCAGGCATAGTCTGGAAGGAGAACTCGAATAAATGGAGATACGTAGATGTGAACACACAATGTTGACATTACTTTATGAATGTATATACTAATCTAATAAACGAAATATTTGAGATGTGTGCAATATTAATCATACTAATTTTTTTAGTATGTTAGAAAGCCCCGACTAGACAGACTGATCACTTATACGTAAAAATTCATTACGTTTTCGGTAAAGAAAGTAAAAGGCAAATAAAAATACTAAAAATAATACTAAAAGATCCACTTAAGGTTGGGATATTGTAAAAGGAGAAGTACCTATAAATAAGGAAAGCAAATTTTGCGACGGGAGATGCTGAACCCTTTTAACTAGCAGAAATACTATTCTAAATTTAAAAGTTTTTAATGGTCAATTACTTAACTGACAGACATTATTTTTTGGTGTTATACGGTACGGAACCGCTGCCGCATTACTCCGCAACACTCGTCCATTGTTATTATTCATTGTTATTGTTACTCTATCTAATTAGGTTGTGGAGTTTTGCCTCATCCTTTCTTCTTTCTTGGTCTTAATTATGTTTCGTAATTGCGCTGTGATGTAGTCCCATTTGTTATTTGTTCTTTGGTTATATGTTCTATGATTCTTCTCTGGTTATCCCATATTACATATTGAAATAGTGTGTGCTCTGCTGTATCTACTTGTGGGCAGTACCAGCACGTATCGTGCTCTATTCTTTTGACGTTTTTAAGTACGCCGCAAAGCATCCATTCCCGTCAGTATTTGTGTGAGGAAATAATCCATCTCTCCATGTTTTCTTTCTGCCCATTCCCTGACGTTTGGTATTAGCTTTTTTGTCCACTTCGTTTTTCACGTTTGACTTGTCCATTGAGTCTGCCGCGCATTTGCAGTGTTTTCTTTTATTGTTCAATTGATATCGGTTTCTCTCTTCTCGTATCTTCGCGTTTTTTCGTTTGCCATGTACTTGTAGTGCCTGTGTTCTATACGCTGAACAGATTTTTAATAGTATTCTACTTTAGCATCTCTGTATTTTTTTTCCAACGCTCGTTGCTATAGCGGCGCCCCTTATAGTAATATGGAGTGTACTACCGAGGCTAGTACTCTTCTGCTTCTCAGCGCAGCTCCTCTGTTTGACATTATTCTGTCTAATGCTATTGCCGCTTTTGCAGCTTTTTCTGTGGCTTTCTTTATGTGGCTCGTTATTGTTATCTTCCTACTGAACTGTATTCCAAGATATTTCATTGTTTCACTCGTTTGAATGTGCGTATGTTGTTCATTTTCTACATTCAGTAGTGTAACCTTTCTTCTACCATCCAAGAGAACTGCTTCTGTTTTTCTTGGTTTGAGCCGTAGTTCTCTTGTCTTTATCTA
>VTPC01090674.1:84567-109045 GCA_011009095.1 Ignelater luminosus
AAAAAAAGTGTTTTCAGCACTTTCTATTAAAAGAATGAGAGATTATATTTAGTAAAACAAACATAATTTACTACACCAAAGAACAAACAACCTAACGGATGCGGTAACAAGCCAAGTCGAGTAAAGGATTTTGGTCAAAAATTAATGTCTGTGGGTTGAGAAAGTCTAGCAATATGTTTTCTGTACATATTAAAATTTGATAGCTAATGGCACCTATCGTTTAAAAAAAGGCAGAAATTACAAAACGTTTTTTACTAATATTATTTCATCGCTTAGAAATATTCCTTTGCTCCATTCATTTAAGCAAAAGTGGTATTTCTAATAATAAAACAGTAAAATAGGTCTTTGTCGTTGAACAATTGAAGGGTCACGTGGATTAAGTTGGTAACTAACACACTTAAACAATGGAGAAAATTGACTTCCAGGTTTCGTCATTGACAAGTTATTGTATATATGTAGGTATGGATTTCTTTCTTTGGCTGAATACATTTTCAAATACGGTAAAATTAAAGTGAGATAGTACATGTAAATATGAAGTGAAACATAATTCCAAATTTTAGAAAAAGCCATTTACCTCTTTTATCCATTGAAAGAAAAATAATTAAGTTCTCTTTTTAGAATGGAATAAAAGGGCAGTTGATAAAACTTACTATTTTTATTATAAAAAACATAACTTACGTACAACGCTTTTCATATAAAAGGAAATCTCAAATACAGTAATTTTAATGTTAAACAAACATACCTAACTCAAATACGCAAGTGTTATTATTAAAAACATGATAAGTTCTTGGTAATACCACTGATACTGGTGCTTGACGAATGTAAGTTGAGTTTTAAGATTGTCCAATTTTTCCTGGGAAAGTTCCCCATATCTTTTACCAACTCTAGGTATTTCCAGTTAAGGGAATGGCCACTGCGAGAATTGCGTATTATATAAACCTTTTTGAAAGGCGTATTTGGATCGTATGATTCTTTATGAATGTAAGAGCCATATTTATCTACACGAATCCACTTTATTCCATTGCGGAAAGAAACATTCTCATTAAGAAAATTTTTTCCTGTTTATAAAGTTAAGTTTTGATGGTAAGTCATCAAAATTTAGAAAATGTACAGCCATATCTGTTGCATGGTTTATCTTACTGAATTTACTGATTATTTCACGATATTCTTCAGGCAAAGCTATGGTTTCGTGTTTCCTCAAGTTGTTTTCAATTTTTTCGAAATCTCAATCTGAATCCCGGTAACTGTGGCCTACTTCTAAAAATTTATGGTCTACCCTTTTTCACTATTCCCTTCAAAATTAAATAATGATAGAGGCATATAAGTAGAAAATTCTTGTTTTGTCCAGCACATAAATCTGTCCATATGACCAAACTAGAAACGACATTATCCTGAGATAGCAGATTCTTCTCAATAAATTCAGCAAAGCGCTACAAACTTCGAAACTTCCCCTAATACCAACATCCTCTGTCCAAGTAAAAAAATTGGCTTTTTCCCTAGTTTTTGATATTGCGTGGATTCCTAAATTGTAAAGCCACATTTGACGTACGTAAAAGCTTTTGATGTGGTAAGCTTCGGCAGCGATAATGTTTGCTGTAAATCTGTCGTCATGTAGCATAATTCGTTGTTATTTTTTGCACACTCTCTGTCCATTCGTTGTAAGGAAAATGCTGCTTCATAATTTGTTTTATATTCTTCAGAACGTTTGCCACTGTCACACTTACTACAAGTATCGCTTCAAGATTGTCCGAATGATAAATTAAATTTCTTTGCAAAAATGTTTGTATATGTGTAGTACTTAACTAAATAAGTTTGACACACGTTGTCGTCTACACACTTCTCACGCTACAAATTGTATATTTTTGAAATATTTAGTATAAGAGAAAGGTATTTCTTGTACGGTTTCTTATTTCGTGAATATTGTGACAGATCAACTGAACAACTGTTGATATGACCTTTTATGTAATTCTCTTACCTCGTCGCTTATTTTGTGTGGCCTATTATAATGCTTCGCTCGTTTATCTGGGGAACATACAGACCACCCTGTTTTACAGATTTCTGCACATATTCAACTTTTTTCTTGCCAGTCTGGAGGATACTGCAAAAAGCTTTTTAACAAACTGAAATGGAAAGATGGCCAACCTGAACAAAATAGTTAAAGGTTTTTGACTGATGGCGACTTGCTGTCATTTGTAGTCTAACTAGCTGGAGATTTTGCAATCATGCTTTTGAACAGGTAAACGTTTTTCGTGTTTACATCCAATTTGTAGTAACTCGCAAACAACTTTTTTCACTTTTCTATGTGAACTTTATCACTACACTTCTTGTTGCATGTCTCATTGCATAACATGTCCAACTGGACATCTTTTACCTGTTTGACTTAAGTAACTTAACCCTCTTCTTCTCGCAATTGCAGCTTTCTTTCTTTTTCATGAATCCCGATTTGCACATCTTTTCCTAGTCTTCTTGTCAATTCTTCTTAACTTCTTTTATTTTACTTGATTCAATACTTTCAGTTTCCTCTTCGACGCGCTCTATATTAATTTCAGAAATATGGTTTTCTGCAACACCTTTCATATCATTTTCGTAACTCTAATTTTCATGTACTACAAGGTCCCTGCATATATCCTCCAAATGATTCTGAATTT
The DNA here is from genome assembly GCA_011009095.1 of Ignelater luminosus. Taxonomy (NCBI): domain Eukaryota; kingdom Metazoa; phylum Arthropoda; class Insecta; order Coleoptera; family Elateridae; genus Ignelater; species Ignelater luminosus. The sequence goes on from VTPC01090674.1 coordinate 87,216, forward strand.
GAATCAGAACTGGTTTCAGATGCTCTTCACCAGAGAAAGGCTCTTCTTTGCTTGAATCCATATCTAAAAAATTATTCACTGAACTTATGAAGAATCTTACGAAAATAGTTCAAGCATTTATCAATATTTGTATCCAGAACAGGAGCTGTAGCTTTTTGTCTCGATTTGTCTGGCCCATTAGAACCACAGTCTACAAAATAACAGTGTGAAAAATAGCTGTAGAGATTGTAGTGTTGTTTCACCTACCAGTTTGATTTGAGCAGCTATATTGGATATTCCGTGCATTATTACGATCAAGTTTGTTAATACTTTGCAGTTGATCGGCTAATTTCTAATCTAAAGCCCTCTTCACCACCAAAGCGCCCCGTGACATCCTTTCTTGAAAACATGCATTTAAAATTGGCCAAACAAATGAACACATTCTAAAGAACACATCGATTTGCACAAACCTTTTAGGTTATGTTACCCAGTACACCGTGTACTGGCCCGCGATCAGGCGCATCCGGCCCTCCGGCAGTCTCCGAATGGTGCGACCTACAGCAGCTGCTACTGGCAACCTTCGTTCCGGGGGGCGAAGGCCCAGTAGCGGCGCCGGTATACACGCGGGGCGCTCTGTGTTTAGGGAGGCGCAGACCCCCCCGCAGCCGGTGTCTCTTTCCACCCGCGTACGTCGTTGCCTAGGGGAGAGGCCCGACTATTGGCGCGGGTGTATGATTCCCGTGCTCTCCAGGGTGTCCGTACTCTGAACACGTCTCGGGCCGCGGCACAAGTAAGTTTACGGCCCCGAAGTCTCTCTTACCACTGCCTCCGTTTATTCCTAGCGGCCGCTCACCCCCTACACCGCGCGAGTAGGGGTGTGGCTCTGGAAAGCATTTGTATGTCAACTACCTCTGTCCGTTGACAACCAATAAACGGCGAGTGTGGTGCAGTCTTCTACCGTGCACGTTGTGTTGTGTTCATCTTCAAGTAACCACAGAATCACCACGACATCGCCCGCGACAGCCGATGGATATCTAACCATATCCATCGCCCCTGTCGCGGGCCCAACCACGGCCTGCTTCGCGCCACCATCTTGTTCAACACCAGCGCAGGGCATGGAGGCACCAAATTCCAACTTTAAATTCATTTACATAGGGGTCAACCAGGCCACAACCAAAACATCCAACGCCGACTACTCATCCATCTAAAGAAGCTTCCGGCCAACACCGACTTCCCTCGAAGTCCTTTTCACCGTTTTTCTACTTTCACCACAAACCACGCCCAGTAGGCCACACCTACACTTCGGGTACTTCTAATTACCAGCAATCCAACATCTACGCCAAGCGCCGGCTAGCTCACCTACGCACCAACATCTGCGAAAGTATTCGGTCGCCGCTACCTTCATGCTGCAATTGGCCCTTATCGTGCCACTGTCAACTAGGCATCTCAAGATCTACTACCAATACCAACGGCTTGTCGGGTGCCAGGAAACTCCAACGAAGAACGTTCTCTACCTCGCTACCAATAATATTTCAACCACTCGACTGAAGAAGACCAAAAATGGTCTTATAACGGCCGTCCGCCTTCGGCGGAAAATCAACGATGATTCGTTTCGACATTGCGATATTTTCACTATTACACTATTACAAAATAAACTAGGAACGGTACGTAGTTAGTGTTTTTTACGTTTAAACTCTGTTTAAACATTAATATTTTGTTGTATTTATTAAGAATGCGGAATCAACTAAGCAATTTACGACTTACCGTAGAATAACGTACTGAAGTTTTTTCCCGCTATTTCTTTTACACTCTGTGTATTAGCACTACGAGCCTAGCAGGTCCATGGCTTGGTCGATTGTTCTTCTTCGTTCTTTCTTGTTTAAGGCTCTTTCTTTCCATCTAGTGATCTTCAGCTGGTTTAGATCGTTCTCCACTTCATGCCACCATCTCGTCGTCGGTCTTTCTCTCCTTTTCTTGACACCAATTGTTCTCTACATTACGGACTTCGGTAATATAGTTCTTGGCATCCTCCATACATGTCCCAGCCAGGGAAGACATTGGGATTTTATGACTGCTACAATGTTAGGTTCTCCATATGTTTCCTCTACTTCTTGGTTTGTCCTTCTTAACTATACCCTGTCCACTATTTTTCTCGAAAGTTAATGCGTAACACTTTCTTTTCCCATACTTGCATATGTCGCTATTGGGCGTATTACCGTCTTATAGACCCTCACCTTTGTTTTTCTTGAGATGGTCTTACTTCGTAGAAATTTACCTAGTGTGTGGATACATTTATTTCCTGCCATTAGTCTTGTCTGTATCTTAGTCTCTATCTCTTGTTTACGTGTAAATACAGTTCCCAGGTACGTGATTTATCTACTTCAAAATTATATATTTTCCTCTTTTCGTGTATATCTGTTACCACATTTGCAATCATCAAATATTTCGTTGGTTTCAGAAAATTTTACAAACTAATATTAATAAGAAGAGGAAAGACAATTACACAGTATGTAAATTATTTGTCTAATACAATCTTTTGTATTTATTTTACAAAGTTTGCAAACTAAATACAGACATGCAGTTTTATTGAATAAAATAACTCGGCAAGCAAACATAGAAAATTCAAGTTTAGTTTTGCAGAAGTCTTTGTTCATAATTCTAAATTGAAACATCAGAATAACTAAATTTGTATAGTTCATATTTCTTGAGTTCCGGTTTGGGCATCTAATAACGCACTTAATCTTGAAGCCGATAGCATAACAACAATGATAATAACTTTAGTCCAAAAGCTTTTGGTGGGTTTATTAAAGTAAATAGATATTCATTGATTGGTTCTCAGTGCACGGCGTCATATAAATGTCAAAAAGAGAAACTCACTCCATGTACTCTTTGGATAACTTCTAGGAACTAAGTCCCACTCATGATGTGTTCAAACAGTGAACGCTGTTTTTCTACGACGATTCAAAGCCAAAACAGCTTAAATGTTATTTAGGCCTTTCCCATCAAAAATATTATTTTCATTGATGTGTTGTCAGTTTATAAATATCTAAAAGTGTCGTCGATTCAATACCCTAAGCGAGTTACAAAACCGATTCTTACAGTTAAAGTAAAGTTATGTTACGATTTTCAAGAACTGAGTGGCAATCACATTAAAAAATTGTTCCAAATTGTTACGAATTATTACAAAACTATATTTCATTTCAAGTAAATTTATATTAATAACATAAAGGCCCCTGACTATAACCTTGTTAAAATATAAAGTTTTAGGAAGTTGATCTTGGAGTTCTCTGAAAACTATGAAGGTGTTTCCTATTATAATAATATTTTTACTTAACGATCTTAAAGACTTTGAATATGCCGATGCATTTATGAGAAAATAATAAAAATTCATAGAAAGTCGGCTACTCATTTTCTGATTGATATATTTTTAGCTTCAGCATACATATTTATTAGATCATTCGTATGAAATGAAGAAATTTCTAGTTCAATATGTAAATTCTCAAAATTCAAATTGAATTCTATATATGTATTCATTTTTATAAATTAATCATTCTTGAATTAATTTTGTTTTTTAGTATTTCTAATATAATTATTTTCATTTTTATTACTTCAGAACTATAAAAAATCTTTACTGCCTTTCCTTCTCATATCAGACACAGCGCAGTATTTAATTTTGCCTTAACTTAATAACTTTTTGTGCCAATTAGGATCATCGAGTTAATTGGATTTTTTCGCAAGATCGAGTTATTGAGAATACGACCCATTGAAGTAAAAACAACGTCAGTTCATAATAATCAAAGATTTACTATTCAAAGTATCCACAGAAATAGAAACTATAGTAACAAGAAGTAGTGTTTTCAGTTGTTAAACAATTTTTTTGAAATGAACAACTTTCGAGTTTGTAACTTTATCAGATTCTACTTTATTTAATTTACAAAGGTTGTAAGGTCACTCTACAGTTATGTTATGATCTCAAGTGTAAACTCCAACCGTTACTAACTTGATCGTACATAGTTCAGTAATACTTGTTATAATCTACTCAACCAATTAAACTCGAAGCCTCATGAAATACTGTATGTACTTGCATATGACAAATTAAGAGTATATCGACATTTAGCTTAAAACATGCATAATGTTCGTAATATTATTAAATTACTCGTCGAGCAACCAAACTTATTTGCAGTGCATCTAACTCCTTAAATCAATGTAGGCGATGTAATCTTGAGGGGTTATTTTGTATCCAACAATTATTTGTATGCATTATGCTAGTCGGCTAACCAGGCATTACAGGATCGTAACCGTGTTGTTTCTACCTTCTAGCCATATTTCGGTCTTAGAAGACCATCATTCCTGGTATTTACGTTAATGAATCATTTAGTTGCAACAGAGCATTGCTTTATGCATAGCAAACCGATCTCAATGGTGTCTAAAGTATTTGCTTGCAAATTCGAGATTACTGTTCTAATTTATATGCAGAAAGCTTTGATTCAAAAAATGTTCAGTTATAAAGGTAAATGCGAGTTTCACCTAAAAATGTGCTCTTATAAATTTTTCCAAGTGCCTGAAGCAGATGAAGTAAAGAAAAGCGTAATTTTAATTGCAAAGGGTTGCTTTTGAGAAAATTAGTAAAAACGAAGCAAAGAACTTCCAAGGAAGCCAGAAGCTGGTTTTTCTTTTATGTTCATTTTAATTATAAAGTCTTATGATAAAGCTTGCTTATTTTATTTTTATAAACGTAAGTACTAAATAAGAAAATATTAAATTAATTAAAAATTTAAAAAAACGTGTATAAATGTGTATAAATGTAGTAGAGATTTTCTAAAACAAGAAGAAGAAGTTTGAAGATGAAAATAAATTACTGCCCACCTATTGATAAAAATACTTTTTGATTGTAGAAATCCTACGTAAAACCTTAATAAATTAGTTGTTGGGAAATATTTTATTAAAACTTGTAGTATTAGGCAATAAAAATACTAAAATATCTTTCCTAAAAAACTGAAAATTCACGGTGAATGTAATTTATCAGGTAATCAATTAACATCTCAATTGCAATGGAGCTTTGTTATTTTTTAATTTACAAGCAATTTCGTAAACGAACTTTTGTTTATGAAATGTATTGATTCAGAGCAAATTTGAGTTTTGTGAAATTTTCCAAGTCAAAGTGTGTTTTCTTTTCGTATTCCCGAAGCAATACAGCAATTTAGGCAAGACTAGACATTTTGTAAAACACTGTTTTGCATCACGAATGTAAAACTATTGTAATCAGTAATGTTGAGGTCACTATTTACATCCGAATGGGCAAGAGGCTTGTATCTCTTGGGTAGGTTGCGTTCGGAAAAATTAAATTTCGCGACATCTTCCTAGAATTTTCCAATCTTGGTTGCTTTTCAAATTCGGATCTCTAAACTAAATTATCAGTTTTTAAACATTTTGGTAGTTTTATAATTTTTATAATTATACTTCATAAAATGCTGCCTATTCCAATAGTCTCTTCTGTTGAAAGTGATGGGTTGCTTATAGAAAGCACAGAAAGTGCAGATAATTTTACGATTGTTGAATTTATTTTAATCTTCTTTTTCAATCTGCCATCATTCTATTATTTTACGATTACTTTATAGTTACAGTGAATAGCTACAAAAGAAAACTTTGTTCAGTTCAATCAGTTGCCCTGAGTTGTACTGTAAGGAGATTCACTACGGAAGATTTATGTTAGATCAACAAAATATTTATCAAATAACAACATCCGTTTAAAAAGCACTCAAGACAGTAACTCTTTATTCATTATTACACGTCTAACAAACTATGTAAATTTGTCTAACAAACTTGTATTTCACTTGAATTCTCAAAACTTTATTTCCGAAGTCTTACCTGAATGTTAAGTAACGAATGTAAGGTTTTATTTGATAAGCACGAAAATATTTAAATTGTAACTCGACTATCCTTACGTGCTTGGAGTTCATTTATTAGAAATAAATATTATGTAAGTTAACTAACTAAATCTCATTACAAAATGTTTTCATCCGTAGTACTTGCTGCAGGTGTCAGAAACAAGAACTTGAGCATTCTCATTCACTTTAATCAAAACACAGCAAGATCCTTTCTTACTTAAAGATTTTGTAAGCCTTTTCCCGAATATTCTAATAAAGCTGACACAGTAAAGAGTGCTTTTAAGAGTTGCACCCGGTCAGTTAAAAGAGCTACCGTAAAACTATTAGAAAAAGAAAAAACCTTGAAGAAGCTGTCAGTAGCTCCAAAAAGGCACACAACACCTGGACACACCACTGTTTTTAAGAGGAACAGGTCTGTGTGCTCATTTGTCATACCTGAAGTGAAACACTGATCAATGAAATTACCTGGGAAATACTAGCACCCACCAAAGGAAGAACCTCACAAACGGAATCACAGTTAGTGATTGCACGATTAGTGGGGTCATCATCCACACTGAAGATCTACACCAGCGAGTCTTTACTTAGAGGCGCTCTGACGAAAATTACCCGCACACAATAAATGTTATATCTAAGTCTTTCATCTTTTGTGAAGTGCTTGCTGTAGGTATGGTTAACCAAAGTTGAACAATCTTCTTTGGTTCGATCAACAAAAGATCAATTAAAGATTTTGTAAAGCTTTTCCAGATCGTTAACAAAAAAAAGGGTTTTGTTGGGTTCCGAGCGAATCAACGAGAAAATGCCACCGTAGGTGGCTGCCATTTAGGAAACTTAATTCCTCTATGGCTGGTGAATTTGGAAAAAGGACAACTCCTGGTCGTGAACATTATGTCAGGCACCAAGCAGTCCGCACGCCCGTCCACGGCGATGATGGTCTGGTGGCGACGGTGGAGCAGACCGGAAGCAGGTCCTCCATAATCCCCGCCGATGTCGATGCCCAAGGACGGCCAGCGAGCCGTCACACAGTGACGACGAAGTGGTGAACCGATGAGGCGGTTCTTTTCAGAACGGTGTTGGTATTGTGTAGTGAGGAGTGTGAGAGTGTGTATGTCTTAGAGTGGTGATGTGTGGGTTTCTAGGTGTGTATAGTGTGCCGTGGACTGGTGCAGTAACTGTTCCGGCATTTGCCTTCACCACTAGGGAAACCACGGAAAACCCTAGTGAGAACAGGATGGGGTCTCTGCTACCTGCAACATAGAAAGAGGAGCAGAATCGTTGTTCATGTTATTATTATTAGGTTAGAGGCGAGCGGAGAACAGAGGATGGGAGATGTAGAGTTAGGGGAGTGTAAGGGCGATTGGAGTGTTGTCTAGGATTTCGTCGAGGTCTGGGGTCAGGAAGGTGGCGCGGCCTAGATAGATGGCCGGGGGGAACTTGAGCTTGTGGTTGATGTGACGGGGTTGGTAGCCAGCAAGCGTGGCGAGAATGGCGAGTTGAGCCTCTCGATTGAGGTCGATGGCTCGATGAACGTATCGACCCTGGAGGGACTCGAGCCGCGCGTCTATAGGGGGAATGCCGGCCCGGTCGCAGACCTCCACGAAGGGGTGAAAGCGAGTTGGGTTCCAAAAAATATTTAAATTAAATGTCCTAAACGGTTGGGTAAAAACAAAACTCTATAGACACACTAAAAAGTGTTTATGATGTTGCGCCAATGGCACATGAGCAATTTTGAAAACTGACCATTGACCAATCACAAGAAATCATATTTTGTATGCATATTAGAAAATATACTGGTAGTTTTGTTTGTATCAATCAGCCAGTTTTTGTTATTTTTAATTTGGGCTTATGCCAACATTACAAAGTAAATTCTCACACACTTTGTTAATTTGAATTTTACATATTGTGTACTGTAATATCTAACAAGTTGATGTGATCCTAGAGAGTAAAGGTACTCTAAATAGAAATAACGAATATGTAAAAAAATAAAATTTCCCGATTGCACTAATTTAGGTTTTTCAGTAGAAGTCAATCAAATTTGAAAGTGAACTAATTTCAAAATGGATAAACCCGCTAAACATTTCTTAACTCGGTGGACTTTTATAAGGGTGCCTCTCAACTGCTTGTAGACGCCCAGCAACTAAGGCAGATATGACAAAAGTTAATAGAAAAATTCTCTACAAAAAGTTTCAATAAATATCGCCGTAAATGTATCCGTCTCAATTCTGTGAGCTGTCAACGTTTATTTTTCAGCTGCCAAATGGCGCGATTTTTCTTGGTTCAAAGGACTATTACCAAATGAAACAGGCACGTAGCCAGGGAAGGGGCTCGAGGAGTTGAAGCACCCCTCCCGAAATTCTATTAAATTTAGTTTAAATTTATTCAAATGTATCTAAATGTATGAAAGTTTATTAAAAATAAGATATTTTATTGAGTCATGTAATTTTCATAGTAATATAAAAATGTTTTCATATTTACTTGAATGATTTATTTTATTAGTTAAGACAGTGATTTTAAATTATTTGAATCACGCGCTAAAAAAATCCCCGCATTGACTAGAAATAGAAATGATATTGCGAGGAGAAAGCGTCAGCTGCTCTTTTAGTTTTGTGCCTAACGTTACTGTCTATATCGTACTGTACTTTAACCGCTTTAGCCAATTTCGTCTTGGTCAGTGTTACTCGTATTTGAAGAGCTACTAAAATGAAACGATCTAATACCACATCGAGTCAACTGAGCATCGCTTTTTTTTTTAAGAAAGCTAAAATTGATGTACTTCCTAATCGTAAGTAGAGATTATATTTGTCTGTCTTTGTTTTTTCGCACTGAAAACTATTACTGTTTTATTTGCAAGCCATCGGTTAAATCTCGCGTTATCTAATACCATGTCAATTTCTATGATTAGGATTTGCCTTGGTACAATCAACGAAGTAGCGAATATGTTTCGAAATCATCCATATGCAAATAAAACTCTTCGGGGTGCGATTTTAGTGCATGCACCAAAGAATAGAAAACGAAGACTTTTCCGCCTTTGCGAAACGAGACTCATTGAAAGACATGACAGTGTCTTAACATTCTTCAAACTCTTCAACTCGGTTTGCATTAGTCTGGAAGAGATTTCTAAGACGACACGGAAGATTTCTTCAACAGCTTCAGCTTTATTGGCTGCCATGGAGAAGAGTGAATTTCTCGTAAGTCTTCTCATTTGTGAGAAACTTTTTAGTCTTACTTTGCCATTGTCTGTGCTTCTTCAAGAAAAGTCTCTCGATTTAGTATCGGCCTTGCAATATGCGAAAGAGGTTCTTGGCACTCTAAGAAATCATCGAAAAGACGCAGACAATATCTTCAACGAAATCTTCAAGCGTTCGAAACTGACGTGAAGGTTCCACGACCCACAACAAAACAAAAGATTCGTGCAAATCCACAAATTACTTCCGCTGAAATTGAAAACTATTACAAAGTAACGGTTTTCATCACTCGTCTTGATAGTTTGATACAAAATTTAGCAAAGAGATTTATTTCAAATGAAGATATTTTTCAGGTGCTTCTTCCAGGTTTTGTTTCTATTCACGAAACAAACAAGTTGAAGAATTTAGCACCGTATTTCGATAACAGAATATCACTCTCTGCACTGAAAGCAGATTATGAACTATGGTGTGAAAAAAGCTTCCACCATTGACGCTAACCTCGAGGTACTGAAAGTATTAGAATACTGCAATACGGTCTATTTGGGTACAATCAGACACCTACTCACTGTCCTAGCTACATTGCCAGTGACAACTGCTAGTGGAAAGAGATCATTTTCTACAATGAAAAGAGTCGTAGTGTAATGAGCGACAATAGACTGAGTGCACTGACCATGATTTCAGTTCATTGGGATGTCACCGTGGATTCAGACAGTGATAGACATTATGGCTGGGGAAAAGATCAGAAGGTTGTGATTTCTGTGAATAATGCGTTCTAAAACTCGAATTATTAGTAGATAAGATATACTAGATACTACACTTTCGTAGTAATTTGTGTTTTAATTTTTAAGCGCCCCTCTTCCAAAAAATTGTCTTGATACAGGCCTGATAAAGAAAAATTATAATAAAACCCTTTCCCTCCATTTCCTAAAATTTCGAAGCTCCCCTTCCTCCTCCCCCGAGAACAAACTCTGACTACAGGCCTGAAATAAAGTATCGACTGTTTTGTGTGAAATTACCGAATTGCTGAAATTCACCGGTTATGTGTACACCTTGAAGAATAGCATGTAAATACTACAACGATTTTAGCTTATAAAAATGCATTTTTATTTTTATTTTATTTATTTTCTTCTATTTTACTTTAAAGTTAGTACATCTTTTAAGCTGAAATTGATTTATGTCTAAAACAAGTAATCAGTTTTCAAACATACCCTACCATTAAAGTTAAATAAAGAAGCAACCGTTGATCACATGAACAAAAAGTAAAAAGACCGTAGAATATTCTTCTCTCTGCAATATCCATATAACATATTTACTTTGGTTACATTTAAAATATTGTATAAGACCTAAACTTGAGAAAAAAGCTTAAAAATAATCTAAATTTTGATTGTCATCCTTCATATGATTGCGAAATAACCACAACGGTTAAAAATTCCTTTACCTACACATTATTTTTTAAGGCGTACACATAACTAATAGAATTCAGCAGTTTGATAATTTTATACTACATAGGTGTATACCTATGAAATGAGACATTTTTTTTCAATTTTAAACGTTTATTAACAAAAAATGGTTACAAATTTAATCTTCAAAATACTAGCCATCGCTAGCGACACATTTTACCCATCTCTCAGGCAATTTGTGAATGCCGCGCCAAAAAAAATTGGCCGTCTTTGGCCGCAAACCAATCATCGAGCCATTTTTTGGCTTCTTCGTGAGAATTGAAGCGCTGCTCGGAAAGTGCGTGGCCCATCGATGCAAACAAATGATAATCGGAAGGCGCCAAGTCTGGTGAGTAAGCCGCATGCACCAGCGGTTCCCAATCGTACGTCTCCACCAATTCCCGGGTCGCTCTTGTTCGATGTGGTGGTGCATTGTCATCAAGAAAAATTACTTTGTGACGCCGATCGGCATATTCTGGGCGTTTTCGGTGTATAGCGCTGTTCAAATCGGCCAATTGTCGTTGGTAGCGTGCACCGTCAACTGTTTCACCTGGTTTTAATAGCTCGTACCAAATCATACCATGCTGATCCTAGAAAACACACAGCATTGCCTTGCGGCCAAAGCGATTTGGTTTGGCCGTTGATTTTGGCTTGTGGCCGGGCGGACCATACGATCGTTTACGCTTGGGATTGGAGAAATACACCCGTAACGATTAGATGCAAAAAAGACTTCCTTTTGAACCGGGAGAGCAGCATTTCACAAGTGGTTTTTCGGTTCTCTTGCTGCCTTTCAGTCAGTTCATGCGGCACCCATCTTCCGACCTTTAAAATCATGCCCATGTCTTTCAAACGTTTGCAAATGGTTTTTTGGGTCACTTCCAACTGCTCTGCCATCATTTCTTGCGTTTGACCATCATCTTCATTCAACAATGCTTGCAATTCGGTGTCCTCAAACTTTTTCGGTGGCCGGCCACGTTCCTCGTTCTCCACGCTAAAATCACCAATTCGGAATTTTTCAAACCGCCTGAAGCACTGTGCTCTGCTTAGAGCATGTCCACCGTAAGCTTCTATAAGCATTTGATAAGCTTGAGAAGCGTTTTTCTTCAATTGATAACAGAAAATCAACGATGTCCGCAAATCGTAGTTTGAAGGCACGAAATTCGACATTTTTAAGAGCGAAAAAAATGCGTTGTTGTATGAAACATCACAAACAATGAATTGAATATTGTTGACAGATGACAGACGAAAGAAATAAGACATTTGAGACAGTTTAAAAATACTCCTAGCGACATCTGTGGTCTAATAGCTGAAAGTCTCATTTCATAGGTATACACCTGGTAAATAGTCACGATTTTGTTTGATCACAGTCTATTGTATCAAGAATCAAGTATCAAGAATGTAATTTGATACTTGAAAAAATAAACTTTGACAGCTCACAAAATCAAAGTTGACGATATTTATTGAATTTTTTTGTGGAGAATTTCCTGCTGTACAAAATGGTCTCTGTAAACCTTTACCGTATCTGGTTTCGTTTCCGAGATATTCGTTCACAAAGTTCAAAACCGGGGCCCTTTTATTTTTTTAATTTTCGATTGCTCGGCTCCCACACACGGTTGAGGAGCACAAAATCAAACTTTTATAAAGATCCAACAAGTCAATCGATTTCCGCCGGTTTTATTAATTTTAAAATTAGTTTCGAGCCAAGGCCTAAAATAATGTTATTTGGCTGGTCTAAGTGTGGAACTCAATTATTTCTTAACTGTCTATTTAATGAGCTGTAAAATGGTTTTTCACCAATAGATCTAAAATAAATAGCAAAGAATCAGCATCATTATGGTTTGATAAATGAAGTGTAATAGTATATTTTTTAACGAACATGCGATCGGCTTATTTATTAGTAGTGGATAACATAAAGATAATACAACAAGAAATAAGAATGAAAGTTATTACTTGCATTAAGAGACTTATATGTTAACCGAAGTGTAGGGACATCGTGAAAACGGAAACAGATAATATTATTACGTAAAGCATGAGACAATCTTGTTAAAAAAGGAAGTTTATTTGATAAATACTGTGAAAGATAAACTACTCTCTTTGCTTATGTATGAAATACGTTCAATTATAAAATCCTCTTGGGATGGGACCTCCAAGTTAACAGCATAAGTCATTAATTAGTTTATGCCAGCCAATAATGTTATATTACTCATTAAAGATGTAACGTAACCTTGCGTTACAGATAATTTATATTAAAGTGATTTAAACTAAGACGCTTCTTGTCTTCGGCCGGCTAGTTTAAAAGGTGGCCTTGAGCGTGTTAAAAGGGAATTGCATGCACAATAAAACACAACAGAATAGTTCATACATATATTAAGAAAAACCAACAAAAAATATATAGGACGCTACATAGTAAGGTGCAATGTTATAAATTTCTAACAAATTGAAGCAAGCAATTAAATCAAGCAGAAATTTAAGCAAATATCCAACTATTTGATTCGGTAACTAATATTATCATTTATAACGAGCAATTTTAAATACATTGTTAATGAATCAAAAAAACTCTCAAGACGCGGCAACTCACACTAGATTTCGCGAGAACGGCAAAGATTAGGGTGATTTAAATTAAATTACAGCAATAACAAAACCAACATGAATTGACATTTATTTTCTGTTTATTCCTAACTAAATTCCCTTTTTATTTTTATTTAAAAAAAGATCTTTAATGCTTATCATTTAAATTCGCTTTAAATCAGTGCTACAACTTTTTTTAGTTATTAGATTCCTAACATCTAACAAATCGGGTTCTAGTATTAGAAAGTTTTACAAGATTTTCCTTCCCATAAAGCCTTCGACTTGAGGGGCGAAGGTGATCTTCTCCCGAACGCTGACTGGACCAACATATATTAGCCAGAAATTGGAAGTCTCTGGACCAATGTCATATTAGCCGGGAGCTGGAAGTCTCTGGACCAATGTCAAACCTCCGCTTCCAACAACGAGAGCGGACGACCCAAACACCAGGGTTCTTCAAACTGATTCCCGGAAACAAGCTGTGAGGAATCAAAGAAAATTAGCACAACGAACTTCACAATAAATCCTTGGACTTACCCCGCCCCCCTCATAATAGAGGCTTGCGGCACTCAAGAAAATTTACATAGTACAAATTAAAATTAGCACTGTAGCAACGAACGTCTTTTCACATACCTCTCTAAGCACATCTCTTGACTCCAATCCGACCCTTCTCTTACTCGATCCGCAATCAGCGCAAAGCGGACTTTCAAGCACGAAAATGTAGAGAAAACCAGGTACCCTAATTGATCAAACTGTAATGTAACGGTGATAGAAGAAATTACCGTTACAACCCCTAATTATCATGATAAATGTTTATAAAATGTTGAAAAAATGTTTTGTGTTTAAAGTTGCTGATCAAAAAACTGTAAAACAAAACAAAGAAAAACCTAAAATTTTTGATCGCAAAATTTAGAGGAACACCTGGAATCGAGAACTGAGAAGTCTTAAAATTATTTACCACGAGATGCTGATCTGTTCGCAGAGGTAGATTCGGCTGAAATAATTTTAAATATTTTTGAGGTATATTGGCGTTAAGTGTTAAATGTAACGCTTTTTTATAGAAGTAAAACGTTGGCAACCAAGATCTGCCAATTGTAAAACTACAAGGTAGGAGATACATCTCTATCTAATAAAGGAAACATATTTAGCTGCACTTATTGGTAATATATTGGCTGCCAATGCTAATCTAATATAAAAGTGGTAGTTTAGAAAGATAGCTTAAAGCATCCTGGGGTTTACATTTTGCCAACTTATTGGTAATATATTGGATTCCAAGGTTGGTTTAATATAAGAGTGTTAGTTTGGGAAGATGTCTTTTAAGTATTCTTGGGTTTACATATGTTCAGTTTGTCGGTAATATATTTCTCATCAACGTATATCAAACAGGAAATTACTATGACTGGCATGTATGTGTAACAGATGTTGAACATCTATATCTTACTTATATTGATAATACAATGATTGCCAACCTACCTGCAATATACGACTCGTATATTATTTTATGCTTTCATTTTGTATTTATACAGGGAGAATACTTTCAGACGCAACATACTCTTGCGTATGCAATGTAATTAAAATCGAATATTTTCAAATGCTATAATACAATTAGTTTCGTTGTCATGGTTTCCTATTTTAGTTTATTTTTTAAATAATGGAACAATGAGTTTCGTTGTTATGATTTTTTATTTTTAAATTGTTTGAAAAATAATTTAACATAAGAAACCATGACAAAGAAATTTATTGTATTATTCCCTATGTCTCCCTCTATATATTCTACTGGTATATATAATATAACTATATGATGTTTCCTGGTTTTTTTTTGTCACTTTATTGACATTCGTGCTTGTACACAAACTACTTATCACAGTGTCAACTCTAAAATCAGCTGTAAAAATTAACAAATGTCCATTATTGGTACCTAACTTAATAAAACACTTAAACAAAGAAAACTAAATTAAAGCTATGGAAATTTATATAACTGCATCATTGAAAATCTGCATTTACTAATTTATTTTCTAGATTACCTGAATGTGTACTTACATCTGTTATTTTTTAAAATAAATCGATCCATATTTTGTGAGGTTGTTTTACTAAAGTAGAGTAAAACAAATTTGTCTTCCCACTAACTTTAGTAATGAAGCTCATTAATACGTCATCTTAATGCAAACAATTACAATAACTGCGAGGACACCCTTTTGTAGTCAGTATGTATGAAATCTTTCTTTATCAATTAAAATTAGAGAAAATGAAAAGAAAACAAGTATTTAAATAATAAAACCTTTTTATAAAAAAACATCCTTTAATGGATATAACTTGTACAATCTTAACACTTAATGTATTACAATTGATAAATAGTAATCTATTTGAGTAAAAACATGTACGGGGTTACTACACCAGTGTCTAGTTCTCAAGTCAAATTTTAACTTATAACGCAACACTGTATCACTACACCGAATCCACAGCAAGTCCAAAGGTTTTACACGTTTGAGTCTTCTCACTTCTTGGGTAGTGTCCAAAAGCTGCTTGGCTTCAGCATTGGTGTAGTTATGTAGTCGTTTTTCGTGTTTCTTGGCATATATTACATCCTCAATTCATTTCACGCGTAGATCATCATGGATTTCGTTGTTGGTTACTTATCTGTATGCATTGGTAATTATGCGCAGGAAGTTGTTCTGGATTCGTTGGATAACTTCGAAATTGGATTTTATTAGCACAACCCCACAGCCGTACATCCAAATTGGTTTAAAAATTGCTTGGTAGATCAATCTTTTGGAACCTAGGTTTAGTTGGAAGTGATGCCCAATTAACCAGTAAATTTTTCTTCTTTTGTGTCTAATTTGATCAGATTTTTGCTTTACATGGTATTTCCAATTTAAGTACAATAAAATTTAAAGACATTTTTATTAGTAGGTATGCGATGTGTACAAAGATTTTTTTTTAAATTGTTTGTCCTTTTTTCCTGCCGCCATCCCTGTCTTTTGCTGTGCAGAAGAAGGTTCCTATCCTTTCGAGGAACTTCTTGTCTGTTACAGTATTGAAGCGGTTTCGAATTGCCTCTGTAAATTGAATATTACAATTAACCCCTTAACATCCACCTACGTAATAATATGTATTAACGTAAAATTTTGTTTATTTGTCTATGTTTTTTCACTAGTAAACGAGACGTTATGCTTTTGCTGCGTTGAAAGGCTAATCGTTACAAAAAGCAAAAAGAATTTAGAAATTTATAAGGAATAACTAGTGAAAAATTATTTGTAAACTGATAAAATTGTAAACAGAAACGGTTTTACATAATTTTCTATTTAATAGATTCAGTCGTATAAAGAGTCAATATAATTGTAACTTAAACAATAAGTATTCTCCCAAAATAATAGTTTTGATATATTTATAAACGTAGAAATGGTTAAATTTAAAACTCTTAATTATTGTTATCCGTATGTACAATTAATACAATAAAAATAAATGCACTTACCTTGTGTTTATGTTGATAGTTCTTCAAACAAATGTTCACTACAAAAAGTTCGCGATATGAAACGTGCAAGGTGCAAACGAAACATGAAATTCCGAATGGTCTTTGGTTCTACAGAGAAGATAGAGGAATGCTGGGGAGAATGTTCGAGCACTTTGTACCGTTAGCTTTTGCGAAGTAACGGATTATAATAGGTTTCGACGGTTTCAGACAGAGGCATAAAATAACTATTCCACTTCAATCAGTGCTAATTTCACCAGAATAAAGAAATAGGATATATTTTGGCAAAAGTAATTGTCTTGGCACAGGTATATAGTTAAGCAATTTACTATTTGATACAAATGTTCAGCTCTTTAATGCAGTTCTTGTTGATTACTGTAAAGAATATATTCTTTAATTTAAGAACAATAATTAATTAATTAATTAAAAGTAACGGTTTTCCAAATATTTTTAAATTTAAAGCATCATGAACAAATTCCTTACTGACAATATTGCTTTTGTGTTATCACGTTTAAGTTTCCTAAAGACCGCATGCTGCCCTCGTATTATTCATTGTAATTGGGTATCTCGTAGGTATAAAGGGTATATACCGTTATTTTTCTGAGTAATGTTTATATTTCGGCACATTTACCTAAGGTTTAACGATATGTTGCATTTAATAAATGATAGAATGTCTAATCGCATCTTTTTTCTAAGTTGATTTTGATACCTATCTACTGAAATGGAAGCTACGGGTGTAATTTACTGAGAAAACTAAAAATGAATATGTAATTTTAGTAAGCGATCCTCAAATCTATATATGGATGTCGTTTTATTGCTTTATTTATAACCGAAAAGCATATCCTAAACTTTAAGTAATAATAGTAAATGTTATAAGGTACAACAGAACTAGACGAATTAAATCACAATAGGTTAGGTTAATACCAGGAAATACTTTATAAAGATATAGTACAAAAATGTACGAGTTAATTAATTATAACCTAAAGGTAATTACATAGGTATATACGATAAATAACAAAATTGCAATTACAGTCTTTTTCATTTCATTCTTTTTTTCTCTCACTTCACAAAAAGAACTAAAATATTGTTTAGTGCTAAATATTAACCTCTAATCCATATGTTATACATATTAGCTGCTGTTATTAATAATACGAAGTTTGGAAATTTTTGAAGACATGGATGTTCCACCAGTTCTTTCCTTTATCGGATTAGGACGAGGTACCTGAATATTTGACAAAGTAAGGGATGCCGAATTGGCTTCGACCGCTTCAGACAGAGACGTAAAGTGCAATAAATTAAATTTTTGCTAATCCTATAGCGGAAAGGTTAACTGGAATAAACTTATGTACGCCGTTCAAATAACTTCAGATATAAATTAACGTTCTTTGCAATTTTACGAAATAAGTTGTTACGCTACATATCACGTGATTATTCGAGATCATTGGCAGTTGTTTTTTTAATTTCCCCATTTTCAATGTGTTGTGTACATTGAAGCAATATTTGCCAAAAAGACACATAATTTACTTTTCAGGTAGTATTAATATCTTATTCCAAATAAGAGGATTAACCGTGTTTTCAAGAAGTAAATAATATTGAAAATCAGTAGAAATTTAATTTACTTATACGCTATTGCATTTTTGTCACCATAATGATCATCATTACTCTGAACTTCTCTTATTTTGTATTTTTGTATGAGAATTATATCACACTTTATTCTGTTTCGTTTACTGGTTCGAGCATAAGGCGTATATTGATAGTATATCACCTGCCAATGTTGTGGCAGCGTAAGATTGATATATTGACTGAATACTAGTTATAAATTTGGTTACATTATTGGCTGGAATAGTAGAATTTATATTGGCAATATCCCTTTTGCCAATATTGGTACAATAAAGTAACTGATGTGTTGGCTCTATTTTAAATTAATATTTGCTTGCAGTTCTTGGTTGAAATGACATTATTTATGTTGGCGGTATGTTGACCTACCAACATATATACAATAATAGTTTCTGTACAATGGTAATATATCTATTTCAAGAGTTTTCAAACATGTTGTTTGTTTATAAACAAGCTATTTGTATAAAATATAGCAAAAAGAATGATATTTAGCAAAGTCTGGTTTTATGTTGGATATATGTTGTTTCACGATAAAATGTTTAGCCAAGATATCATATATCTATAATATTGGAGTTACCTTGGTTATATATTCTGTGCTACTTGGGAATATTTTGTTAACAATTTTAAAATAATGAATTGAATAATCGAACTGAAAGTTGCTTTTTACTTAGGTGTGATCGATAAAAAAAATTAATTGATTTAAATAAGTTTGGATATTTTTCTTAGCATGGCGGGTTGTACCCATATGTAGAATTAAGCAGACATCTTTTCAAGTCCGTAATCGAACTATAATTAACTTTTAAGGTAACCCTCGAAACAGAGGTCGAAATGTAGATTTCCTCGACAGATGGAGCTTCTACTTCCTGAACTGTTTACCAATAATCCATCCTTAAAACTGTTCCCCTTAAGATCGTGCGCCTGACCGTGTGATGATGAAGCCAAAATTAAAATTCTAGGGAAGACTCTTTAATTTTCTCAGACTTTCCTAGAATTAATTTACAGAAGTCGTCCTTGACCCCTCCTTACCTCGCCTTCCGGTTTTTTTTATATTCTTCTTGCATTTTCTCCAAGTGCACGCCACGATGAATGCCATTATTGAAATTACTGCTATTATTCCTGCTACTTCTAACGTTGAAAATTTAGTTTCTGTATCAGTTTTCGTGTCTTTTGTTTCCTGTTTGCTACCGGCTTGTGCTATTATTATTTCCCTATCTTCCTTTGAAAAGAAATTTCCCATTTTTGCACTTTATTTTAAATTGATTTAATTCAAATTGATTTTCTTTTACAACGGATTTGGCTTTAGCATTTGTTGCGTGGCACGGGTCGCCATGTCAAGGTGTTATAGTTTTTATTATTTATTGCAATGCCTTAATACTATTTATACCTTTCATTAATTTTTATTTTCTTGGATTTTCTTTTGTATTGTTTCTAATTCAATTAAACTTTTCACTGTAATGACATTTTTCACTTGACCAAGAAACTAAACAATGAAAAGAAAATCACATCAGAACCACCGTTGATATAATCAAGGAAAGCAAACTTACCTTCAACCTTCACTCCTCACAGCAATGACACAGGGAAAATTTGAAACGCTCATAAGCAAAACCTCTGTTAGTATTACAGTATGTGAGTCTTACTATGATTACGCAGACACAGCACAAGAACAACTTTAGTCATGAAAACGACTTTTTCGTACAATAAGCGCAATTAGAGAGCAAAAATGTGGAACAATACAATGAATTTCAGCACAAGATTAACTAAATTGCTAAATGCAAGTCAATGACATATTTTCAATTGACAAATTACAGAAAACTAATACGTATTAGTTATTAAAATAATCAAATAAATCAACAAGACGGCACATTAAAATTAGGATCCATAGCCAACTGGACCCGGCAACTTTTATAAACACTTTGTATTTTAGTGCATTTTATTATCTACTATTTCTTAACCTTTCATGAAAAGGAAACTTATTTGTGCGTTCTGATAACGTTGTACAGGTTGTTATGTTGTACCAATTTTATTATTCATATTTTCAATAGTTTTCTCATGTTGGATTGGACGTTTTTGATTATCTAAAAATTCCTTTTTATATGTAAGTTTAGAAATCAGCTGTTCCATTTTCAAGCAAGTAATTATCTTTTTATTTAGTCCTCTTAGGGATATTAGTGATTAAAATGCGTATTATGTTGGAATGACGGCGCATGCGTTGCTTTACAAGTCTTTCGTATGCATTGTGAACCCTTTCCTTTTGACTGCAGATCTCAAACGTATACACACGTTAATTTTCGTTTTTTCAGCAATTTGAATTTCAGGTAGTTCAGCTTTTGTATCCGCTTTATTTTGTATAATCCTTAATTATTTCTATAGCACTGCCTTTTTGTGCCGTATTGTCAATTATGGCTTTCTTGCTGTTTATCTATTTATTACCGTATTTACTGCAATTCTGCTGCAAACATAATCAAAAGGGCGTGGTCGCCATCTTGATCGGTGGTGTGTCAAGAACTTTAAAAATCAAAATATCGCCCGATTATGATGCTAGGATTTATGGAACATTCTTCTGCGTTGCTGGCTAATCAATCCAAACAGAATTTAGAAACCAGGTAGTTACTACTAGGTACACAATAATATATGACAAGACAAAGAAAGGTATTTATTTTTTGAAAATTTACTTGAATGAATACTTGTTTGTGTATTATCCAATTAAAATTTACTTGAACATCAATAAGATTCAGTTCTTTTGTCTTGTGGTAAGGCTACTGTTTGACCTTCACCTTCACTATAAAGTAAGTTTCTATTTGTAACAGTTATTGTTTTTACATTTTCTTTTGACAAATCTCTGTTCTAATGGGATCAGAAAATCTATTGAAGTTTTATCAATAAATGGCATGGCGCGCTGAAGCAGTAGTTTTCTTTTGTGTTATAAGCAAAATTTTAGATTCATCATTACGGCCTGGGGTGATTGATGACCATCAGATGATGACAATAAGCTGGATAAGCAAACCGCTGCGAATTGTTTAAGCAGGAAAATATTAAGACTCTGAAATATTATGTATTTAGGTAAGTCGAACAGAGTTCAGTGTATAGTGTGTTTATTGCTTTTAAGGGTTTCTATTCACATATGTATGGAGTGTTTTCTGGTTAGGGGCCAGACTAGGAAATGTAACAATTTTGTCATGACTCCTGACGCCCATACCCATTTTGGCATCTTAAAGTTATAAGTGAGTTTTTTATTGAATCCTAATTCAAATTTTTGTTTCGTTATTCTGGAACTGCCCCCTTTCTCTGACGTTTTGAGCTGCTGTAAGCACGTCCTTTCATCTGAACTGGCATTAAAGCCACTTTTTCTGGTTTTTCCCAGGACAGGTTCCGGTTGAAAAAATTGGACAAATAATTCATAATTTTTATAAATATTGTTTTTGTAAATAACTATAATAATTCAAAATTAACGTATTGAAACACAAACATAATCAGGAACTTAGAAATACCTTTTGACAGTGAGAATTGTTGTTATTCTCCAAAATGGACTAAAATCCTCAACTGACGGATAAAAACAAAGGTTTTCGAACTATGAAAAAATTGATTTTATCAGACGAGCTGGAAAGGCCCCAGTTTGTATCTTTGTATCTTTAGAGATGTCTAAAAAATTATGACGATTTCAACAATAATATTTATAATTTAAATTGCCAAA
>VTPC01090674.1:123950-148701 GCA_011009095.1 Ignelater luminosus
TTTGAAGACTATGGTAAAAGAACTATTAATGATGAAGCACAGACATGGAGTCTCAACAAACCGAAGTTGACGATGTTACTAAAAACTGAAAAACTAAAAAAGAATAGAAATGCCTACTTTACTATTTAAATTATTGGTATCTGTACTTACATTTTATAAATAATAAGCTTTTTCTAGTAAACAAGAGAAAAAAAATAAAGATGACTTGCAAAAACAAAGTAGAACACAAAAGATATTATGTTCTATCTTATGTTATCCTAAACTGTATACCATATTTAATTTGTAAGACACAGAGGAGACGGCGATCAATACAAACAAACAAAAAAAGATAAAAACCTGATTCAATCTAATCCTGAAATGTATTTCTTCTCCAACTTAAAAAAAGTATTATGGAAAAAAGACAAGTTTAAATTTTCTTTTCGACAGCAAAAAAACCTGTTCACTTATAGTCGATCGCTTTACACAAAAGTTTCAAGCAATATGTTTGAAGGTATGAAATAGTTTGATAATAGTAGTTCACGATAAATCACAGCTACAAGAAAGCGTTAATATAGAAAACACGAAATGGGTGGAGATGTCTTGTCGAATTGTTCTTATCTTAACGGTAGTGACAAATGCCACTAGAAGCTATGCTATATATAACTATAAGAGAGAAAAACGAGAAGAAAACTTATCTCAGTTTTCAAACATGAAACTTCAATTATTAAATGGGCTATAAAAGTTAATTAAAACAATCAATACAGTAATACACCAGAGAGCAAAAAATATTATTTTTTTTGCTAGATATATGTACATAAAAAGGGAAAAATTAACAATGGAATGTGTACATCGTTTCAAACATAAGGCGCTCTAAAAATTGTACAGTAACCTTTTTAACACGCACAGAATCGCTTGTTTTTCTGAACTGGCTGGTTATGCAACAGTTGTTCCATTCTCGTGAATGAGAGTTGCGTAGAATCATATGTGCGTGTCGTATTTTAATGGTCTTTTGTGTAATTTATCTCTTTCTGACGCCAAAAAGAAACTCTTAAATTCCCAGGACGGAAAGGGTCGCTATTCTTGCTTTTTCTTTCTTCATTTATTAAGAAAATGCAATTTTTTAAATTTATTTCATATAAACCATCTTGTTTGTGATATTGACTTTCACATTATGATAAAAATTCTTTTTTTAACAAATTACGTTTGTTTTATAGAAGAAAGTTTACCGAAATTTTTTGTGAAAAAAGAGAAAATCATTTCGAGGATACTTATATGACAAATAGTTTATGGTTCTTGTCTTTTTTGCTACACAGCAGGGAATTTAAGATAACTGATCTTATTTATAAAACATCTGAAATAATGTTTGTCGCTAGAACTACTAAAAATTCTCTTTTTAGGAAATTAATTTAGTATTCATGAAGTCTGTACAATTATACAGAATTATTATCTTAAATCAAAGTGATAATTACATTACTGTTTTATGCAACTTGATATTTACTGATTCTATTTGACGTAACTGCTTAGACTTGTGTTTCGCTTGAACGGATAGCTAAATATAATTAATGAACAGTCTAATTTGTTTAATATAGAAAATTGACACACTTTGTTTAAAATTTAAAAATGTGCCGTGTCTACTGTTAAAATAGAGCTCTAAAAAGTTAATAAACTTGAATAAACAATTAGATTTTATATAAACAGGTAAAGGATAAAGAAAGTTATGTTTTCTAAGAAGGTTATTATGGTTTAGCATCAATTAAAAAACTTACCAATAATCAAAAAAAAAAAGAATTGGAGATGCAGATCTATTCTCACTGGTTTCATTACCAAAACAAAAGAAATCACAAAAAAATATTCTTAAAATTCTTTCTTTTAAGTTTTCTCTTATATCTCTACTAAACTCTGCTAAACGCAATGCGTTTGTCGCTCGTCGGACTTGAAGACCAGAAGAGTTAACCAATCCGGGTAATTTTGGAACCAAAACCCTAAACATTTTTAAAAACGCCAAATTCTAAAGGACCCCCAGACAAGGAAGAAAGATCAGAATATCCAGGTCATATACAGGTCATATACAGGGGGAGTTTTTTCCGATGTTTAGTATGGGGATCTCGAAAACTAGCGGAGATAGAGAGACGATTAAATGGGGAAAGAATTGCAGTTTTACGAGCTTAATTTAATGAGCTTTTTGTTTTTTAGAAAAAATGCATGGCTAACTAGATATCTTGCAAAAATAGTTTTCTTGTTATTTTGTTCAGTGCTTACAGCTCTGTTATTAACTTTAGAAAAAATGTGTAAAGGAAAAAGTTGTAGGTAATTATGTGCTTAATAATACAGTCTAACTGAATTTTTTATTTAAGCTATAATTTTTGAGTTATGACACAAGCTTGTGTTTTTTCTAATGGAAACCATAGTTGGCCATGACGTTATAAAAAAGGCCCTTTCTCAACGATTCTAACGATATACCACTTGCCATAGTTAGTTTTAGAAATAAATAGATTTCTTTTTATTTTTGAACTGTTCAAGTAGTACGCTATGGAAACAATTGATAGTTGTGCATTGCGTTTAATAATAAAATTTAAGTTAGTTATTAGAATTTTTCTTTTAATTTCGAAATTATAAACGTAATTATTTTGATGTGAAATGTTTATTCCGCTGGAGTTATAATTTTAAATAAAAATATTTCTGAGAAACTAATAAACAGAGAATGACAAACGATAAATTAAGAAAAATAAAAGAAATTAGGATATAAATAAAGTAGTACCAAAACAACGTAACTGAAGTAAGTAATTAAATTGAGCTCGTAAAACTGCAATTCTTTCTCCATTTAATCGTCTCTCTATCTCCGCTAGTTTCCGAGATCCCCATACTAAACATCGAAAAAAACAAAAAGTTTTACGGCAAAGATGCAATATTAGAAATGCATAAAGAATAAACGTTAAGATCGATATGATGAAGTAGGAGTTAAATAATTAAGCTGAAAAATAACTACATTAGAAAAGGTTAACTGATGCTGAAGTGAATCTCGAAATCTCGCCAGAAATACGCTGACGGGACCGGAGTAAAAGAGATGTTATCAGCATATCTAAATGCACAGTTTCCTTCCCAATAAAGATATTCAAGGAATATGTGAGGAGAAAGTTTTTACATTTATAAAATATCATTAAACGGTCTAATTACATACTTGGAAATTAAATTATAAGTGAAACCAATTCTAATGAAAATTTTATTTTCTCTCTAGCGAATCCCAAAACAACTAAGCCTTAATTGAATAAAGAATAGACAATTTAAACCACGTAAGATAACAAAATTCTACTAGCGAAAGCAACAAAATTCCTAAAAGCGACTTTTAAGAACCAACAGAGAAATTCACATTTTTAAGAATCAAAAACAATGGAAATATTAAAGAAATTTATGGTATATTTCGCTATTATTGAGTAATAACTAGACCTAACTGATAGATAAAAAAATAATAGAAACAAATCTCAGTGAAAAACCTACTAAAAGTTTATCACGTTAACATTTCTAAAGGTCAGAAAATCCAAATTACATGTGCGGTTATTTCTTTTCAAACAAAATAAATGAATGTAAGAACATTTATACTGAATGTTTCACTACAAAGTAGAAAATTAAACAATAATTTTCGAATCTTTGAATCAATGAAATTAATTGTATCAAATACCACTATTTATAATAATCTCTAGCTATATCACCGCATATAGAAACAAATCCCAAACTACAGAATTTAGAAAAAATCCTGTCATGCAGACGAAAATTGCAACTACATAGCAGATAGTATGTAACGAGCACTAAAGTGATCATTACAATTATGGTAGTGCCATTTTTTATTTAATATCTGACCTTTATTTTATTTGTATTCTATTAAGAACGCGTATACAGGGTGAATCTGAAATAAAGGGTATCCTCTTAAAGGTGGATAGCAGTGTGATAGTACATACATTTGCGATAAAAAACGGTAGGTAGAAATTGCATAGTTTCCGAGAAAAATGCGATTGAAGTTTAATCGCTAAGCTAAGCCGGTCCTGCTCTCATACTTTTACTTAAGCAAAAATCGATAGGGGTTGACTGACTGTCCTTGTCATTGGCAGGTAGTTCTTGTTATTTATGTAAGGGGTATAATAGTTTATCTGGTTTCTGCAATGCCATAAATAACCAGTAAGAACTTTTACTTTTTAATCTGCAAACGGAAAAGTATTAAAATTTTACTGTTGGTGATTTTTTTCTGTAAACTTCCGAAGAACCAAAAACTTCAATAAGCATTATGCTACATAAATAAAAATTGGTTGAATTTATTAAATTGAATTAAATACAGAGGTGATAGTTAGTAGTACCTTCCATACGCATGTTTCATTCAAGTAGTATGTGTAATCCATTGCCATTTAAAATGTTTCCTATTCATGTGACTAAATAATAATAAGAGATTAAAATGTTGCTTGTGAGACTGGAGTCTAATTGTTCGTAACATAAATTTTGTTATTATTTTACTGTTTTAACGAATCTCAACAACCCTGCATGTTAAACATACTTCAGATTTAAGAAGGAAAAGTTGTAAAATGTCCAGGGGGTAGCTTATGATGGCATTTATTGCTACTACAGCTGCACTATTCGTTCCAAGAAAATAGGCTTGTCTGGTAAATTTTCGTTCTTGCACTACAAGGGTTTAAAAACACCGTAAATCTCCTTAACTTTCACTTTTTAAGACGACAATCCGAGAAACACTTTTTTTTAACCACAGACGGCTTCAGTTTTTAATATTTAGGAAAATTGTCAAAATTTTCAAATTTCACTGAGCCACTTCGTGTTTTCATTTTTGTCTTTTTTTAGCCTCACTTATCACCTATTAAAAGGATACCCTTTATTTCGGAATCACCCTGTATACAAAATCTTAGGTTACATTAATCATTCGATATGTACAGGCCAACTTTTGTAAAAAGGCATTTGGGTATGCGCAGAAGACAGACAAAGCGAGTCTGTGTGCGGTAGAGATAGAGGTATTGCAAATAGCGAAAGTACACTCGGGGTAAAAAAATATTTCAAAACTAAAACTACTCAATTTGCATACAACTTTTATTATTTTATAGAATGCATGTTGTAAATTGTTTACACATTACCTTCAGATTTTCCAATCTATTTGAACGCTTTAGCTGTATTTTAATTTGTTCTACAGGTAAATAATAAACAAAATTCAACTTTATGTTAAAATCAAATAAAAAAATAAATAACACTCAACTTAAGTTATAAAATAATAAAATTAATCTCTACTTTTTTTTACAATTACATATCATTACAGAGGAATAACTTGGATTATGTTCAGTTTTGTGTCAATTTAGTAATAAAGAAATCAAATAAAACGTATAGTGCATCCTATTACGGTCTGTTCGGAAATAATACCGCAGAAAATTCAAAACGTGACAAGAAAAAGCACTTTTTACTTAAATACGCTTTTGAAATACGTAGAAACTGTTAATGCTCTTGTTTTCTTTTAGTTGCTAACACAGGTTTTGTGGACATTTCATAAAATACATATATTAAGATGAATAAATGAAAGAGTTCTAGTTGTAAAGAACCATTGTCAAAATAAACAGTTTTGCTAATCCTTTAATGGTTGATGACAAAATTTATAATTTAAGAGGGTATTGTGTCTGAATGAATTCTTTTACTTATTGTTGTATTTTGTGAGAAAGGTCGAGAGAATTTAAATACTGGAAATTTTAAATTTGTTAAATTACCTTTAAAAGATGCCGAAAGCTTCTGTACCTGACAATTAGAGAAACATGCTTCACTAAGGACATTAACATATTAGAAGCAATTTGAGAGACCACAAGACTCCTAATTAACTATCAGAAAATGCAGAAAATCCTGAGTTTTTTTCATTGTTGTCTTTTCTTATAAACCTAGAACATTTAGGAACTGCGAAGTGGTTACGGGTTTCTTAAATATATTTTAGTAGCATAATACGTAATAAAAATCATTACGTTTATAAAGTTTGTTTTTGTTTTCGTTTGATAATTCTGATGCAAAACAGCAGAATAAAGTTTTTATTTTGCTTAACAAAATTTTATTTTTGAATGCGTAAGCTTGAGTGTTTTTTATGGTTCCGAGTATTAACGTCCATTGTGGGATAGATCGGAAACTGAGTATTAAAAAGAAAATTTTTCGAAAGTTAAATATAATTACTTGAATCTAGATCTTACCCAATACTAATTATAAGATTGTGTACACTTTTTTTGCTAGAAGTTCCAGGTTGTGGAGATGAAACCTTTTGATGAATGTCATCTGGCAATTCTTCTACCCCCGAAAGATTATCGTCTTCTACTTCCATTTCGTCACTTTCATCAGATGTATCCAAGTCACTATCATCACTATTCTCAGTTAAATTAATTATTAATTTGTCTACCACTATATCAACCATAGGTTCCTTTGTCATAAACTCTTTTTCAATTCGCTTTGAGTGCTCACATTTTGACTTCCAGTTTTCTACTGTAAACTGCTCGAAAAACTCGTCACATAATTTTGTCACTTCGTTCATACTAAATTTTACATTTCTGGAAGCCACATATGACTTCATTGCCGCCCACACTAACTCAATGGGATTTAGATCTGGATGGTAGGGCGGCAATCTTAGTACATCATGACCTGCATCATTTAGTAGCTTGTCAATTTTAAATTGTTTATATCTTGGTTTATACAGTTTGATGATGTTGTACAGTTCCGGTTTCAACATGTTTTCATCAAACGAGATCTGCCGCTCTTTTAGCCACTTTTTCATGACATCCTTTGTGGAGGATGAAGTCGGACACTTATCAACTTGTTTGTTATGATAAGGGGCATTATCAATAACTAACACGCTGTTTGGTGGTAAATTTGGCAAAAGCTTTTCCTTAATCCATTTTTCATAATTATCATAGTTCATCTCATTATGATAATCCCCTGTGCTGCAATTCGATTTCCATCTAACATAACATTTCGATATAAATCTATCTTCACCTCCAGCATTAAGAATAATTAGTCGAGATCCCTTAGAAATTGGTTTTTTATGCCTTCATTAGATGTGTCGCTCCATGTTTTCTCTTGAGTATGGGAAGAATGTATATAAGTTTCATCCATATAAATGATAGGTCGTCGTTCTTCTCGGTATTTCTTCATCTTTCTTAAAAACATTAATTCTAAGATGCCTTACTTCATGATTTTCCATTAGAAGTTTTCTGTTGTTCTCAAACTTTTTCCACTTGAACCCTATCTGTCGTATTTCTTTCCTTAATTTGTCTTTATACCCTTTATAGTCATTATCTTCACAAAACTTTTTATGTACCCTTGTAAGCGTTGGTATTACACCTTCGGTAGCATGAAAATTAATAATCATTCGACGCAGCACACCCTTGTCAAAATCATCCAGAGCTACCTTTGATTTTCTGTTCTTTCTAATTTTGTTAGGTGTAGAAAATGATGGTTTTTCACCCTTTTCGATTTCTCTACACTCCTTAGCAATACGATTTATGGTCCGCAAACTTATGCCAGTAGCAGCAGAAACTCGTTGCTGTACCTGTAGAAAGAACGTAATATCTAGTTGAATCGGGAATTGCTATAAGCTACAAAAGAAGCAATCATTACTATCTTATAAGTACATAAAAACGTATGAGTTATGTTGTTAAATATGCAAAACAATTATGGTTGTGTTAGCATTATTTCAGCGATATTATTGGAGCGTAAGATACATTAATTACTACAATAAAACTCATGTTTGATATAATAAATATTTAACTGAAAAGTACTTGTTTTACTTACCTTTGAGAGTGGTATCATGGGTGCACCTGCATCGGCTTCTCTCTTCATAAACTGTAGTATAGAGTTTATAATTTTCCGGCTTTTACTGTCCAAAACCATATTTAAACTTAAACAATACCCTAAGCACTAATTAAAACAGTCTTAAATAAAAACACTAAACTAACTAAACAACACTAAATTAAACAAACTAAATTAACAATACTATAAAACAAATACAACAACACCTAGTCTATGAATTAAACAAAATCAAAACAAACTTGGCAAAAATGCTTTTTACTGTGACTGTACCGATGTAAACACCACGAAGGAGCCAAAGCAAATGAGCTCCCCACTACTACGCCTACGCTGTCCAGTGCGCATCGTCAAGCCAAATGCCATTCTACAAACGCTGGCCTGTATTTGTTTGAAATACGTCAAGTTATTTATAAACAGTACTCTATTAGAAATTAGTAAACGCAATTTCGTCACACCTGTACTATAGCAAAATGTCCATAGGTTGAATCTTGGCGTTATAAGTTGCCTATACCTTGGCCGCTTCTTACAACTTGGTTTTCTTTTCAAATTAGTATTCTTCAAAAAAAAATGGTCCAGCTCTAACAGTCAGCGGCCTTGGGCGTGGTAGCGTGGAAAATATAAAGTTTACAGCTTCTAGT
This sequence comes from Ignelater luminosus, assembly GCA_011009095.1. NCBI lineage: Eukaryota > Metazoa > Arthropoda > Insecta > Coleoptera > Elateridae > Ignelater > Ignelater luminosus. The sequence continues at coordinate 132,383 of VTPC01090674.1, forward strand.
TAATTAACCTAGACATATCCTGCTGGATACATTCAATTTTACTTACAGTAACTAAGATACAAATACAGGGCAAACCTTAAAATAGTTTTCGTAAATACTGCAAATATCAACGGAATAGACGTTCAATGACATCAAAGACGGGGTTTCGGGCGTTGCTTTATTTCGACACAGGTCGGAAACGTTAGCATTGCTGCAATGAAATTTCAAACTTTTAATTGTGGAATTAATTGAGAATACACTTGCACGCGTCTAAATAAAAAATAAGGAGACTAGTACATCCTTTACACTAACCTGTAGGGGTGTAAAATCTATTAACTGAAAAACACTACAAAGTCTTGACCCTAGAAACTTTTGATGAAGAATTTCCACTGGAAATTTGAAAAGGGAAATTAGATCTATTACTAGAAAGTCATTCACCAATAGAAATGAGATCTTAAAGAAAAAAAAATGTTATTATAGACAAATCGATTCTCAGAATTTTGAAATCCACTAAACTTTAATTGATTCAGAGTATTTCTAACGTGGGTTGCATCAAATCAATCTAATATCTGACAAAAGAATTATATTAGAGGTCAATATAAATTTCTACATAGAATTCCCAGAAAACACTGATCTGATACAGATTTAAATAAAATAATTAAGTATTGGTAGTTAAAAGGCGGATTTACAATTAAAGGAAGTAACTACCTACATAACAAATAACCTCATCGCCAAATAAGAAATCGTAAAAACTCCTATTTCAAATTAAATGTAAGGTTATTTTTAGAAAAATGACCTATTATAGTGAAGTTAAGTTTCTTCTGTTTGTTCAGTGTAAAATAAGTTTATTAATATACAGTATGTCCCAGACGCTGTATAAATATTTACAAAAATGTATAAGTAACTAATAATAACGTGGTGTTTAAGTGTAAAAAATGACTAATATACTTATACTAAGAAGAAAAGGAAAATTATTCTAAAAAGGAATTATAAAAAGATTTAAAATTAAGATATTAAACAAGAAAGCTTGCTTGTACAAACTAAGAAATAAATCACGATAGTCTATCCGGTTAATATAATAAATGCCAACCACAATTACTACAGCCTATCACTAGGTAAGTGTTATTAAAAACAAAGCAGTTAGAAAACCAACTCTTTACCAGTCACGGTCGCTGCTAGATGGTATGCACATACGTTGTCGGTTAGTGTTTTTAGAAAGAACCTTTTCAATTTTGGCTTGGAACTAGTCATTTCCAAATTAGAAACAATCACTTTCAAATTGATACGAATCAATTTCAGATTGAGACTAATCAACATCAAATTGGATTCAGTCGGATTTAAATTGAGACTAATCAGTATCATATTAAATTTATATTTGCCTCAATTACTGCCAATGTGGTATGATTGTTTCAAGTATGAAATTGATTGGTTCCAATTTGAAGTTGGAAAGGTATAGAACACTATCAACAGCAGTGAAACGTCAAAGGCTGCAGCAATATGAAACCTAACAATCAGCTGAACCTAATGGATGTTTGTATTTTCCTCTTTATTCTTGCGAACTAGAGTATTAGAAATCCTATACTATACAACAATTTCATTAACTATAAATTGGGAGAAACGGAAAAAAATAGAACAGAACATGGTGAGGTAATCAAAAGGAAGCTTCTACGTATAAACCAACAACCAGCTTAATGTTTTAACATCACGGCGTTTTTACATGATACTAACATTTACTAATACTGCACTCACTATGTGGAGATGGCCTTTATAATTAAATTGGCTATGAATAATGATAATACAGTTTCGGTCAGTATAGAGATACAAATTGTATGTATTGTATATAACAGATTGGGCGGTGAGATGAGCAATAAAAAAATGGAAAGAAAGAGTAGCATATCTTTAAACGAGTAGCTCAATAAATATTCGAATGCGTAAAAATCCAATTGGGCTGTAAAATGAATATATGAGCAGTAACGCCTGAGCAGTTGTTAAATCAGAGTCGATCCTTTAGAAAGCTTAATATTATAAGTAGTTCTATACGTAAATGAAAACTAACAGTGCATACAGAAAAGAATTATTGAAAACAGAAATACAGGTTTGAATAAAATCAAAATTACAAAATAATTCCAAAGATATCAGTACAGATAATAGTAAGAAGTAGGTATTACTTAAAAGTTATTGTACAATAATTTGCGTTAGAAAGTTTGCTTCTTTTCCGTTTTTGGCCAAAGGGAATGTTTTTTCCTCAGTAGGTGGAACAATGTACTTCGAGCGAATTGATAGTCCAATAACATGTTTATACATGTATTATCACGGCAAAAAATCCGAGGCACCACACAGGTTTTAAAGTTGTTCCTTGTAAATCTGTCTTTCAGTTTAAGTAACACTATTATGTAAGTAAGTGTCTTATTAATTGAACTGACAAATCCACCTTAAAACCTGATACAAAAGAGAGAAACTTTGTTAGAACCGACGTATCGTCAGACAAGAGTGCCTTGTTTTTTTTTGCCGCGATAGTACATTTTGAAGAACGATGGGCATGAACATTTATCTTGAGCCCATTCCTCTTTATTTGTTGGCAGTGTAACTTCCCATTTACTAAAGAACTGTTCCTTGCAGTTGTCAAAGTTTTCGGGGGGTTTTCAGGAACTTTGGATTCTTTAGCTTTTGCACCGGGTGCTTGAAAATAGATGAAGTTTTCATCATCACGAGATGTAACTACGATCTCTTTTATCAGTTTGGCCCAATTGTATGAGTTTGTACACCCTTTTGAGCTTACATTATGGATATTTTGCAATACAAAATTCCTCTGGATTCTTAATATACCATACTTGATAGACCATTCATTTACCATATCTTTGGCCATAACCAGAAAGCGAGCTAGAGAATGGTTTTACTGTCTTATATTATTTTATTAAAAGCCTCAAACCTGCTCTGCATCCAGATACCAATTTTAGATAAAATAGAAATAGAATAGAAACAGGAAAAAATGATAAAGAACAAGATGTAACCCCAAAGGTGGGTACTTGAATTCATATTGACTTTGATTCTAATATGCGACTCGCCATGCTTTCAGAAGCCAGTTGTCTACATTGCAACTCGCTTTCCTGCCTGGTTTGAGCTTGTTAGGATCGGATCAGTTGTCCACACTATATGTTATTAATAATAATATAAACTTGTGCATATAAATTACACGCGCACTGCAGCTCAACTAAAATCTCGTCTAAAGGCTTGCGAGTTACAAGCTTTTAATAGACCAACATCGACGTTTGAATTCCACGACCCTTTGACTGATTTGGTAGTACCGCAAGTCGAGCAAATCTTTGGTTCACATACTGACAAATCACCAGCAAAGTCGCAAGTACTAGCACAAGGGGCGAAGATGCTTGGGCGCCAGAAATCTGGGGGCGAATTTTCTTGGACGCGGGAGATTGTTAAAACGGAATGCGGTCTTTTGGATAAAAAACAAGAAATATTGCAATTCCTTTTTGAATATATTTAAACCTGTTTGTAAATTTCCAATTATTGTTTTCTGTAGTTTCGGTCTCGGTCTAATTGGAATTATCCGATAGTAAATAAAACATTATGGAATGTTATACATTTAAGAATTTAAAGCTCTTTCCATTGAATAATAAAACTATATTTACCTCAAACCAATATGACAAATCTTGAATCATCAAACAATTCTGAAGGTTACTAGGTTATACTCAGAATTATTACCATATGTTGGTATCATTCTATTTTCTTGTATCTGTTACATGGTAGATCTCGAACACAAGCACGAGGAAATCTTAATTTAACCCTTTTGGTCACCGTGTCCTCTGTAGAGGACGTCACCTATAATAATTGTTATATAAAACTGGCTAATGGAAACTGCAGTTCTATTTTATCCTGGATACTTTCTAAATATCATAGAATCCTTCTCAACAGGTTTTTTTGGTAACCTCTGTTGGTCTGTAGTAAAATTAGGCCAATTTAATATTTGCACGTGACTGCAGATTTGAACTTAATGGCCGCGTTCCAGTCGACAATTTTTTTCCAAGTTATCTTGTGTACCACATGCTTGTGAATATTTTGGTGACATTTAGAAGGTTCGTTGTTTACGTTTTTGAGACATTGGCTGCCGTTCGTGTTTTTGAATTAAGAATTTTGAACTATAAAGTTTTTGAGAGGACATTGTGACTGAAGTGGTTAAAGGAACTATTCTAATAGATTTGTTGGAACCCCTTGACATAATCATTTTTTTGCTTTTGCATAAACACCATTTTATTAAACTTATTGCTTCATTTGTGCACTTATAGTATTAGAATTTCCAACTGTCAAGATGACAAATCTTTGAAAAAAACCATTACCGATTAAAGTGATGACATGACTACATTATTCATCTTGCTGTTCAAGGTATGCTCCAAATGAGTTTATTTTTGAAACACAGGACCATAAGGTGTAATCAGAACTCTGCATGTTATGACTATAAGGCCTACAATCTAAATGTGTAAGCCTGTTTGAGCTAGTATGAACCTGTAAGAACTATCTTTTCTGGATGCCCTAGTATAGGTATCTAAATCATCTCTGATTTATATCTACCCTACCTACATGTAGGATACAATATTTTTCAGTCTGCTTTGGTTACTGTTGGCGGTTATTAGATTACTGTCAGTACTATTTGTTGATGAATAAACTTTACATGTAAATAGTTGCTAACTTAAAGTTAGTTGTAAATGCTTTCATGTGTAAATAATAATTTCCAGCTCAAACCAACTGTATGATCTGTAAACAACTGTTATTTATAAATAATTTGACAAAGCCTTCATTGATTGCTGAAGCTCAGAAAAAGAGGCGTGCTTCTCAAAAACAAATATCTACTGCGAAACTTTCCATAAATACACTAAAGATCTAAAGTCAACGCAAGCATAGTTTATGTTAAGTAAAACTCTGATTTATGCCTGTGACAGCTGTAGAAAGCACCTTGATCAAGAAAGACCAGTGACAACAAAACAAAGAGCTTGTCAGTTCTGAAACTAAGTAAGATACTTCTATTTACTCATCTAAACATTTTCAGAGACTATTTAAACAAATCCTTGAAGACTTTAAAACGTAAGAGAGTCTGACTGAAAAACTTTTGCAGAATGTTGACGATGACGATGTTCCATATCCGAAAATTATTGCTTAGCTTAAGGGAAATTTTAAAAAAACCGGAAATGTGAGCAATAAATCTTCTGTTTTAACAGTTATCCTTCATAATTGGACCAATGAATGAAATGAGAGCAGCTCAAAGAAAAGAACAGAATGATTTCTATAACATTTTAGGTCTTCCTGGTGTTAAGCTAGGGCCGATTTTGTATTTAACGTCGACAAAGATATCTTGTTCCTAGAAAGAGCATAAAGCCTTGTAACCACAGGGAACGTCGCGTCGAAGGCAACTAATCATTTTATTTCCAAACTTAGAAATTACGTATCACTAATGCTAATTAATGTTATTTTAAATGGTAGGCTTTAGAAATTTTGTTTGTTTAAATAGTTAATTCGCTAATGCGACTTGCAGTAATCTACGAGATCTCCAGATATTAGGACTCCAGATTTTTTCTTTAAGTTTATTTAATTTATTGATTTACAAAGTTTAGAACAATTACACAGTTTGAAGAACTTCATCTAATTTTGCTTATCGTTTCCAAAATTTATTTAAAACAGTAGTTCTCGTTTGAGGCACACGATATCTCACAAATAAATCTCACTTTTTTTATAATTTCAAGAAAAGATTTGGTTTAATGTATAGCTAGGATATCGTAAATTATTAAAAACCGTAGGTATAGGTGCGTAGTTGTAACGGTTTGTTACTTTTCGTCATAAAATTATTTAAACTTCCTAAAATTCCAAGATTTCATTATTCTAAGTTGATACGAGAATGTCATAAAATAATGTAGATGTATACTCTCGACTTATCTAAGTTAATTTCCATAATTTATTGTAGAATTGTGAATTTGATTTGTTCATTTATTAAATTGAATTAGGAATTCTATATTTTTAAGTTTTTCTTATTTAAAATCCTCTTTTGTAAGAAAATGCGAATTTTAATGTCTTTGGGGAATCCCCTAACGAAGTATCCTTGAACAGTTCGATTTTAACATTTTTTTTGATTATTTGCTATTCTCCCGTATAAAACTTTTAGTTGCGTTTGATAATTCTTTAGAAATTTTAATTTAATTTAAAAGAGCGAAACATTGATCCTAGACCATTGATTTTTTTTTCAGTTTTAATTTGTATGAATTCGGATACTCTCACATTTTAAATTTGGCGCATGGGTGGACACTTTTCTTAGGCGTGTTTCTTTCGGTTTCATATAAGACAAGGGCATTGCAAAAGAAGTTGCAGAATCAACAGGTTGGCTGTGATATTGGTGGTAATAATTTTGAAATCAAAATTAGATTTCGTCAGCGGAGTCTGAATAAATATTGTGCTAGCTAGTTTCTTTCAGTGTTGTGAACTTTTTTAGCCTTTGACTTGTTTATGACCTAACGGAAAACCGAGATTATTGAATGGGTTTCCTGTTGTTTATCATGGAAAATCAAGAATAATTTGAATTTCCTGTTAATCTGAGCTAGAAATTAAACAAAGGTAATATTGTTCATAACCTCACAAATATAATAGTACTGGATTAACAATCAAAATCTAGCAAACAGCATTGGAGGTAGATCCTTAGAAGAATGTGATAAAACCAGGAATTACATACCTGCGAGTTAAACTGTGTTTTGTTTTAACTTTTATTTTTTAAAATGTGTTTATACGACAAGGTGAAACTTTTGTTGTAATGCTGCGATGTGCTGAAATTTGTTCAATGATTTAAATATATTCCAAATTATGAATATTTATTTGTTTATTGATAATTAAGTTGCTATTATTGATGTTTATTTGTTTGTTAACCTAGTGGTTAATTAAACTAGGGTGACGTCACCTCTATTTAGTGAGGAGTATTTAATATTTAAAAGGTTTTTTCACTAGTGTTGAAAAGTGTCCTTCTCTTTTTATTTGTTTTTGTGTTGTTTGTGTGTTATTGATAAACATATTGATTGAATAAACCTGTATATCATTTTTTTTGTGTCTTATATCTGATTGATAAACACCACGTCTGTCTTGCAATTTTGAGTTTTTCTTCCAATTTCAACAAAACAGCTCTGGCGTCCAACATGAATTATTATCGATAACCTTAGTTTACCCTTAGTGGCTTTGTTGGGTTTAAGATAAAACTTTAATAACAGACGTGTGGTTTATCATAGTGTTGGTAGATCCCAATTTAATTTTAAAACTATCTGACACCCAAAATGAGATGAGTCATCATTAGCCGGATTGTTTCTAATAAGCATTAGAGTTATTTGTTAAGTAACCTTTTAATCAAAAATAACGTTTTTTAACTACTGTTACATAGTAGGAGTATAAAGTCAATAGATTATAATAAGTATACTATAGCTGACTGTCTATATGATAGGTTTTATAGGAAAATCCAATCTTATGAAAGTTTAAATAACACAATTAAAATTTATATAGGGAGATTAGCAAGATTATTCTTTCGTAACATTTCTGTATAAAACTAAGGGGGATAAAACTAAAAACTATTACCTACCTATTACTGTAATGTCACTACTGAATCGTTAAATCCTTTCAATCCTTCCAAGCCATCAATAAAAGTTTACTTACTTACTTATTCCTAAGCTTTGTTTACCTGTTGGTGTAAGGCTGTGGGAGTTTGGTTTTGTATTTTTGTCTCTATTGTTTCCTGTCTTGCACTAGATTTCGTATTTCACTCCATACCACTCCATTCTCTCCCACCTTCTCTCTGACTCTGTTGATCCACTTTGTTTTCGGCCTACCCTTTCTGTTTTTCCCCGACACCGCTTTTGTAAGTCTGCTATCTGGCATTCGGCGCACATGTCCGAACCACCTAAGTTGACCTTCTGTAATTATTTTATTGATGGACTCCACCTGTAGGTTCTGCCCGAATGTATCGTTTCTTATTTATCACTTCTAGTTTTGCTCTCTATTTTTCTCAAGAATCTCATTTCAATTGCGTTAATTCGAGATTCTTGTCTTTTTCATAGTGTTCATGACTCGCTGCCATATGTAATTGTTGGCCTAACCACTTTTTTCACAACCTCCGTTTTTATATTTTTCGGTACCTCTGTTTTTACTAAAAAAGTTGTCTTCATCATGTTAAAAATGTTTCCGACCCATTTTTACATTTATTTCTTTATCTATTTTCCTATTTTCTATTGATCCTAAATATTAGAAATGTTCTACTTGTTTAATTTGTCTTCCGTCTATTCTTAGTTTATGTACTTTCTTTGTTTGAGATTATCATAGTTTTCGTTTTTTGGGTGTTTATCTTCATGTTTATTTTCTTAAGTTCTTCTTCTATTACTGCCAGGTTGTGTTGTAAATTTTCTTTTGAATCAGCTGTGAGTGCCATGTCTGCAAATATTAGGTTGGTTAGCTGTGTTGGTCTCATTTACCAATATCCTAGTGTCAGTTACTTCACTGTTTCTTTAGCTTTCTTAAATGCCTCATCCAGTACCACAGAGAATAGGAATGGGCTTAGTACACAAACCTGCTTGATTCCCTGTTTTGTTTTAAATTCTTTGGATTCCTCGTTGTTTGTTCTTATTATGTTTGCGTTTTCCATCAATAAAAAGTATGAGATTAAAACAACATAATGAAGAATTTCAAATTTCAAGGCTGAAACTTATTGTTTTAAATGTTTACCTCTTTCGGTATTAATTCAAATAGAAAAGAAAAACTAACAATAAAGTATATCAGTTCTTGAAAAACGGCATCCTAAAAGTATTACAGCATCCATTTAACACGCACTGAATTGCTTGTTTTCCCCAACAAGCAGGTTACGCAACAGTTGTCGTTCCCTTCTCGTGAATGAGAATTGCAGAAAATCATATGTGCGTGTCGTATAATGGTGTTTTGTGTAATTTATCTCTTTCTGAATGACGTCAAAAGGAAACGCTTAAATTCCCAGGACGGAAAAGGCTATTATTCTTGCTTTTTTCTTCATTTTAGGAAGGAAATATATACATGTTTTTTAATTTATGTGATCCAGAATTATCTCGTTTGTGATATTTACTTTCACATTATAACAAATAGTCTTTCCTTAACAAAATAACATTAATTTTATAACAGAGATCTTGCTGAAATCTTTTGCAGAAAAAAGAAAAATTGTATTTCTTTGCTACTTTATACGACAAATTATTTATGACTTCTGTCTTGTTTTGTTACGGGAAAGCGAATTTAAGATAACTTTAATCTTTATTTGTAAAACATCGGAGACATTGCTTGTCGTTAAACATTTTTTATATTTGTTCCATTGGAATCACTCATAAAAAACTGCAGGCTGTTATCTACCATGTTCGTTAAAATAGGCCATCAATAAAATTTCATTAGATTTTTTCAAATTCTTTCCAACTTTGCTAAAGAATTCCTTGTCTACTAAAGTTCACATTCTTATGAAAGTATTGATAACAAGAGAGTATGCACGTTTTTAAATTTTTTTGGAAATACATAAGAACCCTAGATTTTTACATGAATGGGCAATGAGAGCATTTCAATAACTATTAGGGATTAAGTCCAAGATAATTTCTAAAGTCTCTACACTCATTTTACATTGTAGCGCAACGAAGTTAATTATGTAATCTCGATTTAGATAATTCTCATTCCTCGAGTAAGCCATTATAAATCATTTATCGATGTTAAAGTGCAATTTATTTTCTTGCGTTCAGTGATATAGTTATAAAATTTAAATCTTACGGTAATTCCCGAACCTTTTGCTGAAAAGTGTAGATCTTTTTAGAAGAGTATATATTTTCTGTCTTTTGAGTTGCAAATGGTCAGATAAAAGTAAAATTACCTTTAAACTGTCTCTTACAAGGTTAGAGTACATTGTAACAAGGGTTGGAGACTTCAAATTACTTACTAATTTCGAGGCCTTACAAGATTTGAAAAGACACCCTTACTATTCTTTTTGCAATAACCTTGATTAAATGTAAACGGGTTACAAAGAAAAAACTATGTTTACTTCACATTTCAAACATTTAGTACTTGAAAACTTTCTTTTATAGTCAGTAGTTAAATATTAATAAATTGGATACTCCAGTACATACGTAACATATTAGAGAAAATGTCTTCACGAATGATGTCACGCTTAATAAATTAGTAAATATTTTAGGGTTATAACTAAATTAAATAACCTAAAACGATAATGAAATTGGTTAGGGTAAGAGGTAGAAAATTATTTCCATTAAAATTGCAATTCCCGTGATACCTATAAAATCAAATTTGCTTCTTCATACTATAACAAAGTAAAATCTACGGAAGAATTTAAAAGGTTTGCAAACACAAACAAAGAAGCCAGTTTTATTGTTTCCCGTCTCTTGACGTCTATACTAAGTATATTTGCTTCAAAGCTAAACTTAATAAAGTAGAAATGCGAAATTTCTTACGAGTTTAGTGAATTATTATCGGCCTTGAAGAAAATAAAGTTGCGGAACTCGAGAACTTAAAAAATGTATCTAGCTGTCTTAAAGATCAATTAATCAAAGTGATAGATGTAAAAAAAGGTGGAAGTAAGTTTCCGTAAAAACTACTGCTGTTATATTACATGTTAAAACTTCTTAAATCATTTTGATTTTGATTACCTGATATTATCCCAAAACATCTTGTGGTAATTACATTACACTAGTTCTTACTGTAATCAATCAATCTTCACATGGAAATAACTTGAAGTGTACTTTAGTGAGACTAAGGATCATTTAATTATTTGAAGGTAGTCAAGAAAAGAAACAACGGACACTTGCAAAAAATTTTAATGCTATTTAATCATTATTTTTTGTAAGATTTAGTTGTAATTGTCAGGCTACCCCATTACCATTATTAAGTGGAGTACTTTAAATGCAACTATATTGAATGATTATATTATATACGTACTTACATAATTGTAACTTAGTCTCGAGGTTTTTGATTTTGTGATGTTCCAAGATGATCAGTACTGACGGAAAACTTATGCATTGTAAGCAGCTGAACGATTTCTTTTGTTTGCACCTTCAAAATTGTTAAGTTATGTTTGCAATCAAGCCTCGCTGCAATCAAAATAACGTGCAACAGATTATATTACATTTTTAAAAACTCATTGCTTTGTATCTATGTTAGCAAATTTTCACAATTTTCAGAAAAGTAAATTTAAAAGATTGTCAAATTAAAAAATGAAATCGCTTTAATTCTATTTTCAAGATACAATGGTTTACAAAATGGAAGGCTAGACACATTCTTTATAAAAGCTGTCACTTCATGAGTATTCTATTGTACATGTAAATTAAATTTTTATTTTCTATAGAAAGATGCTTTTAATACGTCAAACACAGACAATTTATTGCAGTAATGGGATGGGTCGCTTCAGAGAAATTTATCTTCCACGTTTTAATTTGCAAAACTATTTTATTTAATTTTCTAATTAGAGGTTCTGTGATTGATTTCGTTTCCCTAATAGGGTCCCTTTATGCAGGGATGGCGCTAGAGTTTTGGCCGCCCTTGGACAAAATTTATTTGGTTATCCTAGATTCTAATACATCTAGATCTTACCATTTTGTCTGTTAGGCTGTAACTAGAATTGCTGTCTAGTAGACTATGCATTCTTAAAAGAAAACAAGAACTTTTATCTTATTTTACCGACTTCGTATCTCTTACCTTTTACAAGATCCCAATGGTGAACCTCGAATTTACACACTTATCAGATCTTTTTTAACTGCATGTCTTCCAAGTTACGCACCCCATGTGTCGCTGTCAAGAAGAGTCCAAATAAATCATTCAGAAGGAACTTATTAAATCTGTACCTTCCTGGTCTTCATTGATGCAAATGTATCAATAACGAAGTCGAAATCAGTCTTTGCAGCTTCTTCCCGTTCAATACTCAGTATAGCAAGATGGCCTAATCGATTTTGACCCATGGAGGCTCTCAAATAATTTAAAATTCTTTTGCTAAAGATCTCTCACAGCTAGCAAGGGTTACTGCGATTGTTAACCTTACTTAAATCGCTATACAAAAACTTGGAAATACGCTCTCATCTGCATATTGCACACTACATTGCGGAACGTCTCTCGCATTTTAGTTTTAAGACGTCATTGTCACTGCTGTGAGACAATCCTTCAACGTCAAGTAGAAACCCAAACTTCTTGTCCGTTTCATGCAAACGAGTGAACCTATCAGCTATTTCCGTAAGAAGACGGTCAATAATTGTTCCCTTCATGACTCTTTCAATTTCCTGTTTAGCTGTTAATCCGGCATCGGTCGACGTTTCACGAGTGATTCTTTTCTTTCGTCTTGGTCATTTTTTGGTTTCAACATTCCATCTTGACAGTCTAAATTCAACTTCTAGAGCTTCAGTTATCAACGTTTCTCTTTCATCGTGAAATTGATCTCTGAGGGCTTTCAAATCTGAGGCAGCATCGTGGAAGTCCATGCTTGGATCTTGCGGTCTCTTTTGAATCCGGTCAATAGGAATGAGTACTTTATCTCAAAAACCTATTTAGAAAATCGTGACTTAACATACATTTGTACAACTGTCTATCTTCACTTTTTGGTTCACTAACCTCATATGTATCGACCATCATGACCTGGAGAACTTGAAGTATATCGGCAAGGTATTTATTTATGGGCTTCACAGCTTCTACCCTTGCACTCCATCTTGTTATAGACTCCGATTTAAGAACTGTAGGCACAGCGTTTTTGAGTTTTTCCCAGTGTTGAGTTGACGAGGAACAAAATACATAAGGAGCTTGAATCGGTCCAAAAAATGTTACCATTATTGCGTTCTGTTTGGCTGCGTGTACACTAACCAGGTTGAGTGTATGGTTATCACGATTCACAAACACTGCCAGATGATTCTTCTCATTTATTCTTTCCTGAACAGTACTTTTGTGTCCAGCCATCACAGCAGCGTTATCATAGCACTGTGACCGGCAATTCTGCAAGTCTATTTTATCCTTCTCTAACTGGTTCAAGATGGTCTCAATTAAGTTCTTAGCATCTTTCAGATTCGTCTGAATAAAACCAAGAAAGGATTATGTAATACGAGCTGTTTCTTTTTTCAAAATTGACTTCCACATATCTTATTATTTCTGAAACTTGCTCACCATGTGCCTGATCAGGAGTCAAATCGAACATGAGACCGAAGTACTTAGCTTTACGAATTTTTACGCCCAAGTTAAAAACTGGTGCTACATACCAAGTGGCACCAAATGGCTCCCCTTTCCATTGGCTCTCAGGGCGCGTGCCCTGCCTGCCACAACCTAGACATGCTACTGCATTTATGTTAGGATAAAAAAAGTATTTACTACAGAATGTGATTCTAATATTTCCACAGTTATACCAGTTACATCTACTTAAAAGAAGAGAAAAGTGCCCTTGACAAATAAACTTAACGGATATTGGTTGCTGGTAGTCAATTTCCATAAATTAATAAACCGTATAGCTTATCTTTGGGGTACAGTTTTTTATAATTTTTATTTATATTTTTAATCAATGTAATATTATTTTATTACTAAAATTTTTTGCTGGTTTTGAATTTTGGCTGCCCTTGGGCGGGTGCCCGCTCGCCCTACCGGTTACGCCGACCCTGCCTTTGTGCCCCTGAATGTGAGTACAAGGCTTAAAGTCTCCTTCTTTTTTTCACTTAATTATGGCAGTGCCTGTTTAGTTCATTAATACAGATTCGCGTTTGTCTTGGGGGGGATTCCATGGATGACGAAATCCAGCTTTGTGTTCATCGCTTTGGTGGTAATTTTTCTTTCGGTTTTCTGTCTCTTGCAATTTTGGGTAGTCTTTTACAATCCATTCTCTCTATGTGGCCATTCCATTCTTTTCTCCTAGTTTTTAAGAATTTTATAATATCCTGTGTCTTACATAGTTTTCGTGTTTGGGAGTTAGGTAACCTGTCTCGTAGTGTTTTACCCGCGATGCATTGTAACGTTCTCATTTTTGTTATTCTCAGCGTTTGTTTTGTTTTGCTGGTTTCGGGTCTTGTTTCCACCGCGTATGTTAATGTAGGCCTGATACATGTTTTGTATTTCCTAACCTTGTTTTCCACTGACATATATTTGTTCCGCCAGATGACGTCTTGCTGACATCCCGATACCACGGCTCTCTTAATCGCTTGATCTTTCACTTCCGCTTATATGTCTATGGCGCAGGATATATTTACGCTCGGGTATTTAAAGTTCATAACCTGTTCCACCATTGCGCTTTCTATTTCTAGCTTGCATCATACGAGTTCTGTTGATATTGTATTACATTTTGTCTTCTATTTTGATACCTCTATGCTATATCTTTTAGCCGTTTCCACAAATCTGTGTAGCAGTTTCTGAAGGTTGTCCTCGCGATTTGCAATGAGGACTACATTATCAGCATTGGACTGAGTGAATCACCTTGTCTGATTCCTGAGTTTATTGTTATCTCGTCAGTTAATGTTTTTACAGTTCTTATGCGTGTCCTTGTGTCTTCGTAAATATTGTGAATTAGGTTTCTCAGGTGCCGCGGGACGTTATTCTTTTTCAGCATGTCTAATACGTCGTCTAATTTCACTCGATCAAAAACTTTTGTTAGATCGACGAAGCACAAGTATGCTGGCTAATCATATTCTATGGATTTTTTGCATATTTGACGGATCACAACGATAGCGTCGGTAGTCAATCTGTTGGTTCTGAACTCTTTGAATTCAGACAAAATTACTGTAGACTTTCGAGCAAACCTTGTCGAGTCCGAGTAACCCGCGCTTAAGTTGTGGAAGTTTTCAAAGCACGGTTCAGTTTCTTTGCGAAAACCCTATGTTTTATCTGCGTTGCCATGCCTTCTTAGTGCTTTTCGTGTGAGTTTGCTTCATTTGTGCAAATCTCGCAGTGCAGTTCAACTTAGAAACCACCACATAATATTTCATATTTCTGATCCCAGAAAGATTTTGGAATTAGCTGAACCGCAACTGGTTTTGGGAATTTCTGTTAGGGATGATCTTGATTTTAAAAAGGTCTTTGCTATCAGATTCCGTTCACAAGAAGGTTGAGAAAGTAAACTTTAACTGACCTATTAGAAATTAATGAGTGTTTATTATTAACTATTTCATGATTATAAAGGCGCCGTGCCGAGCCGCCACTGGGAAATATTTAAGAGAAATCTAAAGTGAATACTCTGGTTTTTATTTGTCTAATTAATTCTCCCATTAGGAGTGCGAAGTCCAAACTGAGTTGACCTTGTTCTAAGAGCCAGCTCATAGTGGAATAATCAAGAATTGTATTAACTTTAGTGAGTTTTGAGATTAAATTATATGTGCATGCTCGCAATTAAAATCTCAGTGCGATTGTGTTCGAAGAACGCTGCTCGCTGGATAAATGGATTATCTAACACAAATTGGTTACGTAAGCTCTTAATATTGTATATGTGTATATTTTTGTTTTCCATTAAATCTGAAACATTTGCTGTAATAGTTTAAATCACCTTGAATTATTTGGTTAATATCATGATTAAACAATTAGGATTGCTTGTTGTAAGTAAAAATTTAAATTCGCATAGCAAAACCCTAGTTAAAGGAGATCTTTAACTTTATCACAATAAACCTTTCTAGAAAATTACAAAATTGACTTTGATAGTCACATAGGACCTTCTTGATTTTTTGAAACTTTTATTTCCAATAATTCACCAGAAAAATACTAAATAACTATTTTCCTCTAGACAATAACGTCACTGTAACTGGTCTCTACTCTTACCACAGTTGCCAGTTGTTTGCTATTTGACACTGTCTAAAATAACCTTTGAATGTTTTGTAAAATAACCTCTGTTACTTGTTTGAGATTCCCATTTTTAAAGAATTTGTAACTATTGATCCGTCACTGCTAATTAATTATAGTCGTCGTAGGTATTTCAGAAATGTCTAGTACAGTGTTCTAATAATACAAGCAAACATTCTTCAAAACTTTATGTTTATACATCCCTTAACCTTTTTCCACTAGAGACAGCAAAAAAACTGACAACTTGACTTTGTTACAGGTTAAATCAATGTTGGAAACCTGAAGTAACTGAATATCACTGCAAAGAGAAGCTAGCAAAATAATTTTTCTCTTTTTTTTCTATCGTGATTCATATTTTTTAAAATTTTTAATAAATATGGTGTTTGATGTAACGTCCAAGCATACTCCTTAAAGGGGAAGTAGTCAAGAGTTATAGTGACGTTACCGGATAAAATGCAAGATTAAATTAATTTTTACGCCAAAGAAAACGCAAACAAAATATTTAAACATACAACTAA
>VTPC01090675.1:0-289721 GCA_011009095.1 Ignelater luminosus
TATTAATGTTAACTTTTACATACCTATTTCAGCGAGATTGCTTTCTAGTTATTTTTGTTACAAAGCCCCTTAAATTTGTAAATCATTGTAAAAGTTACACATTGTGAATACGGCGCAACACTACTTACCCGCTTCAACAATCTTATTGTGACTATCATAAACAAACAGATGGCACTAAAGTTTGTAAATATGTGGGAAAAAGAAGTGACTACCAGCTGCAATCAGCTGACAAGAGATCTCTAAATCTGACGGTTCTACAGCTTTCTGACTATTTATGGTGTCTACCAGGTGTCTGCAGATCAGCAGGCCTGTCTGCGAAAAAGGTTGAGAAGAAATAAAGAGTGTTTTAGGAAGCTTGGGCAAAGAAGAACAGCTTAGAAAAAACAAGTCAAGGCAAGTCAATAAAGTACTTGGGGATTGTAATTGACAAACGACTGTTATTCATAGAACATTGTAAAACACTAAGGAAGAACGCGCAACCGGAACCATATAGAGCAGCCACAATAAGTGGAAGAAACTGGAAATTCAGTTCCATGATGATGTATATTGAAGCTATAATATAATACTTGTATACGGGACAAAGACTTAGAGGAACAGATGAAAGGATTCCAGAATGATAAAGCACCAAAAGACCTGGCAATGGTCGTTTCTCTTAGCCATCTCGAAAGTTTGTAGAACAACCGCAACGAAGATACTATGGGTAGTGACAAAGAGATCAGACAGGTACAGTTACAGGGTGTACCAAATGTAAGAACCATGCAAAAGATTTATAATCTGTAGATGAAGGTTTAGCAGTTATATTCATAACCTACGTACTTTTCAAACTTATGTAAATTTGAAATTATGTTTGAAGTGTTTTGAAATCAGTAAACAAACAGCACAATGGTTTTTTTGGTTTCCTGGTAATCATGCGCCCCCCGTCTGGAACACCAAGAATGTTATGGTTATGTTATGGTTAATGGTCCCTAACGTGTGCTTGATTTCTAAAACTGCAAAAACCGTTTGATCAAGCTTTCGTCTTGATTTAGGGACGTTAGAAGAATTCTCAAATAAAACCAGACAATTTTGTAAAATACACTATTTAAGAAGTCTAAAAGTAATCTTGTTATTTCTTTTTTGTCTAAATCTGCAACTTCATGAATATCAGGATGTAACTTACGTCATTGTTTTGCGTTTCCTTTTTAGAGGAGCTAATAAATTTAAAACAAAATGACCAAAGCAATATTCTATTTCTGAGATTATCAACTTCAACGAATGCAGGATGCCGACTTTCTATTTTCATGGTAAATCCAATGTTGAAATGAACTTGATATTGTATTGTGGGGCATCGTTTTTATTGTTGACAAGCGTCTAGATTGTTTCTCAACCTGTTGCTAATGGTATTTTAATTTCTATCTAGTGTTTATATTGTAGCTTAACATCTTGACCAGCACACTTATACATTTTATTTTTCTTATCGAAGACGCCTAAATCTTTTTATTCAGCCATTGAACTGTGCTATTAATAGTAGAATGGGTTTAGTATTTTTAATTTAAAAACACAAAGGATGAGGTATTTGACAAAAAAGATGATGTTTGAAAGGTAGCATTTCGAGGACACTCCAATATTTAGACATTCTACTTTGAATTGTAAATCTTTTTCTCCTGTAAAATACCTAATGTGGTTTTGAAATATGATCTTTTATCGTTTATGGGACTATATTACTAATTATACTAATTTTGATAAACGTGCTCACACTCTAACCAAAAACTTCTCATTTAGTAGGTATTTCATTTGAAAGCTTAACTTTATGTGGAGATAAAATTTTATTTACTGATAACGCGGCATACAAACAGTATCAGATAAACAAATATTTGGGAGTTATTCGATATATAAATAATTTATACCCCTAAAAGCGTATAAATGTACAACTATTAAAATATAATAAAACACCATTTTGTATTTAAATGCAATTTATGTTATGAGACTATAACACAACATTATCGCCATTATCTGTATTAAATCTACCCACAATTGCGTATAAACCATGTTTTGATATCTGGTTTTATCGATTATATCGATCCCTTGTAGCGAATCCAATGAGCCATTGCTTTTTATTGCGCCATTCCAAACCTCATTTATGTCACATCTCTCCACATGCGACCCCAGGTTGCATACATAAATGTTAAAAAAGTTCCCATAGGTGCTCTAGAAAAATGTCATCATTCCAATACAAATGTAAATTTATTAACATAGCAAACCCCAAAATGTTTGCATTTTATTAAATTATCTGTTTGCGCTAGATTTAAAAGGGATATACAAGGAAACTAGGAAAAGATACAGTAAGTTGCAACATGAGACCTGAAGTTTATAAGAATCATAAATTGTTTATTTTCAGATATTCAAATTTATATTTAATGTAAAATCCATTTAAGAAAGATACTGTATGCAAAAGTGTGCATATTATTTCAACAAGATATTATGCCCGCAGTAAAATTAATATGAACCTTCATAAAAGTCATCGTTAACATAATTTTTGTTCCTATCCAATCTACCTACCAATCTACCAAGGAGAAAATGCGTCCCCACAATGGTATTTTAATTAATAAACCGGTATAGAGAAAAAGGAGGCATTCTTGAATGAAATTTAAGTGATCGGTTGTGGTTTTAATTTTTCCCCCGTTTGTCGGTTAGCAATTATCCTTCAGAGAAATTCAAATATAATATTGGTTCATTCTAAGATGTTTGGAATAGTGAAGTAGGGTATAAAATAATTGTATCCATTCCATGCAATGTAAATGTAATTAGAGACGACTTCAGTGCGGTTAGGGGCTGCGTTGTCTTACTACCAACTTTATTAAACCAGCGATTCTAAACATGCCTAAGGAGTTACGATTTCCAAAAACATTTCTGTTTATAACCATTTTAGCTATATGAAGCTAGCTTGTAGAAATTGTAAAGAATATTGCAAAATGTGAAGTAAAATATTGTAGGAAAAAATATAAAAATTTAATAGATTCATACCTTTAAATCTTAGCTGACTACATTTTGAGAACTCGGATTAAGGCGGTTTCGTTCCCCTTGGCAAAAGATGCACATAACGAGTGTTTCTTCCATTGAATTTACGTTTGTTTTTCTATCACCCTATCGTACATGTGTTACGCTTCTCGAAGTCTGGAATGCTCCCTCTTTCCCATTAAGATGATATTAGTGCTGCAATGTCGATTGAAAAACTTTAAAAGAAATATTTTAAATGAGGTTATAAATCGTTTGAAATTAAATAGTAAAACTCATATAAATGTAAATCGCAGATGCTTAAGAAGAAAAAATAGCCTGAAGAATAAACGTTTGCTAATTTATTTTCTTAAATTCATATTTAATATTTCATTTTATTTAAATTAGTAAACTTGCTGATTACATAAAATTCAAACAGAACACTTATACTCATTAAAACTTCCTCATGTCTGAAGCTATGTAGGCGGTACGCTGGAAGTCTTTGTTTTGTTTGTTCTGTTGGGAACACATTTGCATTTAGAGTGGGTACAAACTTTTAAGTAACAAACTACGATCCGGAAATCTAATGCTTCTTACAATTTATGTAATAGCACTAATGTTGATTTCTACTCTAATTAAATAGCGATATATTTTAAGTTATTTGTTACTACAACTGTAAGGGTATCAATCATATTATAACAATATAGATTAATAAAATTACAATAACATCATAAAATTAAAAATTATTAAAGCTTTATTATAATTTATAAGAGTCTGAATTAATTTGAGTATAATATTTGCAATCAAAGCTAGAAGAAAGATAACTTAGAAACAACTACAAAATTAATATTTATACATTCCATTCAAGGGAGAAATGTAAATGGCGCAATCGTCCTACGCTGCGGAATTACGTGACAATGAAATCCTTTTGTATTCCCCCAGCCCTGATGCTTCCGTCGTGGTAAGATTTATTTATAAAGCACAATGGTGTTGAATTTAATATATCTCCGTTGATTCTCTGAAATAACTGTAAAAATTTTACAACGAAATAAAGTCGTAATAATACTTGAAAATATTTGAATTATTACTTTAGTTAGAAATTATTTTATTTTTATTTAATACAAGAGTTTGTATTTTCTCAATGTATTCAAATCCTTCTTTTTATACTGTGTTTAAAAGGCTTGTAGTTCGTTGTTTATTCCAATAATTCTCTAAATCGCGGAATTAATTTTTCTTTTATGTATGAAAATCTTGTAATGTTCTTTCCATTCGTGTGGTCTAGTTGCTTTCTTTTCACTCCTTTAAGCGTTTGTACGCATAAAAAGTTTCCGTATAATTAATTCATCAAGGCCTGAAGACTTCCGTTTTGCATGCTGATAGTTCTCTATTGTCGTACTTATAGCTTAATCGCAGATGTTTCTGTCATCATTTATACCTCGCTAGCTTTCTTGAAATTGTTCTGTCTACTTTTTCTTATTTCTGTTGTCTACTCTTATTGCTTAGCGTTCTTACGATTGTAATGTCATACATCTTCTTACGAACACCATGTATTCTGCGCATAGTCTTCTTCACTCCATTTGTTTACTGGAGGTTTGTGTTTTAGTTTATCGAACCAACCGTCTTCACTAATTATATTATAATTCTTTAGGATTTTCCTTAAAGATTTAGGTTTATATCAGTTTTCGGTTTTTATTACCTTCCTTTTCCTTTGCTTTTCTTAAAATATCGTTCTTAACTGAAGAAGACCGTCCAACCTCCTACACGGTTTGTCTGAAGTGGAAGGATGAAAGGCAAGGGCTTCCTATGTACTTTCTGTTCCGTGTTCTTACTTTGTTAGTTAGTATCAATTTGTAAAGTTACATATTGTTTATAGGTTCTAATTCTAGTGTTTATAAGGTTGGCTTTGAAACACTAAAATTGTCCAAATCACTTTTAAATTAAATTAAATTAAATTATACTTCGATCATTTGATTCAATACTTTAAAAGCTGCATTACTACTTTAGAGTCTTCTAATACATTAGTTAACCTTTTCCATTCTTACTTCACTTTTCGATCGATTTTAGATTTTCTTTCAGTCTACAACTGACTTCTTCGAACATCTGGACGCAATATTTCCTTAACACTCGGCCTTAAATCGATCTTTGATTTTCTATCAGTTTACGACTGACTCGGTTTTCTTCAAATTTTGGATATGTGTCTGCCTGGATGCAGCAATTCTTCAGGACTTATTCTAAGTCTTCTTAGATCGATCTTTAACTTTTCTTCAGTTTATCACTTTTGAACATGTGCGTACCTGGACGCAACAATTCTTCAGTACCTTAGTCTTTCTTTGTGCAGTGATGTTGCCATGTTAATATTATTAGTGTTGTTTTTTGATTCTGGTTTTCAATCAATGTTTACAGATGATTATACTTTCTTTGGTAGTAATGAGCACTAGTTCGAAGGATGCTAGTGCGTCTTCTTCTAAGACGCATTCGGATTAAACGTTAAACAATAATATTATAGATGTGAAGGTCCCTCCAGCTTACTAAATCATATTTAGACCCTTAGTGCAAGAGAATGTAGCTCTAGAAAGTGTAATAGCACAAAAACATCAAAAACAATAAAAAATATCAGTTACTCTATTGTACAGTTTTTATTTACGATTTCTTTGAAGAATTGGTGACTTCAAATTTCCTGTTCTGAAACACAGTAGACTACTGCTCGGAATACATTGGTGACGTCTTTATCTAAATTTCAACCTCAAACGTTTACTGACGGCTCCAGTAACTAAGAAGCACCCATACCGCTAGTTGCTAAACACGGGTATGTTTAAAGAGGGATAATTACCAAAGATCAAAAGTCTGAAGAGATTCTCAAGAAAAGGATTTTGAAAGTAGCAATATTATTTAAAGAAAGTAACTCATAATCAGTAGAATCTGTAAAACAAATTCTTCAACTATTAATACTTCCATCTACAGTCGCAATCATTGAGATTAAAATGCTCGTAACGCCTAGATCATAAGCGGTTTGTTTAGCTAGAATTGTGCGTAATCCGATCTAAGCGTTTTTCGCAATGTATCGCTTCATTTTCAATTATCGTGTACTGTACCTTATCGTTTATAATGTAAAGGACATTGTTATAGCCATAAATGTTTTATCCTTCTTTACTAAAATCTGATACCTACCCCAGTCAATTAATTTAAATTAATTTTGCTAGCATAGAAATAATGTTACAGATAAGCCTCTTACGAGCTACTCCACTGCTTAGGACCTTGAGGTCAAGAATCTATAGCGTGAGGGCTTTTTTAATAATGAATTAATGACGAGAATTATAGAAGAATGTATAAATCTTCAAAAGTCAGAGAACATAAAACACGATCAAACCCAGCCAAACACTCCTGATAAAAACTATCATTTCCAATGAAATTTAATAAAGGCAAGTATTATTATATTTAAATACAACCATTTGTGCCAACGACTTTGCACAATCCTTATGGGTTTTGGCCTTTGATGAGATTGGCTGAAACTGTAATATTTGATCTAGCAAGTGCTTAATCCGGGTCTGAATATAGGTTATCTAGTAAGGCTAATGAAGGGCAAAGTCTGACTGTGTGTCACGGTGGGTGGTTCGATGGACGTGTTGCCCCACGGTAAGCCATCCAAGCACGTTTTTCGAGTACTTGCTGACCCAAGAAATCGAATGATGGACGAAATCCGATCGTGACTCGTTTCAGGGTGAAGCCCGTTAGTTCTAAAACTATGGAAAGCTCTTCTATCGTTACCAACAAATCAGGTTCCGTCTTGGTACACTATCCACAAACAAGAAAAAACAAAATAAGTCCCGTCTTGAGATTTAGGGAATCTTTCAAAATCGTTTGAAACTCCTACCTCTACAACACACGAAGTTCCATATCACTTTGATACAGTAATCCATTTTTGATCTGTGGGGTATTTGTCTGAATAACAAAAGACATATGTAATTATAATATCCATCTTTCCGTGAAAAACACACGAGCTTATTTTTGAAACCTAATGTTCTGATGGATCATTAAGCTGCCTTGAATCAATGAAAACGTTAAAGTCTGAGATGTGCTCCACGTTGATAAAACATTGAAATTGGTATCTGTGGACTTGTGTAATGCAACTACTTGTTTTGTACGCCCCTGTAAAATATTTTTCTGGCGTGCTTGAGATACACTGTGACTACTAATTTGATCAAAATTCCAGTTATTAATTTCAGAAATATTTATCATATAGATAATATAAAATCACTGATTTAATTAAAAATTAAGCCAACAATGAATAGTACAAGAAAGGCAATTATAGAGTAAATTTAACAAAAATAATGAAAGAAAAAACATTTAGTTCTCCAGGATATTCGATCTACATTGTGACCAGGTTCATTCATCTCTACAGAAATGGCGGTTGAAGTTACATTACCAAATAAAGACCAAACTCGATATGGTCAGTGATTAAACAAGAGAGCAGCAGAAAGAAAATTTTGTAAACAAAATATATAGCATGTCTTTATCAACTTCAAACAAAAAATTTAGGAAGAGGTAAAACCTGAAAACGAAACTTTGCGTAGTTTACAACAATATAAGTAGGACAATTTACCTTTCTAATAAACTCGATAATGTAATAACAGGACTGCAGCTTGTCAAATGTAGTACACAAGAATAATGATCATCAAACTTGACTAACTTGACTTGACCGCTTAAGATTCAATCGTAATTTCAATACCACTGTTCGACATCAGTCCAAAAAGTGAATCTGGAAAAGAAAAAACTTACAAGTCAACGATAAGTTAGTGCGAAAAAATGAATGTAAAGAAGTGACTGTTTTCTTTGTTGGGAAAGACTATTTCAAAATATTTCGTGTCGTTTTGTAGCAGATCTGAACCACCCAAAAGACTAATAAAAGCAATAGCTACAAAACACGTACGTTCAAATAGCTAGTCGTTTCGAATTTATTATAGATCACATTTTCTTAAATACTTCGGTTTTGCATTGCGTTTGGTGTGATATAAAACATTTCGAAAAATTCAACCAAATCAAATAAAAAACACAGTAAAGGCGTAGAAAAGCTACAATAACTAAAATTCGACTGTACATCATTTTGGCGACGACATATGTTATCGGTACCCATACAATTCTGTACTATTTCTGCTTTCCATTTTTGGCCAGTTTAATTACAATTCTCAAAAATTTTTAATGCAAATAAGTTTTTCCGTTTCTAAAAGATTGTTTTATTAAAACTTTTTTACCATTCAATCCAAAAACAAAAACGGATTTTTCCAGAGCATTATGGTGGCACTCGTGCAAGATCTTGCTGTTCAATTTTAAGTCAATAAGAAGTTTTCTCAAGGTAAATCGATAGTCTTGTTGTTAAAGGTTTCTTGTCGACATCCATTTGTTATGCAACCCTTTGTAGCCCTGACCGTTTTGACAAGTGGTTGTTCCATACTCTACTTGAAAAGGGCCTAGGGAAGAGACTGGTCAGGTCAGAAGCAGTGGTCACGTGACCACTGTACAAGTCTTTCCTTACTGTTTTACGTGAATCGTAAACCATCGAAACCTCAATTTCTTCTTTAGATGTGAATCTAGAGAATATTATTTCCAGAGGCCAGTGTTTGTCAGGTTGTTTATCGTACATGTTTAGATTTTAGATCTTCCTGCTAGGACTTGAATTCCGGACCACTTTGCTAGTAATGGATCGTCTAACAAACTGAACGGATTGCCAATAACAGTCTGTTATGTAATACTAACAAAATGCGGACGCAAAGAACGTGACTCTTCTAGACACACCGGCAATAGTTTTTGGTCGCATCAGCACTATGAGCACTGTTCTTGGGCATAACGTTCTGAATTTGTTAATTGTGTTTACGTTTGTTGGTTGATGAAGTCATGATAAACATAGAAAAGTATTCTAACTATATTCGAAACTTAAGAAAAGAACGAAGTAAGAAAAACCCCTCAGATAGAACCTCAAGGATTCTAACTAGTGTGTTCGTCTTATAAATCAAAATGTATTTTCTGCAGTCTTTCTTATGTAAATAAAAATCTTAATTTTGGAAATTGATACGAGATATGTTCGGTAAACTTCTGAACTTTTGAATTAGCAGGCCAACAAGCGCTACTGGCAGGTAGCGTTGTATAGAGAAAAGGCTGAGTCATCCTCGTTCCATCCATTGTACTTTGCGGAATATACTCTCTAACATAACAAATAAATAACGTTTACTTATTTTTCTTTCTTTGTAGGTATTAATGTCAAATGTACTTAACATTTTGCTCTATACCTCCACCTTTATCACTTACTAGCATTTTTTATATTATAAACTTACCGAACTGTTAGAAAGGCATCAGTCCATCGATTCTCTAAGTAAAAACTCGGTAGTGGAACTACACAGTAGCTTGAAGAAAGCGTTCCAGAGATATGTAGGAGAATGGAAGAGGCAATAACAGCAACATATACAAAGTAAAGAATAGCTTCCAAGTCAAACAGGAAGATCTTATTTAACAAGTTCGAGAATTTACCAGGCAAACCTCGTACATATATCGCATTAATTCGAACACTTTGAAAGATCTTTTATTCTATTATAAATCCATAATCTTTCTAAAGAATTGTCAACCGTGGTATACACTATCTTGGAATAGTCTCTACGAAGCACGCAACAATTCAATTCCTGATGCGTCGAGAATTGCCAATTTGCTGAAATCGATTGTCTTTAGTCTAACAGAGCAAACGTCAATTCCTAGGCAGTCTCAATCAACAGTTGGATTATCAGTTGCGGAATGTCAACTGTAAATTTACAAAATTTATTTTGTATTTATTGATCTAACTGTGGACCAACAACTTGCGCCAATAACACGTTGCAGGGTACACTAAAGTTATATTGCATTCAAAATCTTATGGTTATTTCATGCAGTTTCCCATGTGATTTTGATTTCATGATTTTAGGCTGTATATATCAAGCTTGATGGTGCACGCATTAATAGCATATGGCTACAGAAAATTGAATTTTCTAACATCATTTCATCATCACTTTTCTGACGTTTGAGTTTTAAAAAGCGTTTTCGAGATTTATACTTCTAATATTTTTCTTAAAGTTTATTATCCTGTGATATATAGCCCCAAATGTTTTTTTGTTGGGATAATTTGCCCCATTAGATAAGTAAAAACACAGGTCTCTAGACTCAAAAAACTTATTTCAAAATAAGATAAATATATTTAAGCTCAAAAATATCAAAACTAAAAGTGTTTAAGTATACTGTGGTGTAAAACAGTCTTTACATAGAGGAACTTGGCACGTTTGGCATACAACATTTGCTCAAGTTTCTTTTCAATTTCCAAAACACATACGACAACGTCATCGAAACGTCTCAACTATTGAAAAATGATCACTCACATTTATCATACTTCTTGAGCATTTAGATGGTCTTCCAGTTAACCTTCGTCGTTTTCTGATTGTAGCAGTTTGTCTTCCTGTCAGTACTAAGTCTTCCCTCAATGCAACTGTACAAGTCATTGTATATCACCTAACTGTTTGCAGCAGTCACCTACTATGTGCCACCCAAACCATGTAAATCCGCCATTTGATCGCCTAAATCCACCCTACCCATACAATTATTACAGAATCCGATTGATTAGTGGCAGCTTATGTCTATTTTCATCATGTCTTTGCTTTTTCGTTAGATTATTGTCAGTACATCAGTATGGCAACTACTGAGTAGCGTAACGTCTTTTGTATCTTACCATTTTACGCAAATAGTGCTAGACTTATTACAGAGGAATTTCGATTCTTTTCCATTCAATTTTTCATTTATTAGTGGCAACCGTCCCAACCGCTGGGAATGGTACTTGATTCAATATTTTGACACTAGTAAAGTACTTATCAAACGCTAATACAAAATCTTTTCTTGAATTGTGCGTATAAATTTATTTATCACTCTTTCTCCCAATGTTCCCTCCATGACTTCTACTTCTTTTCCACCGTATGTATTTATATTGTAAGTGCAGCCAGTAACTGCATCAGATCGTACCCGTGTTTTTATTCCACGCGTTACAGGTTTTATGTTGCTTCAAACCTGATCTACCTTTGAATTTAGTATTGCTCTCGTCAGTGCTCTGTCTTGTACTATCTGAACAATATTTCTGGAATGTCTATTTTAGACACGCTAACATAATGCATTTTTATTTATTCATTTGCAAAATCTGATTCAGCTCAATTTCATTCTTTGCCCGTTATAAAACCAATGTTCACTTAAATCATCACTACTTGCAAAAAGATCATCCTCTTCAAACTCTTCATCCGAAGCAAGATTTTCAGCAAGAACTCGTAATTTCTTTTTAGACAAAGCTCTCTTTATGCTACAAAAATAGTCCATAGATCATATTTGTCTACTTGAAGATATAATGTATTTATCAGCTGTTATTACACAGTATGAACTAAAATAAATGCAGCATACTTTGTTTTTAAACGAAATATCAAAAAAGTTTTCGAATAAATCACAAACAACACATTGAACGTCACATGCAGCACTTAACCAAAGCAAATCTAATCGTATGTGCTCTAATAGTATCGTAACAATTTATTCTAACGCAAAAGGATTGTGAAGCCCAGTAGAATTTTCCAAAATCTTACTGGGGGTTGAAAGGGTTCTAATATTTCCGAAGTCAAATATTCCTAATCTGAACGTACAAGGGATCTCAAATATATGTGCAAGTATTCTGTATAGTACGAGGGCGGTTCAATAAGTACCCGTGTTAGAAATGAAGACACAATTTTTTTCAAAAATTTTTTTTTTATTTTTCAACATAGTCTCCTTTTAGAAATATACACTTCTCCCAACGTTCCTGCCATTTTTTCTAACCCCTCCAAAAAATAGGATTTGTCGAACTCTCCAAAATACGCCTCTATCTCGGCGATGACTTCCTCGTTTGAGCTAAATTTTTTTCCCGCGAGCCATTTCTTCATGTTAGGAAACAAGAAAAAGTCGCAGGGAGCCAGATCGGGTGAATACGGGGGGTGCGGCAGCAATTCATAACGCAATTCATGCAGTTTGGCGGCGACAACTCCGGATGAATGTGCTGGTGCGTTATCGTGGTGAAACAGTACCTTCTTTTTCGCCAAATGCGGCCGTGTCTTCTTCAATTTTTTGTCGAAGCTGTCTAATAACTCACTGTAGTATTGTCCAGTGATCGTTCTTCCTTTTTCTAAAAAATCCATGAGGATGACGCCGTTCGAATCCCAAAAAATCGTCGCCTTGACCTTTCCGGCCGATGGAACCATCTTCGCCTTCTTTGGAGCAGACTCACCGGGAGAAATCCATTGTTTTGATTGTTGCTTAGTTTCTGTGTAATGATGAATCCAGGTTTCATCAACGGTGACAACCCGACGCAAAAACTCCTTCGGATTTCGCTTAAATTGCTCCAAACACTGCTTCGAAGTTAACAGTCGTATCCGCTTGTTGTCTACCGTTAGCAATCGCGGCACCCATCGCGCCGACAATTTTTTCATCGCCAATCATGTAAAATATTAATTGCCGTTCCGGTCGACACACCTACGGCCTCTGCTACTTCACGCACTCGTTCGTCGACCAGCGAGAATCATGTCGTGGACTTTTTGAATGATTTCCTCGGTAACCACGTCTGCCGGGCGTCCTGGTCGCTCCTCATCAAAAACGGATGTTCGCCCACGTTAAAATTCGTTGAACCAATATCTAACTGTGGTCATAGATGGCGAAGTGTCCCCATAAACAGCATCCAACTTTGCTTTTATCTCCTCGCATTTTTCCCATCCAAAAACAGAAAGCGAATTACCGAACGATACTGCTCTTTTTCCATCTTAGCTAAAATCACGAAACACGTCTTACTCAAATGGCTGTCAAATCCAAACTAACCTATCAATCAGTCTGCAATTTGTTATACCGTCGTTTGATAGATGGCAGCACACGATGATAACACCAACTTCCCACAGGAACGCCTTCTGTCGTCAAACACGGGTACTTACTGAATCGCCCTCGTAATTAGTGTAAGTATAATCAAAGCAGTTACCAATTCTTCCCCTGAGATTCGGATTTTGGAAAATTGAGATGTTCCAATTTTACTCGAATACAATACATTCTTTGAAAGAGACAAAACAGCAACGTTTTTGAATGCAGGTTTTCAAAACAACAAAACAAAGAATTTTTTGTAGTCAGGTTTCTTGTAACCAAGTGACTAGCGAACCAGAACTTAACTGTATGAATTATATACTAGTGCGCTAGCACGCTGAATTTCAGGATGAGACCGAACACGGGGCTTAAGCCGAGCACCGCAAAAAAGACCGAGTGCACGTGAATGGAACAAGACTTTTTGTAATCGTTAACATAGAATGAGAAAAAACATTAATTTACTGTAAGTTTTGAAGTTACCTTTAAAAGATGTCAAATTAGGTACATAAGGAAAAAATGTATCTGTTTGGCTATATATTACTTTTTCGTTTATGCACCTCACAGAACGATTCCAAAAATAGTATATTATACTACAAGGAGTAGAACGAAGTCTTTTTATATTGAGCGAGTTTGCTACTGAAGCACAGGCGAAAGAGTGCAAAACACAAAAAGACGTTCTACTCCACGGATAGATATATTAGTTTTCCTTCGAGCGTACAAGATTAAATTAAAAATTAAAGTTTAAACTGACAGATCATTTGAATCTTACTTTTGACATTTGTAGTCAGGACTGACAGGGAGTATTGAAACATAACATTATTGTCCTAGTAGAATAATGTAAAATAACGATGAACTGCAACGTCAACCACCTTCGTTCTGCTCCTCATAAATTTTAGTCATCAATATGTACTCGATTATAATATACGATTAGACTCTATCAATTCAAAATTATTTAATTCTATAACCTGGAAACTCTAGGAAAGGAAATAAACGGTTTTTCTTTTTCTCAGACCATAAAATCCTAATTAATTGACAATTTCATCTTCCATCAACAAATGAAAATAAAGTTAGATGTTCTTCTAAAGTGTGAAGTTCTACTTATTTTCCTAAGCATTCCTTTGATGCAACACTGACAGCTTGGTACATATTGAACGAGTTAGAATGTCGGACTAACAAGGAATTTATCCCCGAGTTAAACCTTGACCTGGATTTGACAGATCATGTTCTTAGAAGGAGATTTAGGAAATTTCTCCTATGAAGGAGTCAGTTAAAGTTTACACACAGTGAAATGAGCGAGCAGAAAATAAAATGTACTTTTGAAGAGTTTTCGCTGTTCTAGGAAAATCCAAGCTTAAGAAAAGGAAAAGTTTTTAGTCTCGATGCTATACACAGTTTTATTGTTATTCATTCCCTGATATGATTTCCAATTAAATTAAGATTACTTTTAGACACAACAAAATGACAGTTAGGAATATACATACATCCTAAATGAGTATAATACAAAATGTTAAAGTAATGTCAAATAAAAAGCATCTTGTGGTATTTTATGCTTTAGTAAAATGCGTAGCAAGAGACATTTAATTTTCGGAGGTCGTTTAACAGCTTCCTTTATACAGTATTAATCAGAAGACGAAGATTGTATTCTAAGGCTCGTAGCCAGGATAAACGATTACGAAATTTCATTTAAGATATAATTTAGTGTGTTAATTAAAACGGTTGTTTAATTAGAGTCGGTTAGCTGAAACATGGCGCGGGTGCGCCTGCATGTAGCTGATATAAGTTCGCAAACTTCGGTTAACTGAAGGATCTTGTTCTCGCGATATTGCGCTGTAGACGCGGTTTATAAAATGTGCGGTAACGAAATAATGGCCATATGTCTGTATACACTTATACGTTACCTTATAAAACTGTCGTATATAAGGACAAGGTTTTATAAATCCTTCTGAATATTACGTTACACTTTGAAAACAAGATAAAAGTGAGATGAAAATAAAACTAAATGAATGTAATAAATCTCGTAAGTTGCTATTTGTTTGTTGATCGACGTAGTAAAAATGCCTTTCAAATATATTTTTGATCTCCTATTATGTACCGTATAAGAGATTCTTTTTTCTAATGCTTTTGTTTCGGAATGTACAAGAGCAGCAGGAATAAGGAAGGAACAAGAAGTTACAGAAACCAAGAGAACCCCGCGGTGCAGCAGGACCTAGCAGGAGGGAAATTGCTGACATAAATCAGTTCCCGCGTAACTAACTCGTAGCTCTATATTTGTGTTCTCCCTTCTAAGGTGGAGCACTAAAATCTAACCCTACTCCTCTAAAACTTGTCTTGAACAGTTTACATTTATATTATGTTTTTCAAATATTTATTCGATTAGTTCCTCATAATGATTTATACTTATAATGCTTGGGAAAATAAGCCATAAGTATTTATCTTTTTTAAAAATATTAATTTGAGTTGATCTTTTGAAATTCCAATTATTTAATTAACTAATGAAAATATCGTGTAATCGGGAGAAGGTACGTGTAAATGAAG
This sequence comes from Ignelater luminosus, assembly GCA_011009095.1. NCBI lineage: Eukaryota > Metazoa > Arthropoda > Insecta > Coleoptera > Elateridae > Ignelater > Ignelater luminosus. Next base: position 15,427 of record VTPC01090675.1, read on the forward strand.
AATTTAGTTAATATAAAATTAGTATTTTCAGCACGTAAACTACAAATAATAAGATTCCTTATAAGGAAGGTATAAAAAAGTCGTTATCAGCTTTGCAAAGACTGTACGAACCCGCTATGGGTAAGGAAGATGAATGTAAATGAGGGTCTGAGTAGAGAAGGCGAAATGGGAATAAATTGTGTATAACTTCCAAAGAGGATTTGGAAGATGTATCGAAATAAGGCGATAAAGAAGGGTTATATGGAACCAGACTGAAATTTAGATGTTACATTGCCTCCGAAATGCATTATATAAATATAAGGCTCTGAAGATTTAAAAACTTTTAAGTTACGGATATTGCAGTGTTCCAAGATTTTATGCTACGTTTGTTGGCCGAAAAAACAACAAAACAAATTGAACAGGAAATAATCGTAAAGTAGCATTTCGCTGGTAACACCCTATAATATTAGAATTCTCTGATTTCCAATTTCAATTCACAAACTACAACTTAATTAATACTACAACATCGTAACAGTAGTTACCTGTTAATCTTTACAATAGGAGTTAAGAGAAAAAACAAAAAGGATGTTTTTTAGTGGTCCATTATGAGCTATTATTTGTAATCTAAATTATTTTTACGTCCTTTGTAATGGAGTAGGGAACGACCCTAAGTAGTAATTCTTCCAGGTAGAAATGTGTATGGATATCTACCTACATTTATTTTTTCGACATGTTTATAATGGCCGTAATCTTGAGTTATGTTGGGGAATTAAAAAAATCAAAATGTGAGGTTAGTTGTGAGTTCTTTTTACTAAATTAAACTTGTTCATTCTACACGTCTAAATAAAGAAAAAAACTTTTATTTTAATGACGAAATTATTTTCCAAAATAACAAAACTTGTATTAAAGTCTATCATTGAAGTAAATTGTATCACTCCTAATAGCACTATCGGAAGCTGTATTATCGATTTTGGTTATAAAAAGGGAAGCTACTCCCATATTATCCTATCTCTTCCATGGTGTGAATTCAATAGAAGTAACAGCTGTCATCATAAAGGACTCTTTCATCAAATAAGCAAAAAAGTATCGGTCTTCTCTATTTTTGTAAAGAAAGGTGAGGTCTAAGGGGATCTTGGTTACTTCGGAATCCTAGTAGAATAACACAGCTACAGAATGAAATAAACATTACAATTCGTTCATATTTTTTGTGTTGCATTCACATGTTAATTAGCTGCAACCAAATATGGTTTTATTTCTTGAATATGAAAGAGGTGAATATGGTTATAAATACGTCGTAACTTTTTATTATATTTACGTACTGTTCGAGCATTATGAAGATTTAAAAATGAATCAATTTACAAGTCATGGCTGTATTGACTTTAGTACTTAATAACCAATCTGCAGTAATTTATTCCTGCATGCTAATTATATTAATGAGAAATACCAAAGTTGAGTAACAAGCACCCAATTACGCTATACATAATGTGTCACATAAGGAAAACTAGAAAAGCTAATATCCGTAGTCAGTTGTATTTTAGTCCAGTTCTTCAACTGCCACATCATGTTCTACTCAAATATAGGCAAGTCTATTTCTATCTATTCAATCTTTTGGACGTCATGAGAACTGTTTATTTGTAATGGATGCGATCAGTAAAATTGATTCCATTGTCTGGTCTGTTGTGTAAAAACCAAAATTGCTTATTTGTTACAGAATTAGACAATTACTTGTATTCTATAGACAAGCATACCAGTGTAAAAAGTAGGTGAGTCTAGGCAATCTGTTAGCGGCAATAAACTTCAATAATAATAATACTAATAAAGATTTAATTCCAAAGCACATACAAGAATGCAATGTCAACAAAAATAACAATACTACATAAAAATACAAAATATGATACTGTAAACAAACGTATACAATAAACATATAAAAAATTTAATGGCTTGGAGACCTCTTAAGTCTCTCATGTCAGTATGCGTTTCCCAGTTTAAATTATTATCAATAAAAACCCTAAAAACTTCAGGATGTCACTTTGTTGTAATGAGTGCGTGTTTCCTCTTACTACAATGCTTTAATCATTTTGGATACTCTTTGGAGTAAAGAGTTTAAGACTAAGCCATTGTCATTTCAATATGGACTCATTCTGTTTACATAGTTAGAGACCTCAAGGCTTATATTCTTAATATTATTCCCTGTTAAAGTAGCGGACGTGTCATCGGCATAAACAGTAACAAAAGAATCAGCAGTTCCCTATCGGTATCATTAATAAATAATAACAATAACGGGCCTAAGATACTGCCTTGAGGCACCCTTGTAGAAGCACCGAGTTACAGAGTTAGTGCTCTTGATATCAACAAACAATGGTTTATAGCGTCAAAAGCTTTTGACGAATCAAAAAATAGTTCAACTGATGTTAGTTTAGTATCTAAATCATTTAACACTTATCCATAAACAGCAAGAACTGTATTTTGCGTTGAATAACCCTAACAAAACCCACATTGGTAGTCTGTTAAAATATTGTATTTACTCAGTAATACAACTAGGTACTGTGTTGAGAAAAACCTTTTCTGATTTTAGAAAAGACAATAATGATAATAGTTATTATTTATTAATCATGTTAGTGGTGTAGTGTATTTGTCAAAATTTAATTACAATAAAATGTTCTTACTTGCAACAAAATATGAAATACAATAATACACAATAAAAAATCTTAAATTTAAAAATGCAAACAGAGTGGATCATTTGTCTATCAAAGACCTTTCTCTCTCTTTTTTAATTTTTTAAGGCAAATATCACAAAAGCTGACTAGCTATCCTTATTTCACATGTCTCTCTCTCTCAACTTCATGATCAATACATTCCTGAAATGAGTAAAAGGCTATACTCAACAAATATCTTTTAATCTTGACCTTAAACGATTTTAATAATAAATATAAAAATAAAAAAATCAAAACGAATTTTAAAGTTAGAGCATCTACCCTGTAATTGCTTACATTTTAGGTTATATTGTCCCTTTTATACACTAGGGTTATTAATCCTGATTTTAATTCAGACGAACATATTCCCATTTCAAAAGAAATATTGATTAAATAGACCAGAGGTTTGGCAATGAGGGATGCTACATAATTTAGGATAAAGTATGATAAGTCGTGGGGTCCACAACAATGTTTAGCGCCACCAGAATTTATAATAATGTTCTCAACTTCTTTACAACTGACTAGAGTAAGATAAAATGTGTTTGCCACATTATCGATATTTACTGCATTAATGTTTGGATTTGTGCCTTCAATTATAATGTTTTAACTGAGTTATAAGAAAATAATTACTAGAACTATTTGTAATGGCTAGAGGATTGTCTAGCGATCTATTGCTTTCAATAATCACATGATTTTGTTTGTTGGTTTTTTTGCTGGCAACACCAAAAATAATTAAATTGAATTTTTACTGAATAGATTCAACAAAAAGCCAAATAGTAGAAATCCAAAGAGCCCCGAATTCATTGTTCCTTGAAAACACTAAAATTGTTAACATACGCTTCACTGGTAGAAAATCGTACAAGTTTGTTCGAATTACACAAGTCTAGGTAATTAAAAGTTGCAAAAGAAGAAATGACGAAATGTCTACTCCTAAGCACTTGCTGTACTTACTCAATTCCATGTTCAGTATCAAAAGCTTCTTTAGTGTTTCCTCTTCATCAGTTAATTTTTATGTTTTTAACCTTATTATCTCAATATCTTATAGATTAAAAACTGTTGATCCAGCCTTGGAATAAAAAGTGTATCATTTAGGATGACACACTGAGCCGACATGATTTTTAGTACTAAAGTAAAAAAAGAAATTTAGAAAATCTTTTCATTTTCGATATAAGAGGTATTGTAAACCTCATTTCTTCCAAACTAACTATATCTTTGTCATAGCAATAAATAAATCAGTCAAGTGTAATCTAAAGCTGCAATTGCTTACAAAATTGCCGCAACATAGAAGAATAACCAATGACCTGCATACTCCCTCCATGCCTAGTACCCTTATGTATAGTTCAGCACATCTGAACCAATGGGAATGTTCGAGATCGGTTTATGCTTATTACGTAAACAAATTAGAATGAAGCCCTAATATTGATAGCAATTATTAGTTCCAAGGAGATTCTTTAAATAAAAGGAAATTGCAACTGCAATACTTAAGTAAAAACAAGTTTAGTAAAATCTAAGTAAGTAAACTCTGTACTTAAAAAATGACAAGTGTGACATAAGATAGCAATAAGAAGCAGTTCATCAGGATACTGCCACAATTTAAAAATCTTAACTTTTATCATAATAGTAAATTACTGAGCCGAATATACTAAACAACAGTATTCCTGTATGAATATTATTCGTTCTTAAAGTATTTTTCCACAATTCCAATTCAACTATGGCTAAGAGAAAAGCTTTGACAAGGAAAGAGATCTTTCTAAGACCGAGATCAGTTGATGTCTAAAAAGCAATAATTTCATCTCTCACTAGTCACCACATTAAACTTTACAAGTCGGGCCAAAACTGTTCTGAAATTAAAGTTTTTCTACTCCTACATATAAATCACCCCTTTGCTTCACGTTTCACTAATTTGAAAATATGGTAATTCCAGTAAACACTATGGATATGTTTTATATCCACACACTGAATGGATATGATTTCATATCCACATACTTATTAATGTAAATCGATCAATCTAACTCAAAATATCCAAATCATTTTATTTTGTATTTACAGCTATTTTATTATTTTATTTACGACTCTTCATTAATATAGTCATTATACACGTAACCATAGGGATATAACCATACTCACAAAACACTAGTGAATTGTATGGATTTTATTCACTGGCGGTGTTTTGTTGGTTGCCTATTAATAGATATAAACAAAATAGAAATTGGTATAATCTTAAACCATTTATTGTTAGAAAAAACATCTGGACATCGTCTTCAGAGGATCCTTGTACGATATTCCAGGTCTAAAACTCTCTTTGTGAAGATTGTTTACTATCACTGACTTCTACATATTCAAGAATTTTGACATCGCCTCCCTCAGGGGAATGCACCTCCAGATCTTGCTCAGAAGTGTTAGAATCGTAGATAAAACGTCGTATTCGACTCGCACATAATAGGCATTATTCACTCGGATGATTTACACACTCGCCTTCGGCTCGTGTGTAAAAATAATAGCCTATATTATGTGCTTGTTGAATAATATACTATTATCTACTACTTTTGTGATGGTAAAACGACTTCGGCGTCGCGTCCTAAAACATCGCCCTCATGCGATATGGGTAGTATATCCACTATCGTTGTACAATTACTATTCTTCCTAGAAATCTATCCCAAATCCACATTTATGGACAAAACTTCCATGTCCAACTTCACGGTCAATTCTGGAAAAGCAGTTATCACAACTGACCAGTAAATGAGTAAGATCAAACAACTGGAAATGGAAAATGGAAGTATGAAGTAAACATTCAAAGGCAAAGGTGGGGAAAAAAGGGGATTCTTTCTGTAGAAAGAATTATATTTTTACTAAATAGTCTCTCTGTACGATTTGTAGGAAGATTTACCCAAGTATTTGCAACGATATGTTCCGAATTCTTTTATTCTTTCCATCGCATAGATTTCCAAGTTGGATTTGAGATTTGGACTTTGGACAGACTATTTCAGAACTAAGCCATTTTTGCTTAAAAGCAAATCTTAACCATGTTCGCCGTATGTTTGGAATCGTTGTCGTATTGAAATATCTAATTTGAATGCGTACTTTCTTTAGCATATGCAACATTTCTGCTTTCTATTTATCCAATTTATCAATGATAGCTATCCTCAATATGATGTACTCATCCCCTCCCAAAGTTCAAGAGGCAACCCCAAGTCTTTATTTTACCACAGTTTTTGTTTATTTGGGACTCAGTCTTTCATTAGCACGTCTTCTTGTTCATTTTATTTTATCCGAATTTTCGTTTCTAACCAGCGGATGTGCAAGTTTGGTTTATATGTTTATCTGGCAGATAAATCTCTCTCTGACAGGTTTTCCTATATACGCCCGACTGATAAATTCAAACCAGGTATTGAACTATTATTTTTGCAACTGGAACAAGAGACTTCTGCGTCGATATAGTTGTAGTTCTTCTGCTAGTTGCTTTGTTAGTTTTTTAATGTTATTTGTGTTTTGTTAAATAGTTCATATACATATATATCTGTTAATTCTTAACTGTGACGTGAGATTTTTATTTGGTTTTCATTTAATCTAAACTTCTTGACGATTAGTCTTTGCATGTCCATTAATAAAGACTTCCCCTTTGACATTCTCAGTGTTGTTATTAACACACTCGAGAAAGAATAAATGTGAAACCTAAGAGTTCAACAGTCTAAAAATACCTAGAACAAGTTTTTGTTTTTCTCTTAGCAAGAAGATCTAAGCAACTAGCAAACGAATTATTGTGTAAAAAGTTGTTTTACATTTTTGTGGAATGCTTCAGCACAGTTCTTCTGTTGTAGTTTTTAGGAAAAAAATAAGAAAGGTTTGAATGTTTTGGCAAATTCATCTTTGTGCAAGGAACTTCAAAAACCAAAAGTTATCCTTGTATGGCTGATGATTTTACCAGTAAAATATTACGAAAGTGGTCTTCCATTCAAGAGCCTACATTTCCGCGAATCAGAGCTTTACGATTTTAAGAGGATTGTGCTATTGTCTCCGAATACTAGTTTCAATGTTAAACCATAAAACTTGTAAGAATTCCACTTATCTAACAAGACCACAAAGAAGTTAGCTTATTAAGCAAGTTTTGTTACTGATTTATCTCTGTTGACTCAAAATATCATGTATAACAATTCCACCTTGAATATCAATGTACAGAAACGATTGGTTCTGAAAGTAATCAATAAAATGTAGCTTTCAGGAAGAGGTTAAACTTTTCTAAATTCGTTCAATGTGTGGTTTCATTTATCATTTGGGCTATCTTCGATTGGAAGGGAGAAGCTGATCTTTTGATTTTTTTATCTGCTATCTATTCAAATGCAATGTGATGCGTACGTTTAGGAAAAGTGTTTTTAGCAAAGCAATCACCATAATGTAAATCTAATATAGTATTGTTTCAGGGGAGATGTTGCTTATTATTAGATCTCAAGAAAGATTTATGGAGAATGACAATAAAGGAAAAGAATGGTTATACGCAATGAAACTGTCATGGTTATAAGTTCAATTAGAATTCTTTAAAATCATAACAATGACGTAATATTTTGTTACTTCATTCAGTTTGGAATGTTTGCACTTCCGAATGTCTATCTTTTAACAGTTAATACATACTATTGCAAAGTTATTGAAAAATATAAAAACAATATAAACTACAAAAATTCTGATAATGGGCTAAAAGCTTAGAATTGTACAGACAAAAACAGTATAAATAATGAGAACTGGCTAGGCACAACGCGTTAAAAGAACGAAAAAGTCCAAAAGAGTTCAAGATCCAAATTCTAACTCAAATAAATCATAACGCGGCAACATGCCAACTATTTATTTAAAAATCCAATTATTTCCATTTCTCTAAACATGGAGGGTTCATTTATCGTCAAAGTTTAAAATTCAAATGTACACTCCAGTAGCTTCTCTTTTAAACGATTCAGCACATCCTTCCCTTTGATTGCGTAACAAACAATAAAAAGATTAACTTTTTGATTTCAAAAACGACTTCATATTCCCACAATTGGAGAGCTATTGAAAAGTATATCTACTTGCCACGATCAACTAAATCTTTTACGTTGGAATCCAGGTGTGTTTACGGTAAAGTTGTTTATGTTTCTGTCTTGAGGCTACTTGATGTCTGTCTGGTCGTAAACCTGACAGCTCTGAAGGTGCGACTCATTGAAATGTCACTGTAATGGAGTGTTTTACTGCGTCAGCCCGTGTCGGAAACTTGATACACTCACACAAAATGTTGGGTATTTCTTTATAAAACTTTATTTATATGTTATGGGGAAATTGTCCCTAGAATGAATAGCTTTACAATTGAATTTGTTATGAATGTGAAAGTTAGGGCTCAATTTCTGTTAAATTGAAATGCATTTATTATTGATGTTTCTTTGAAATTTAGATGTTTAATTTTGAAAGTTTTATTTACTTACGTACCCTAAATAATTTCCATTTTTAAAGGGTAGTTAACTAGATTGTTACATACATAACGAAAGATAAAGTTGAGTATTATCAAGAGGAAAAAAAACTCTTTCTCTTCTTAATTATGTATTATGTTTCTAACTGTATATCTACCGCAATTAAACAAATGTTTAGGCTTTTTCAAAATGTATTCTTCGCTTAAAAAAAGGAAAATTTAATTTCATGTGTGAAACCTGTCGGAAAAGTAGGTAGGAGTATTTTAAAAAGTTTCAGTACGAAGTTATGTATGATAATGACTGCTTGGAGTGTTTTTAAAGTACCCTTTGTGAAATTAAATTTTAAATTTAGTTGAATAAGGGGGATTAACCGTGTTTTGCATATTTATAACTTCTGTAAAACATATCTGCAAAAAAATAGGACGCTCCTATTAAAAAATTCTTTAGTCAATTTACTTTCTTTATTGTTTTAGTCGAGATTATACACTACTAGTAGCCGCTTCAGTAATGGCTGTATCCTGATTAAATATACGAAAGATCAACAAAGAAATGAATACGAAACAACACAAAGAAAATACCTCTCAATATCCTAACCAGGAGCTTTTTTGTGAATTATAGACAATTTAGTGACAATTTACAAGCAGCCAACTGCCTATATCTGTCTGCAGGCTGCGATTCGGTCTGTTTTATAGACCCGCTCATTTCAAATGTCCATCACGACTATTTCGTTCCTCATTAAAGGCTTTGTAAATCGTTATTTCTATCTTTCTTCGTGATATTGCCTTCGATGTCGTGTGCTCGCTCGCACCCGTTAGTTGTTTGGTTCAATGATGTTTTTAGAGTTTTGCTTCCTTTTTCTCGATATCTTTTCAACCGAGTTGTAATCGCATCCGTGGGTGAATACAGTTGCGTCATACGCTTAATGACTACTGCTGAGGCTGAAAAGAGATGGATAAATTATGCTCAGTCGATTTAGACGAAAAGTCGATTTTATATATCTGCAGATGCGTTGAAATTGCTATCGGCAAATGGTCTGTTACTAATGATTTAAAAAAGAACAAAACACATTCCCACACTGAATAAACTAAGGCCGGCGAACAAAAGAAAAAAGAAAACTCGAGAAAATTAAAGTACACAGTGAAACGATAACAGACACTCGCGGAGACGAAAGTCATTTGGCAAAGCTGGGAGACAACATTACATCTTATCTTTTCGCTAAATAAAAGTAAAGTTTAGATAAATACAGAGATAAGGAAAAAGGCCAGATCACTTGAAGTGTCTTAGAATTGATTAGAATGGTGCTCCAAATAGAGGGGTTAAGCTCTTTTAGTGCTTACACTTTTATTAAACAGGGGTGCAAGTTTACATATTGTTATGAACTTCCGCAGAAAAACCGCATTCTTTCTCTCGGCACTCGGCCCAATTTTTATTGAGGACGTTACTTTTGCTGCATACGAGCTTTTCTAACTATACTAATAATTATTGGGTTTACGAAAAGATTTTCTGTGTACTGCTGCAACCTTTACAAAACAAAAAACATCTAAACTTTTCTCGTGGTATTATTATGTAGTTTGGGTAAACTGTAGGATTTTTAAATTTCGGTTTATAATGTATGTATAGCTTGTAGAAGAATGCGTTGAAATACGTCAAAAGTAAGATGCAAGATAGGAAAAACTAAAATGAAAATGTCTTGAAGTTTCCCAAGGGTACCTTTCCGTTGGCGAATGACAATGCGTCTTAGAAACGACTTTCCGGCCGTTGTAACTCTATGAATACATTTTCTTTGTTCACTCCCTGGTGTAGAGTAGGTCGACTGCTTTACATGCATTGAATTTTCCTACATCAGTTTAACATTTAAAAGGATCTTTATTCCGGTCTTCATATTATTTTATAAGCTTATTAAAATTGTTAATGCTGGATTTAGATTGCAACAAGGGTGAGATGGTTTTTATACGCAAGAATTTTGTAGTAGCAATTAAAACTGTATTTTTAATATACCTGATATCGTATCTACTTGATCCGTCCTTCCTATTCAAGCATCTTGGGTGCCATTAAACGAAACCGGCTTCGCAAGTTCTTAAGGCCCCCCTTGAAGCAGCTCGGGGCCGCGACCCACCCACCTATCACTCCACGCAGCTTCATCCGAGGCGGCCATTTCAAGTTTCCCCTCGGTGGTGTAGTTCTTTGACTGTGAAGTGCCACGCTGACTCTCCATTGTACCGTCACAGTCTAGACGCCAACACAGTTATACGCTACTGAAATCAATAAAAGCATTTTATACCTTCTTGTTTTTTCCATAACGTAATTCATTTCATCCCTTTCATCACTACACTTTAACAACTACTGAATAAAAAGAAAATGGGTATTTGTTTTGTTCAAGAAAAATCATAAAATGTATAAAATGATGTGCTCATGCGCTACTTTATAAAAAGATTATACCTCAAAACGACCACTGCAAAAATCTGAATGTTTCTTTTATGGGTCGTAAAAAATTAAAAAGGCATGAAAGCCACTTTAAGAGATATTTAAGTCAAAGATTATGGTTGTCACAATTAGTAGAGTTATATTAGTCTCGTTTAACAATCTAATATACACAGTCGTTTAGAATTCATTATATAATCTTTAATTACTTAGAAATATGTCTATTAAAAACAGAGTGAGCTACATTTTATGTTTTAATTTTCTTTTGTTTAATTACTTCTACATTCGTGATTGCTCGACTTTTTTGCGTTTACACGCGTAAAAAAGTATTTCAAAGGATGAATGCAAAAATTAATAAATACAACGGGGTAAGCATTTAAGAATAAATTAATTAAGAAATCGTAGTCTTTAAAGTTTCTTACCTGAATTCTATTAAAGCATAATGGTTCAAAAGTTATATTTAAGGTATAGGATACGCTGTAAAGCTCCTAAGTACCGCTTGAATGTAACAAAACTGGTAATTGCATTAAGTTAAAGACAAAAATTGTCAAAGTGACCTCAAAGTTTAAAAAAAACATATTGCGTTCATTGTCGATGAGGACGCATCTAGACGGAAGTATTCTTTGAATACTTCATGAAGAAACTTTCTATAGTCATTACTATGACTGCGCATGCGCGAGTAAAAGCTTCGCCTAAAAGAAATCTTCCAAAGATTGTGATGTTTGGCAAAATCCTGTTTTACAGTCTGTGTGGTGGGTTGCCACGGTCTTTCGACATGAAGGTAATAATCAGGTTGTATTTAATGAGACAATAGAAATGACTGTTTTAATTGAGCGCATGGAAGAATACATGAAGAAGACAATAGAAGAGCGATTGCACGATTAACTAAAGCAATCTGTTTAACACATAATTTCAAATATTTCGATGAAGATTTTTCTTGTTCAAAAGTCTAAAGAAAAGTTAGTGGAAGATGTTAGATGTTTCGTTTCGTATAATGAAGTTGGGATTCTTCCAGGACTAGGACAAGGAAGAATGAGAGAAACCATCGAGGCGGGGTACCTCATGTCTGTTGTTTTACAACTAGTCCTCAATATTTTTTTCTTTTCTCACTGAATTTTGCGGCACTTTAGAACTGGCATATGAGATGGTCGCCCAGAAAATATTAGTGGTTAGTTCAACGCTGGATTCTACTTACAACTAATGTGGCTACAGAAGACTATTAGGAATGGCATTTACGGGCACTTCAAGGTTATTTATTTCAGTACATTTTGATTCTGTAACTCACCAAACGTGATGTAAAACCATCTCGGGTTCTTAAGATCCAAGAATAACGTCAAAGCTTTCCAATCACCATTAAAGAATTGAATTAATTAACAATTTATTTTTAGTGTCTTCAATAGTTTTTTGATTTAAAGACTTCCTGATGAAAGTTTCTCATGATTCCAAATGATTTAGGATTTGCTAGAGAAAATAGCAAAAGGGAAAAACTGCACTCAATACTTCTACAAAGAAGAAGGATCATTTGCTGAACGAAAAAGAAGACTACAAATGGCACAATTTTAGCAGAAATTGGAATTCCAGGCTTTGCGTTACCTAAACTCCATGTAGCATCGCAAGAAAGAAGTAATGTTAAAAAAAAGTCCTTAGGAGTACATATCTAGTTTGGAATGGTTGTAAGGACACAGATTTCTGAATGCCCACGGCTCTTTCTTTGCTCTTATTCGAAGCTCACGCAGCTTGCTAAGTTATGCCTAAAATGTAACTATGGATATTCAAGTTACATATTCCACTGAAATCTAAAAAATCTTTAAGCATGCATCCAGGTTATGTATTCGGTTTATATTATATAGATATTTGAATACCAAAAAGCGTGCGTCTTTACACGAGCGGCATTGTGTGAAGATGGCAAAACGGCAGAGATTTTCTAGAATATGCTCATTGTTCGCTTTGTGGATTCGCTTGAAGTACAATTATCCTATTCACTGGCTATTTAGCACTAGTTGAGACCTAGCCAGTTTACAAAAATAAACAATCTTAGCTCAAACTTAAGAAAATTGGTAAAGTGAGTTACTAAGACAATCAAAAGATGAAGATTATGTATTCACTCTCATGTGCATGACCGTGAAGATGCTGCTTACATGTGGTGGCTAAATTTCCTGGCGAAGACGTCCCTGTCGGATCACTTACATTAAGTATGCTGTCAGATAGCTTATTTTGTACGGCATTCCATGGTTCAAATACTGGTTATGGGCGCAAAGTCTAAAGAGCTGCATTTAGTAATCTTTCAGAATTGGACACAATTTATAGAAACTATTTTTTCTCAAAGTTACCATAGTTATCGTCTTCAATCATTCTTTCTGAAATACTCATCATATTTAGTACTATTTCTAGATTATTAACAAGCGTTACTTCAATTAGTGAGTGAAATGGTAGAGTTTAGTGCTTTTGATGAAACCTTAGCCACCACCATCTGGAAATTACCTTCTTAAGAGCTATAAAATTCTCAGAGATACTGAAACGTGGTTTCCATATTATTTGAACGCTATTTTGCGTTTATGAGCAGGTTAGTCTAGGCTTTCGCCAGTATATAGTTACTAATGCGGTCATTCAGTCCTTATCCTTTACTCATTTCATATCTCTTCAGATATGCTCAGCAATGAATTGAGTAATGTGTTAAAGTTAATCTAGAGGGATCGCTTCTATTCCTCCAGAAAGGTGGTCAAGAGAGTTAGGATAACAAGTTAGGATTTACTCGGTAGAGGCTTGGCTAAAATTTTCATGGGGGCTTGGATGTTCGGAAAACTGTTGAAAGCGTTCCCCATAAAAAAAGAAATGATTGCACTCTTCTGTAAGTCTAGTTATTTACTTCATTTTAGTCCCTTAGAACCTGGAGAACATTCTCGAAAAGGTTGCTCTTTGCTTTGATGTTAACTTCACCCAATAATTTTGATTTTCAAGCCTTACATTAAAACCATGTAAATTTCATCTGGAACAATTCTTCTTCTATTTCTCCTGTCTGTTACATTTTTCCTGAACGCATTTCCGGGCTGCTTCAAAGATTTTTCTCTGGATATCAACCTTTATTCATTAAAGATTAAATTTTCTAAGTTGCCTTGTTTTATCGTGAGACTGTTTTGCTTTCAAGACTGATTTACGCATACACAAATAATTTAATGCTCTCGAATTGACATTTATAGTAAAAACTAAGATGGTCCTACGCTTTCTAAGTGGAGTTTTTTTTCTATAATTCCTTTTTTTTCTGACTATGTAATTTAGCTTGTCTAAGCTATCTTCAAGTCTAACATGTCTTAAATTTTGTTACAAGTATTTTTGACACTATTAAAGTAGGTACTACGAGTCTCATTCCTCACAAAGAAAAATGAAAGATCTTTTTATAGTTTGCGATTTGAAACAGAAATCTTCCTTATGTATTTATAATCCTTGCTGGCTAAAAGATACGAGAAAAGAAGAATCAGTTGCAAAAACCGTCTGAAACATGAATTGAGTTGCATTCAAGAGTAGAGCTCGGTTATTGTTATCACAGGAATATTGTGACCATCTTTATAATTTACTTGGTAATGACTTTGAAAAAGAAAATTAGAAGGTGCCAGTTATTTTACCTCTGGCCCTGAAATCTCAAGAAATTTAAAAACTGAATTACAAATTTCAAAAAATTAAAGAAAAAGCTCCATTAGCAGCTCTTCCCGCTGTTGACAGATTAAATACAACGTGGAGATATGTATACTTAGTTGCATCTAGAACCTTTTACTTAAGATGAGCTCTCGAGAAATTCTTCACCTACTGTGTAATGTGTGAACCTGACTAAATCGCCTAGTAATCTTTCAGTTTGATTTGAATTTTGTAAATCTATAACTTTCGCTATATTTAAACTGTGTGAAATAAAAATACTAACTGAAGTAGTATCTGATTTGATTTTTTTCTTTTTCAGGAAAGAATCGCTCTACTTCCTTAAGTAAGTAATCTTCTGTAATAAATTATTCCTTATAATAAGAGTAGGAAAAAATAATTTTAACATACACGTTAATAACGACGTAATAGAAAGTTGAGTTAGTAAAATTTTAAATTTTTTTAATTTATTATTTAATATTATTTCCTTAATCACTTGTTTATTTTTATTATTACATCTAGGGAAATTTTCTGATGTAATTCAATTTTTATAATTTTACCAATGCTTCTGAAAACGAAACTGTCACGGGAGCATTTCTGTCTCGCGTGCAAGCATAATTTAAAAAATTGAAAAAGATCAGTAGTGTTAAATGCAAGACACTTCTTTCTAATAACCGATGTAAAGGTTTTAATAAAATTAAATAGGTAAGAAACAAGTAAACAATCGATATATTAAATGTGCAATTTTATTTGTCAACCATCCGCTATTCTAGTATATACAGCAAGCTCGAGCAAATATTCAGGATTACAATATTCAAGAACCTTTAGTGCTGAACTCACGTTCAAGTTTTAAATCGCAATTAGAGTTGCAACTTTTAATCTACATAATTCTCGGTAATGGACAATAAAAGTCTGCGAGAGCAGCCTGAAGCAGTATGCAAAACCGAAAAAAGTGAATAAAACTCAGGATATTTGAACTCCTGAGGAGATATCCGCATCCACGTTGTTGACTGTCCTTTTTATATTGAATTCTGTCTTTCTTTCTTTTTTTTCGCTTCTAAAGTTTACTATCATTTTACTTTTAAATTAGAATTGTAAATCACTTTTACCAAACGCCGTTTCTTTTTGCGTTCGTTAAACTATGCTAATTGTTTTAATTAACGGGAAAAAATAGAAGTAGTACTTAAGTGTGTTACAGACTAGTTTTAGTTTTACTTGATATTCAAACAAGTTGATTACAACATTTTGGAGCTTAGTTGCTAATTTGAAATTAAATCTTGATGTTAATTAGTAGTGCGTTTATAGGAGGAATCGATCGTTTATAAAATTCAGAACACTTTTACTCTAGAAGCTATAATATTTAGCTTTTTAAATTCTTATATGGGTATAAAGTTAATTAAGAGCTAAAGGTGGAATAAAAAATTAAGTAAATTAAATTAACCTTTCCTTTAAAAACTTCGAAAAATAATGGAATTCTTCAAATTATTTGGTTTCCATAATTCATTATGTGATATGTCACATGATAATCATACTTTAGTTCGTCGTAAATATCTCTTCCCATGAGCATTGTCTTGTTATCTTCTACATTGCTTACTTCTTGAATTTTGTTACTTACTTCTGCTTTTCGACGCAGCATGTCTGGCTAAAATCAATTCGGACAATCTTTTTTGGGCCTGGTTACCTGTTTAATCTCAAAAGACACGCTTTTTCGGCTTTCGAAATTTTCCTTTTCTAACCGAGTCGACTGACATATTTCTTAACATTCTTAGCTAATTCTTCCGCTTCAGGTATCTATAATCTCTTTTAAGATTCTTTGAAAACTAAGATGAGATTTTCATATCGAAATTTTTCCAGAATTCACCTTTTTAGGGAATCTTTCTCTAAATACGGCAATATCGATCTTTCCTTAATACATAAATTTGGACAGCAGGAACATCTGCAGTTATTACTTCAATAGACATTCTTGAGCAAAAGTAATCGACCAAACCAGAATCCGTTTTTAAAAGTTTGATAAAGACGGTCACTCGTTATCATCAGTAAATACTGAGAATATTGCAACCGCGCTTATAGTCCAAGCGGCAACCGTAGTTTACTCTTCGTCATCGAGTACAAGAAAAACTTTATACTGAAAGTGGTACAGTAGAAGTATATAAAAAACCTGGAGTGCCTAAAATTCACTGACCGAACTCGAAGTAAATAGGACACTATGGGTACAATTTCTGGTAGTTTAGTTACGTCATAAGATACACGGTTGGTAGCAATGCTATGAGATAGAGATCGATTAGTACTGACCAAAAAACATAACGCCCTAGCAGACCACTCAAAAGATTAGTGTTTGAGGTTGTTTATTTACATGATGTGGTCGACTACAAAAACGAAAGAAACGTTAAACTATAGCTCACATGTTCTTTTACACCAGGGATCCCCAACTCTATGCCCGCGGGCAACATGACTTCCGACCGTTTCACTTGTGCCCGCCGCTGTACGACCAAGATAAAAAAATTTAAGTTTTCAATTAATTGTTATGTAAAAATATTTTGAGATTTTTTAATATTCATTAATGAGTTTGAATTAGAGAAATATACGCGTATTTGTTTCTAACAAACGTGAGATTATGTCATCAGCAACACAAGATTTACAGTTGTCGGATAACACTGTCACAAGAAGAATACATGCCATTTCAAAAGACATGCAAATTCAGTTAAAAAAAGTGACTTGGAAATATGTGACTGGTTCTCACTACAATATGACGAGTCTACAGATATATCGGACACAGCACGGTTAGCAGTTATGACGAGAATGGTATTTAGTAACTTTTTTGTAAAAAGAGATCTACTGAAAATATTACCGATGAAAGGACGAACAATGGGTGAGAAAATCTATAACATATTTAGAACATATGCAGAGTCGATAGATATGCCTCTGTACAAGCTGTCGGTGATAACTACTGATGGGACACCAGCAATGGTTGGTAATATTAATTTATTGTGCTTTGCAAGAAAGATAAATCATTTCCAAACTTTATGTCGTATCGCTGTATTATCCACCAGGAAGCTTTGTGTGGTAGAATACTACCCTTTGGAACGTCATGAAAGTAGTTATCAAAATAGTAAACTTTATTCGATCAGCCCCTTTGCCACACTTTCTTTTCAAGGCCCTACTAGAAAATCCTGAAGATCCTAATCTCATTCTGCATACTGAAGTGTGTTGGCTCAGTAAAGGCAAAGTTCTTGCAAGATTTGTAAATTTAGATAAAGAAATAAAAAATTATCTTAATACTAAAAATCAAAATTTTGTTGAACTAACAGACTCTCGCTGGCTGTTGGATTTGGGTTTTATCACATACACGATGGAAAGAATGAATTATTTAAACTTGGAGCTGGAAGGAAAAGTCAAACATATAGCTGTAACGATTGGATCTGTAAACTCGTTTAGAGCAAAACTGGTTTTGTGGATATCACATCTGCAGATGAAGTCACTTATGTATTTCCCAAATATAAAACAATAATAGGCAATGCCGAAATTGACTTATTATCAGTTGTTATCAACCTTCAATTACTTTAATATCAGTTTGAAAAGCGTTTTCAACGATTTTTTTATTAATCCTTTTACTTGTCAAGTAAATGTTTTGTTCAAATAAGGACAGAAGAAGTGACGCTAGAAATTTTGGGTCTTTAGAACCACATTGTCCTAGAATCCAATGTATAAGATGAGAACTTCTTGAATATAGTTGACAGAAACAAATTTTCATTCTTGAAGAAAGTGTCATACAAGATAAAATCGTTTTTCGGTTCCACATACTTGTGTGAATCATTGTTTTCAACAATCTCTTGATGATTGCTTACGAGGAGGAATATCATCATCCTCTCCTAATTATGAAGCAATGACCAATGAAATGCAGTGCTAAAGATCACACTGACTTTGAGATTTATATTTTTTAAAAAGAATTTTTATACCACTTTTGGCAAATAAGCAGTGAAATAAGAAGACAATGTGAAACAGACGACATTGTAAGATGGATAAGAAAGCAAAGAAGAGGGTGGAACCAACATGTGACAAGAATGGCAGACGATCGTCAGAAACAACAAACCACAAGGTAAAAGACTCATCGAACGATCGCCAAAAATGACAGGACAGCTGGCAATCAGCATCACAAGAATCCCTTTGAGGCAACCAAAACGGAACAGGCAATATGCCTTTGTAAGAGGAAGAAGTAAACTTTTGCATGTATTATTAAATAATTATTTATTTTACATAAGAATGTAAACAATAATTTTTATATGTTAAAATTATATTTTTGGAATCATTTTTTTTTGTATATTCTGTGTATTACTAACTATTATGACTAACTATAAATTTACTTTGAAAATATCACTGGTGCCTGCGGCTCGACCGATATTCTAGAATGTGCTCTTAGATACAAAAAGGTTGGGGACCCCTGCTTTACACCATGCATCTTATGAGGTAATTAAATAATTAGAAATCGTACAGGAAGTCACTTATGTACTCCGAACCAGGTCATTGAATTACAGGGTAAACTACCGTCGCCGCTCGGTCTATCGCGGATTTTAGCGAACAGTCAGGCTCATGATGTTGCCCAAATTCTACAGTTTGTTGATTTTTAGTGTTTTCAATGTACATTTCCGCAGATTGAACACAATGAAATACTAGGCGGTTTCTCTTTAAATTCTTTGTTAGTACCACATAAATTGTTTGCTCGTAAGTCTTCCTTTCCTGAAACATTTCAAGAAAGTTAGTGTTGTCTGTTCTTGTAATGCAGGAATGCACCACCAGTACGATTTATGTATGTACTACGTGTGTGTGACTGAATCGATCAATGGAATTATAATTAATGATAAATAAATTCATACATTTTCAATTGTCCTCCATATTATGTGTTTTATTTACTAATACGATACATCTGGCTCTACTGTTGGCTGTACTGATGGTTTTTTTATGGTATTGTTGTAATATTTATTCAAATACAGCATCAACAAATTTCTGGTAGGTTATCCTCACCACTTCACCCGAGCAGGCCTATAGACAGAGGAGGGCAAAATGCCACTCTAAGAATATTTGATCCACTCTGAAAAAAGACAAATAAAAATATCTTGTAAGAAAGAACAAACATATTCAAAGTAGTTAGTCGTTTGCACTTTCCTGTAGAAAGGATGCCCGAAGAATAATAAGAGCGGAAAAACGTTCTGAAATCTACTTCTTGTTACGAGTCTGCATACGTGGTCGCAGTTTTCTTATTTAGCAGAAGGTCTTTCTACTGGATATGGTGAAAAAACTTTTGTTAAATCAGGCAAGAGGTGAAAAATGTATAGTCATACTCATAGGCAATCACGGGCTCAGCAATGTGATAGATAAATGTGTCATCATCTTCGTGAAGTTACAAATTTTAATTGAGTTTTTGATTTTCATTTGTATTACACTATTTAATTTATAGAGAATGTCTTCTGACTTGATTGAAACTCACATTGCTATTAGTAGTTTCTATTGCCAGTCATATTTTGAAAATAAAGTTATAATAGTTATTACAAAAATCATCATGTCTTTTGCAGATTTCAAAGCTCTCTCATTCAATTTACCTTTCACAGGTAATTGGAATTTTTCATCATTTTCTTCTCTGATCTCTTGCAATTGGTAATCTGAATTATAACATTTCACACGTCGATTCTTATTGCTCTACTGCCTACCTACTATAACCAATCATCACTTACTTCTTACTATTGTTCAAATGTTCATCCTGCTCCTGATGTCTTCCTTCTAATGAGAATATCCACATATAGCCATGCCTTTTCTCTATGGACCTACTCCTAGATTCCATACGTGTACAACATTCAAAACCAAGCGCGTACACATGCACTTTGTGCAGAACGCCTGAGGTGAGACACGCTTTGGTCTCAAATCTTTCCAGTGTAGTGACGGACTCTTATTATTACATTTCAATATAAGGAAGTGAGATATTAACACACATTAATAGCAATGAGGTTATCCTGAGAGGCGCAGAGATTTGCATGTGTATCTCTTAACCCAAAACATTGCGGGTTCGATCCCCTCGGTAGAGAACAATTCTCCAAAAGCGGGAAAATTTTAGAACATGCTTTGTTCTTGGGCAAGGAAGTAAAATCGTAGGTTTCCGGTCAATGCGATGTTTGGCATATTAAAAAACGCTTCTGGAGACTAGACCGCTTCTATTTAGTGAAAATACCCCGGTGAGATTTTACCTGCATACACAGCTTTTCTAAAATCTATCGATATCTTGGTGATCTCGAAATCATGTTTTTCCCTAGATCGTCGTTTAATATTAATTGAGGATGCTCTTTTTTTCACGACGACGACGTTAAATGAATATTAATCCGTAACACTTTAATAGGACAAGTTGCACTATTAATATTCTTCCTTTACTGAAACAATTTTAAAGACAAGTTAAAATGTGTAATTGTGTAAGGGTGATGGTATCTTGCAAATATATTTATCTTCAAGAGCTACATTAGATGAAGAATAAAAATATAATGATCTGGTTTTTGTACTACTCGTAACAGTTTATGAATTAGCATCATTTTTCTCATTTATAGAAACAGAAGTCACTTAAACCAGTTATACATTACAAAATATGATTGAAAAATATTCCAGAAATAAGAGAAGTGTTTTATATGCTACATAATGTACATTGAACTCTATTAAAAGTGGAAATTTATTTTAAATTCACATGCTCAATGATGCCCGAATAGAGGCAAATACCCAACGTAATACAATATCTTGAGAGTATGTTAGACGTATTCAGTACTATACATCCGTTCTTGGGAATTGTTCGATATTGCAATATCCCAACAATCAATTTTATGGGGCATTTTTTAAATTGGTTTTCGTGGGAAAAAATTGATTTAACTAAAAATAGTATTTCACACATTGAAAAAATGTTGATATCATAAAAACCATTAACTTTTGGAGGTTTCATTGGATCATTGAGATAAGAATCCATTGAAGTATTACTATCTCGCGGCATTGTCACTAAACGACTCACAAACACGAGCCGATATACTTTATGGCGTCATCAACGTCTTTCTACAGTGTATGAATAACATTTGAGAGCATCATGTTTTCAATAACGAGGCTAAATATTCAATGGGGCACTCAGAGCGCCACTTGCGAGGAGATGGCCCATTCTCGAGCGCATTGCCCATTCCGGTCTCGAGAAGGCCCATTCCCGCTCTTACAATGGTCGTTGCGTTCAGCAGTATGGGTTCTCCATGAGCGTAGGATGTGAATTTGAAACAAAAATATCATGATTTTATTCAAATTTAAATTCAAATTACAGGTTGACGGAAATCTTCGAATAAATCGAGCGTGCTTTTTGGCTTTTTATTTTGTTCATTCTCGTATAAATGATTCCCTTCCGCAATTTTTCTGATATTTCTAACCAGTAAAAAAGCTGTGCGCCGCCCTGGTAATTCTATGATTATGTTATGAGTTGATCATAAAGACTGTGTTTATTTCGTCCTTATTGAAGTAATTATAGGAGATTTTTATATCACTTGTTGATGCTGTACGTACGCGCGGCTTTTATTTTTTCGTTATTGTTTTAAGTGTTTGCGAATGAATTAGAGGATAAAACGAATTTTATTTAATAAAACTTAATTCTACAATAATCCCGAAACGTTCCTGTAAAACTCGATACCTAGCGTGTTAAAATTTAATATGTGCCATTAGATGCAGCGATAAAACATAAATTTATTGTTTGGTGGAATTGCGAGGCGTGCAGTACAAAGCTTCCTGCGATACAAAAACACTAGGTACCTAATCCATGTAGATTCATGACCATCACGATGTCGGTGGATAGAACAACTCTGTCGGCACTTGCCCATAACTCAGGTGATAATAGCCGTTTGAATTGCCCGGGTACCCTGGCCGCATTGCGATATGCTCGCACTCCGCCAAATGAACAACTCATCATTATACTCTCCTTGTCGCACCTGCACTAATAAAGTTGATCGGTCTCTGTCCTGTAGATCGCGGATTGTTTTCGGACCGCCAAGTAAAACATACGAGTATCATTTTCGACAAAAGCACTTTAGAATGTGAGAGTAGATTTTAATTTGTATTAGTCGAACAATTTCGGCGGAGGCGTCGCGACACATTCTATCCGGTTTTATAGTGCGACGGGGTTAGTTATCTAGCTGACTTGATCCGAGGCTTTGCAGCGATCCAATTATCTGGATATACGGAGCGTTTCGATTCAGAACCCGTTTGGGATTCATTCCGGTTTAGCCTCGTTGAATATTTGTCATCCCTTGACCCCTGCTTTTAAAGTTGCTGCTTACTTAATACTAACTTTTATTTGAGTTACTATTTTGCAAACAAAATCCTAATTAAGACTGTTAAATTAGTGTTCATAACTATTAGTTAGCATGAATTTCTTTATTTATATTTCGAGGATTAATCTAATGATAAATAATGTAGAAATGGGATATCGTAAGATTTTTCAGGTACTATTTAACTTGATATTCTTCTTAATTTTTATCCTGGTCGTTAAATACTGCCGTAAATGTAGGTTGGTAGCTACAGAGCACACCGAATAACCATTATATAATCAATAACTATAATTTATTTTAAAACTACCATCTCAGTTTCAGTTCAGGTATCCCGACCAATAATTGCCTTTTAAAAAGATTGAGATGTGCTTCACGGTTCACAGAAGTTCCATAAAACAGTCCTGCAAAACAGGTCGCAGAGAGATTAATGGATAGTGCTCTTGCAGTATTGTAGAAAGTTCACATTGAGATGTTAGGGAGGGGCCGTGTGATAAATGTTCTAATGCGATCGGGCTTTAGAGGGTTTCCTTTTGATATTATTTCAGAACTCAGGTCGGCTCTCTAAAGCGTCTCTACATAAAAATGCAATAGGTGGCACTTACTTATTTATAAAGTTAAGAATCGATTGTTTTTCTTCATAATACGCAATTTAGTACTTATATATATTAATAGTTAACATACAAAAATGTGCCTTATGTAATCACTTTTAGCAGAAGTGCGTACGAGTGTTATCTAAAGTAACATTTAGAAATTCTAATTTAGGGTTTTTCGTCGTACATGTTACATTTTTCACGTAATCAAGACACACGCAATATTTTAATAAATCTTCTTTACTTCATATTTGATGAATAGGGGATGATAAAGTACGAAAATATAACCCTATTGTTGTATTGCATTGCAAGCTACTTCCGACTGGTCCATTCTCTTAACAAATATCCTTTCTTGGTTTTTAGATTCATCTAAGAATATTTATGTCTTAATCATGTAAAGCACCGGGGTAAAACCGATTCGCTGTGATCTTTTGTAAAGGTAGGTGCAAGGGGTCGATCACTCTGACCGTCAGCATCGCGTAAGGGGGTGCCGGGCGTAGCAGGCATTGTACAGGGTTGAAAGCGTGACAGCCGGCCATTACTTCTTGTAACAGAAGACTTATGGCAAGGGGAGCGCACAGCAGGGAACCATTAACTAAATTACTGAAGAAGCGACCAATGGGGGCGCGCTAAGATTTAGACTCAGTGGAATTGATTACGGGCTCAGGTGCCGCTGCTGGAAACGCGCATTGAAAACTATGAAACATGTCAAGACTAGATCTATAGAGATTGCTTGTAATAATGGTCTCATACTTTATAAACCTTTTTTAGTTCCATCTCGATTGGAAATGTGTGTTGCTTGTATAAATCGAAGGATGCTTTGTTTTTTAAAGTTAATTAAAATTTTATAAAAATTATATTATCAATTAAAAAGTTTAATTTAATTTTGAATTTAGAAACTTTTAAAAATATGTTAAAAGTTGGTAATTTTAGGGAGGTTCTAGATTTTTGCTACGCATTTTAATCGTCGTTATTATTAATTCTACCAGCTCAGCTAAGAACATTTACAAAATTAAAGTCGCCATTATATCTGAAATATGACATGTTTAATGTAATTATCGAAAGTGCTTATAAATCCTACAAATCTGAATATGTTGGGTTGGCGAATTCTAATAAGGGTGTAAGGTAAACGGTCCTTGCGATTTTCAGTTCGCTGCGTATTTAAAATAAGTTAATGTGAGTACACATAAAGGATGATGTACTTTAATGTGAAAGACTTTACGGCCACTTAATTTTTTTCTAAAATAAGAGAAAACCAGCAAAGTGGTTGCAAAGAGATAGATCTAGGTCATCAGGAATAATTAAATTGGTAAATAGCAAAGCAAAATAAAACAATGAAAACTCAAAGAAATTATAAAAATACTTTTGTATTTCCGTCGCTTGCTGAAATAAGTTTTTTGTTTCTTCTATGATGATCTGACTTGAACTATAAAAAGAATTACCTTAGCGAAACTAGTTTGATTTTAAAAGACTAAAATATCGATAAATAACGGAAAAAAGCAGAACGTTAAAATATTTTATTGACCTTTTAATTCAGTTCTACACAGAGGTACAGAGGAAAGAGGGCGATATATGATTTTGCATATCGAACGGTTACGTGATTACATCTCATATATTACATTTTGACACAGTTGCGACTGATATGAGTTATTAAATCCTAGCGTAACGTATCTGATTTTGCAAACGTGTTTTACCTAATATATAGCTATTTGAAAAGAACGTAAAAACTGTTTTCAAGCAAGTAGATAAAATTCAAAGTAACTGTTGAGTTTATAATATCTTTTGAAATGTTTGAGGAAAACTAGAATAGGTAGAGTAAAGTTGCCTAATGTGGAATACCATTTTGTTTTAATTAGAAAAAATAAGAAAATTTGAAAATTATTTTTAGATATTTTGCGTATTTATAAGTTAAGGTATTAGGAATATGAGGTAGTTAATGTTACCAAAAAATAAAAGAAGCTAAAGACACTAAAATTCTTTTTTTGAAATAGATGATTTTTTTCAGAAAAAAAAACTTGGGACTCTAGTGTAAAATAGGTTGTATTACAAACTAATTCCGATAAAAATAGTTTTTGTTGAAGAAAAAACAAAATAGGCAAGGATAAGTTTATTTTGTAAACCATATAGTATAACAAAATACTTATTCTACAACGTCACACTCAGATACCATGAGTATTCTCTGAAAACTTGATTTCACATTAGGATCCGCCTAGTATTCCACATTAGACAACTTCTAACTTTTAAGTTTATTTAATCATAGTGAAAACAAAAACGTTTCTTTTCCTTAAATATTAAATATATCTTGAACTTATGAATTCCCTACTCTACCCTATGTAAATATCGTATCACAAATCTTCAAATGAAACAGAGAACTTTTCATTTACATCTGCAAAAAAGTCGGAGGTAAACAAAACCACGTTTCGATCAATGTCATTGAGCAACTGGCTCGGTTCGTGCTACAGTCTCCACTATGCTAAAGAGCTATGGAAGGGACACTCGATGCACTTACTGGCACATCGATGGCCCTTATGGTTTGACATATAATAAGGTATTTTACATTAGGGATCTATTCCGCATTAGGCGACTTTACTCTATTAAAAAAGCAAAAGAAAAAAGTTGAATTCTGGTATACAGAGAAATATGGAATAACGATGTAACAAGAGAATATGAATTGTTTAAAACAATCACAGATTAAAAGGAAAAATACCATAGTGAAAACCTGATAGAGTAATAGTTTGATAACCTGAAAACTTTACATGTGTATTTTGTTTGTTGTTTTGTGATTCGTCCCATCCTAAAAGAGCACTTGAAATTTTGCATGGCGTAACAAACACAAAGTTCATGTTCCCTATAAAATCTCGCATGTCTTTGATTGGAAATGGCCACTCATGGCGTATGAAACGCTAACTCAAACGACCCACTGGCTTGAGGTCCTACTTTCAAGAGAAAGTTCTATTTTGAAACATTCATATAACTAATTTAATCATTTTTTCACTTTCCAGCTGAGTTTTCAAAACAACTCTATTTTTCAAAGTGAACTGTAGTTGTTCAAGATGATTTGAATTAATAAAATATCAACAATGACGATTTGATGATTTAAATCTTTGGCCTTTAAGGGGTATAATAGCAAAGAGCAATCTTTTCATAACAAAAAAATTATGCACTCAAAATTTTGTGATAATTATGTGTTAGGGACTCTTGAATCTAGAAAATACTCTTTTGTGAACAAGCCGGGCAAATATTGAATTCTCTTGGTTTCCAGAATTTGGCAAAGGTACAGAATTTTATGATAAAGCACCTACTGTTTTATAACTACATCGAAGTATTATCGTTGATATTTTGAACATTAAGTCGTGGCGACCGGTAATTGCATAAACAACCTTCTAAGAACCCATTATCTTCATTTAGTTTACTTAGAAAAAGTTGTTCGTCTGCTCAGCAAAACGGAAAAAGTAATTCTCATAGTAATCCAAAACTAAATTTCAGAACAGTTTGTCAAA
Organism: Ignelater luminosus; assembly: GCA_011009095.1. Classification (NCBI taxonomy): domain Eukaryota; kingdom Metazoa; phylum Arthropoda; class Insecta; order Coleoptera; family Elateridae; genus Ignelater; species Ignelater luminosus. The sequence continues at coordinate 41,984 of VTPC01090675.1, forward strand.
GTAAGTTACCAAAACAAAACTTTGTTCTTTGATCAAGAACCCAGCACGCACCTCAGAATCAGAAAAGACCAAGGAAAGCAAACAGTCATGCAATTCCTAAAAGGTTAATACAAACAAACGTAATGATTTCTCCAGGACTATATACATATACGCTAAAAAATGTTTTGTTGATGTAACAAGAAATTTAGTGGAATGTTGGACAGCAAATATTTTTCCATGGACAACAAATGTTTTTTGTCACACAGTATAATTTCCTGCTCTTGCCACTACAGCACTTTGGTATACATACAGCAAATTTATAATTTATTTTAGAGTTAGGAACAGATTAGCTTGTTGCTACAGCAAAAAATAATTGCTGTCCAACATTCCACTAAATTTCTTGTTGCACCAACCAAACAGTTTTTTGCATGTGCGGATTTCACTTAAAAATTAAAAATGCCTGCCTACACACCTTTGACTAAGTATGAGGCAACACTTGAGTTCTACAACTTCAAATAGTGTCTGTTCAGCATTCCACTAAATTTCTTTTTGCACCAACAAAACAGTTTTTTGCGTGTGCACGGAAAAAAAATGCTTTGTTGGGGCCACAAAAAATTTAGTGGAATCTTGGACAGCAAATATTTGTTTGCTGTAGCAACAAATTAATCTGTTCCAAACTCTAAAATAAATTATAAATTTGTTGTATTTACCAAAGTGTTGTAGTGGCAAGAGCAAAAAACTATACAGTATGACAAAAATATTTGCTGTTCTTGAAAAAATATTTGCTGTCCAAAATTCCACTAAAGTTTTTGTGGCGCCAACAAAACATTTTTCCGTGTGCGGATTTCACTTGAAAATTAAATAGTGGAATTTATCTCGATCAAGCTCAGTGTTATTGTTCGGGGTAAATCCTATTCTTTAAGGTTGTAAAATTCAAGTATTCTCTCATAATTGGACAATGGTGCGTAAATGGTCATTTTCAAATAGGGCCAGGATGGACTATAACAGGGTCGGATTGCATCAGAACATTAAAGTACTGTTTAGTTGCTAATTAAAACAAAGCCCTGTTACCACTAGCGAAATCTCTTTGTCTGGCTAATAACGTTACAACTGGAGAAAATTGTGATCATCTGAATTTCTTGCCTTCAGTCCGACTAGCTTTTGAGAAGATGAGAAGAACTTTCGGAGTCCGATAGAAGAGTCTTTCTGTACAAAGCGAAAAGTAATTTCTGCACCAGATCTTCATGAAAGTTCAAAACTAAGCTAACTTAACAGTCTAAGTTATAAAAACTAAATTCTAAGGTATAACGAATATCTTCAAGTTTCAATGCATCTTATATTTCTCCTATTAATGTCAGAAAGTGGTAGGTCTTAGAACAAGAGCATGAAGAACACAATATCTTGTTTCAACTTAATCTTGAACGCCCTAATTGCCGAAATTGTCTATTTAGTCTGGCGTGTTGAATACTTCATAACATCACATTGTTCCCAGACGGTGCACTACTGCATCAAATTGAGGTGGTATATGATTTTTCGAGATTGCACGTGTCTTGTCTGCTTGTTCACAACTTAGTAGCACAAATTCAGAGTCGTAAGAAGATTACAGTCTGGTCGTTTGTAGATCGCTTTCAAACCTGGTCTTTTAATCATGTTTGATAATAATTTAATGATTAATAATTAAAGAAGCCAATTTTTTGTTTGTGAAATAATGTCGGTTTAAGAATGGAATGACCTTGTGAAATGTACCATAGAGATTTCTTTGTCGAAATCTCATTTTGTCTGATTTGAGCGCCTTGTCCAGGTACAGCTGTAGGGACCATTCTCAAGTGGAGTACGTTTACTGTCTTAGAGACGTATAACATCTTTTTTTCCATTTTGGGCACCTACTACTGTCGCAGTATGGATCGCAGATCCGAAAAGTTTCTTCCCGACTTCAACTTTGAACCCACGTTGGTCCGATATTTTTATGTGGGTTCTCTCTATGTGTACCATACACCATACAAAGTGTGTTGGTGGCAGGTTTACCGCCACACCATTCGGACCGATAGATGTACCATCTTATTTGAAAGATAAGAAAATTAGTCAGAGCCTAATACTAGATTAAGGTATGTACTAATAAACAGATAAATGAAAACTATTTAGTTTGTTTGCATGCCTTTATCACAAAAGTGGGTCGAGCGTTAATAGTTATGGGCTTTACTAGATGAACCTTCCTTTTTCAAGGAAGCAAGAAATACGTACGGCAGGATTAAATAACTAACTTCCTAATCTAATTGAGTAAGCAAGACAATGAAATAGAGAGATTGAGGGAAACACTACAGGTGCGTGGTGAATATCACTGTTCAACTATATAATGTGGATTCCGAGCCATCGTGTAGTTATGTTTTTACAATTGGTCTGATTTGGCATAATTTAACTTATTTAGGTGATTCACCCTCTGATAATTATATTACAGATACAAACTGATGAGCCGCATTTCGTTCGGGAGGGTGATATAGTTATTATGAATAATAAATAGCCTGTAACACGGGAGGGTGAACCAATCTTTAAGGAAAACGAACAAATCCGGGAATTAAAGGAGTCTGGCTTCTTATGAGTTGGAGAAACCTTTTAGTAGTTAATTTTGCTGCATGAGGAATATTCCTGCCAAATGTTACGCTTTTAGCTTCTTCCGTTTAGGCTCCAGATTGATTATGAGGAAATCATTTTTTGTCCTTCTGAGGCGTGAGTTAGCTAAATTTCCCTTTTTAATGGAATGATGAAGATCAAATTCTTGATGACCACAAAATAACTAAATAAAATCTAATAAATTTAGCAAAAGCGATAGCTCATATGGTGGTCAAATGACTAAACTTTATAAAAATCTCAATGCTGACTCAGCTATCGACTATAGACTCTTCAAAGTGATGCAGTGTACTGGTATACTACAAGGACTTGATAATTCCATTTTCCAAACTCACATAAACATAATTTCTTTGAACTTTCCCATCCATGTCAAAATGGAAAAACCATATAAAATCAAGTTAAAGAAAACATAAATAAATATTGACTTGGAACAATTCAGTTATTGCAAAAACTAGAAAGGACTAAATCAAAATACAGGAAAGAAGATATGATTACCATCATGCTTGCACAATCTTTAAACAGTTTGTAGGTGACTTTGCAGGTAGTGGCTGTGTTAACAAGTGAAATTACGTATGATTGAAGGTAACGCTGTTCTCAAGGATACACATCTTTACCGTAAAGAGAGCAAACAATTACTTTAGAAAAGGAGACAACAAGAATTTGCTATAACTCATAATTTGACACCCTCGAAAACAAACATTCTGTGACCCCTTTGGTATATTGTGGGATCTAGAGTTCTCATTAGTCATACAGTGGAGATTATGGCACTTCAAAAAATTCACTAAATCTGAAGTATAGGGACCACTTATAAAGCATTCTTTCAAGAAATGAAAAGTTCAAAAATGCCAATCCAGTATTTTATTCCTTATTTAGTTATTCTACCATGAAGGAAATGTTTGCAGTTTGAACTACTTCAATTTTGTTTTTTCTCCTACTAGTATTTTCTTATATTAGGATATTTTCTATAATCTTACTTTCTTTTGACCAAGGAGACGTAGTTTTTATAAGAATATCTGTCATAACTGCAATTATGTTTAGTTGTTCTTGTACAGATGTTTATTGGTTATATACATATTTATTGCCAGTTCATTAAAAATTAAAAACTACTTTTTGTAACTTTTTTGCAGTTTAGTAAATTCGTTAAATGTTAATTGGTATGTCATCATTAACTTTAATTGCATCACTGAAAAGCAATAATAATTTCTGAAACTGGATTATAAACTTTTCTTATGAAAAACATGCTCATAAATCCCTACTGGATATTTTACATTATTAAAGGGAAAATGACAAATCAGCAATATGGCATATCATAATTGTCTAAAAACGCCACTAAATAACCTACGAATTTTGCAACCCATTCTTGAATTGGAAATAACACTGGTGTCTCGCTGTGTTAAGTATATGCACCTCCCAAAAAGTTTATGTAAGAAAAATATGCATCATAGTAATTTAAATCGTGAATTTATAAATTATTTATTAAACTTTATAATATCTAACTTATTAAGAGAGAAGTAAGAGTTTAATTAATTTTTAATGGCCAATAAATACCACTTTTTTGCCAGTTGTTTTTCTTTGCTAAAAGAAATTTTGATATTTATGCAAAATACCAAAATTTTATGCAGAAATTAGGTGTAATTCTATAATTAAGATATTTATGTTTATTGCAAATGAAAATTAGTTCTTATTAAGTTGCCAAGTTTTTTAATTTTGGCATTATATTATGTTATTCTTTTTTCTGTTTAGTTAGTCATTTTTATTCGCACTTGATCTACATGATAACACTGTTATGCATATTTATCAGTTATCCAGACATTTTATATTTTATAATATGTAATTAATTGCAAAGCTTAACAGTATCAAATTCGGACGGTTTATGTTTTTTTTTATTTACTAGTTCTAGTGTATAAAGCAGTTGCCTTAATATACTTATTAGTTCTGCAGTACTGCACATTGTTCAAAACTTTAATAGCATATTGGTGCAAACTAAAAAATGAAAAAATTTATCAAACTTTCAGAGATGAGATGGGAATAATAAAATAAAAGTCTCGTCTAGAATCACTTGTTATATAGGGTGTCAACTATAACACCCACAACGCTTAACCAAGGATTCTGGGGATCAAATGATGACGACTCATTGAAAAAAAGTTCGGCAAAAGCATTTTAGTTTTTGATTGATTTTAGATTGATTTTTCTTCATTCTTTAACAGAGTATTCCTCTCTCTGAAGGTGTAGATCTTTTTCTAGATTTTTAATTTTTATAAACTCAACAGTTTGCAAAAAAATTAAGAAAATCTAGTTCTTAAAGTAATGACTTTATGAACTTTTTAATCATTTTAGTGAAGATTCCTATCCGTCAACTAGTTTCCCATTCCTAGGTAACAACATAATTCGTATTAAAGTTTGCATCTTTATTTATTTGTCTGCATTTAGATCATTACTTTATGAACAGTCTATACATTACGACTCTTTGAATTATGTCATGGTTAAGTACAAACGCTATGTTTAGTTTTATTTATATGCCTTCAACTCAACTGAAGAACCAAAGAATCTCGTTCTGAAGGAAGAAGACAAGCCCGCTTGAAAATTTTACAATGGCAGGTTAATCAAAGTCACAAGTTTCCTTTCCAGTAAGAACTTTGAAGAGAAATTACATCGTTACCATTAAGGTAAAAATATTAAATTTGGAGAAACCATAACATAAGCAACTTCTTTCTGTAATGAATGAAAGAGAAAGTCTAGCAATGACAGAAAATTAATTGAATTAATGTTTAAGTTTAACGGGCGCTATAGACTATTCATTGTCGAAACTCTGTAGAAGATTTGAAAGATAACACAAGTAGAGAAATAGAGTATTTAGAGTAGATTTTCTTTAAACAATCGGCAGCTTTATGGATGTACGATAGAAATCTATTCTCTTGAGCCAAGACTTGAAAAATTTTTCTGGTTTAAGCTACAAACGTAATGAAGTAGCTGTGCTTGATTTTAATTGTGATGTTGGCCAATAGAGAAATGAAATGATTTATTTCTCTGTTGCTGTACTTAACAATAGTTTATTCTAAGGCCGATTGAAAAAACAAACACAAGCTGTTTAACGATTAGGTCGCCTTTAGATATCGTTCAATATGAGAACTAAGTCTTAGACCAGCATTCTGATTATGAAGATTGCACAATTGCTTTAATACTGTACTAGCTATCGTGGACGTCGACAGGATTTCTTTTTTGTTCCACCTATATAGTTAGACGTCTTATAACCAAAGGTTATAATATCTCTTTTCTTACGTTCTTATATTTTGCAGTAGACTGATGAGTCTCAAATCTAATTGTACAGTTTCTATTTTTGTCTTTGCCCATACCATTGTCGTCAGCTGAACGTCTAGTATTACCATGTTTATTCTTTAAAACATCTTTTAAAACCCAGGGTAAACTAAGATGCTACTAATCTTAACAATATATAAAACAATACAAAAACCCAAGCAATTTTAATCTGCTGGATCTTGCTGAGTAAATGATTTGGAATATCATGGTTCAAAAGCCTGCAAGGACAGTAAATGCGGAAAAAGATCCATGGTCGGGTATCTCTGAATAATTGCCCAAGATTTTGTTTCTGTTCTTTGTTTCTTTTAGAATTGACTGTTATATTGGATATCAAACTTTTGTTAATTTGTTGAAATTTGCAAAATAGCAGCAAAATGCGAGAAACGCTCATTTCATAAAATTCTTGGATAGGATTTCTGGAGAACATACTGTTTTGTTTCGGATAAAAAATATATCTGCACTCAGTTGTTTGATTCAGATGAACTCTCCACACATCATTTCCAGTTTTAGAAACTTTATACCCAGCGCCTCTCAAAGTATGTTTACGGCCTTAAGCAAAGATTATTTTTGGGCTCTTGCCTCCTTTTTATTTCCTATTATGTTGTGTTTTCACCTCAACTGGGCCTGGTTTGAAAGTTTTCTGCGGGCACCCATAAGAAGGAAGCCGGCTTTGATAAGAAACCTAGATCAGGTAACCCCTAGGCAATTTGCAGTAGATGAAATATGAAACCGGCTACCACAACCAAAGTAAGTCTCAGAAGAAATTTCTTTTCTGTTCTCAAGATCATTTGGGCTTTGTTTGGGTCTTGAAATCTTTAATCCCATCAACCGATACACACGTATGTAGACCAGCCGTGTCGAAGCTTTTCATGTGCGCGTGCCAAATATTTAAAAAATTAGTTTTATCGAATTACTGAAGTACCTAGCAGTGTTTTGATAAGGAAGAAATTAGTAGATCATTATTACAACAAAATTTGATAATAACTATTCATAAATAACCTTAATAAAATATAGGCTAATATAAATTCATATTGTTTATGCGTGCCATCAAATTCTTCTTAAGTGCCATGACTTGCGTCCCTGGTGTAGACTATAAAATGTTTCCTTTCATAAGCCCACACAAAACGAAAATAGGTACTCTTTTAGTTTTGTCCAAGAATTCTGAAAGTGGATTTTCTTCAACTGATAGCTTAAACAAAATCAAATGCTCTTCTAAATTTAGTGTAATTTAATAAGAGGCTTTTTTTATCAACCCATGCAAAATATCAAAATATGCCCTTTCTGTTTTTATAAACTCAAAACGAACGTTCTCTTCATCTGACCAACACAATATATAGAATATATTCCTGTAATTTAACTAAATTTGTTTGATTGCGGTAGAAAGACTCTCGCATGTCAACAACTTCTCATAAACACCTTCCCAGACTAGAATGGAAGTATGCGGGTATGAATGTGCCAACAAGGTTTGATGCAGCAAAATTGCAAATTCATAGTCTTTAGTTTTCATAGTGAAAAAATCCATGACTATCATTTGGGGTTACTTCAAGCCTTTTGATTTCGGTTTCTATTTCTCATGCATTGATGTATAGTCAAAAGAGTTTACCAACGGTAGTGCACTATCTTATACTATCAAAATCATCTGCCAAAATCATCTGCCAAAATCTCATTATGGCGTCAGGTAATTCTTGGGTTTAAAATGGCGACTTTGGGCTATTCTAAGTCCTAAGAAAGACTCCAAAATAATGAAGAGATTTTTCATGTTACACAGTTCCTTGTATCATGATACAAAAGGACTGTGGTTCAAGATTTTGCCTGAAAAGTTCAAATGGTTGGAAGAAACCAACCGGCCTGAAAGGAACGATCGGCTGCCAAAAATCAACTGTATTAAAAACCCAACACCCTGAATAATTCGACACAAAGTGCTTCACAGTCTCAAAAGGTTTAACTCGCTCGAATGATCCAGAAATGCCAATACAGGTCTAACAAGTCTAAGATATTTCAAAGACTCGGTCTGTACTTGAATTTTCAGGCAGGGCTTGCTCAAGACATCCTGGCGGCAGTAAGCAGATTGCTTTGGGCGTTTGAGAGCGGTCCCAGACATATGAGGTCGCCCTCTGCTCCAAACCAAATGAACTCCTAATGGAACTCTTGTGAAACATCGTCAAGATGGCGACCCAACTTATGTCTCCCTTAAACTATGTCTAAAGAGTGTGATGTTTTGAGCTAAGCCCTGTTGGCAAAAAAGATTATATCCGAAAATGAAAAGAAAAGAACATGAAACGCTGAGTAGGAAGAATACAAACATGGTGTCACAAGAAATTAAATAATAATAATAATAATAATAATAATGACTTTATTGCGCGAATATATATATATATATACAATAAACTTAAAAATACAAAGAAAGAAATAAACGCAAAGGGGAAGTTCAAGGTAAATAACGGAAGCTAAACACTCTGCTCTTCCACTTAACCCATTGAGATGAGACAAGTAACAAATTGCAGCTTCCTAGCTAAAAGCTGTTAGCAAAAAACATTATGGGCTGTACAGGCAAAAGAAAATAAGAGGCCGATGGTTAGCAGTAGTTCGTACAGATTCCGATATAGTAGACACCACAGTATAGAGAGGAAGATTGAAGAAAATTGTTATTAAAAATCTATGATCGGTTGTTAAACATGAAGAGTTTGATAATTGTTATGGTAAGGGAGTTGTAAAGGAAAAGTTTTGTCAATTAGTGAAAATTAGTAATTAATTATTTTCAAAAATAGAAGAATGTTAAATCTTTTTACTTTTTGCTAATATTTATAAACAGCTTGCTTAAGAAAAAGCGCAAAGTTCAATAGAAGGGCAACTCTATCACCGGAAACGATAACTAAGTATTATTAATCAACTTTTGAATGCTGTTTTTGTGTAGAGGATTACAAGGTTAATCTTGATATTTGAAATCCAAACTGTGGAGGTAATATACAAGGTTATTCTAACAATTTCCGAAAACATCATCTAATATACCACAGAAATTTGTTAGTTTACTTAATCACGATTAATTAAAAACACTTTCTATCATTTATATTAGCGTCAATTAATATTGTTAATTAACTGTATCCTAAGTAGGCAGTTGTTTGATCCCTGACGCATTCGTCATATATCAACCAGGGGGATTTCTGGTTTTGGGACTGTCTTAAACAAAGAGTTTTTGTATGTAATATTACATACGAGTGTACCGGAACTTTAAAGTTTGATTTACAACAAATTACAGAAATTATATCACATTTACTGGAAAATGCTGTTTGCACTATGGAAAAAAAAGTTCCAGCTTGTTGAACAACACGTTAACCATTTGAGTTGCATTAAAGAAAAACCGGTTGCCTTAGAAATACAAAAAATGTGTTTTTGTTTTGCGTGTGTTTTGATTTTCAAAGAAATTAGGGTTGTTTAAAATTCTTTTGAATAACCCAGTATTTCATTGATAGACTCCTATGATGCTTAATACGACAAAGATGTTAGTCGGTCTAAATTTGGTATACAAAAAGTTTATTTAGTTATAATGGCTGCGTACACTGGTCAAGATATGCAGCGAGAGATGATTTATAAGTATAACTCTATCATTGGAAAACTCTTTAGCACCCCCTAATGGATAAATAGGTTTTAAGTGTCAAACTGTTTTATCTCATCAAAACTTGATAATATCCGCATATCCTAAAATGACCAGAGTAAGGATATTTGAATAAATTCAAGAAAATATTTCTGCGTATGACGACAAATTCAAAACACAAAAGTTCGATAAAAAGTGGTACGTTTAAAATTAGAAGTTAATGCAAACATAAGTTCAAAAAATATTTGAAAGGACATTTGGTTGGAATAATATCTAATACAGAATTGGAAACTTCATTCAAATATTTCTATTAAATTCATGATATTCCCGATACATTTAATTTGCATTTTATCTTTCTGCTACATATAATTAGGGTGCAGTTTTGAAAATCATATAAATTAGATAAATAAACCTTTTATTTGCTTTTAATTTAAAGGCAAATTAATCTAATTAATATGTTTGTCTCGAAATATTTTATAAATGTAATACAAAATCAGTGTGTAACCACTAAACGCCATAGAAAATGTTTTATACTACTGTTGTGTTGATAGCATCAAATTTAATAGCTTTTTTGAATGTGCAGCGGTCACAGGGCATTCCTTTGAGTTGCTTTGTTAATTACAAACGTAATTGTACTACAACATGATATTATTCTACTAAACAATTCATTTTATGCGAAACGCAGCTTTTTTACACGCAAAAATACAATTATATCCAGTAACATATGACTTTTGATGATATAAAAACGAACAAATTTAAAATATTGCTCATGAAATTACAATCCATAATAACTACTACTATTTTATAATAAACATTAATTACTTTATACTGTGGTAAGAATTCGATTAAAATTATTTGTGTACTTTTCTTAAGTTTTATTAAATCTTAAGATCAACATAACGGGGAGAAATAATCTTCAATTGGATTCTAAATAAACTGAAATTGTGTGACATTATTGCCATTCCACGCACGACCCATACGCATTCCGAAACGAATTATGAAGCAATAATGAAGAGCACAGGTCTTTCTGCAGATCGAGGGTTCTAGATACAGGGTTTGCCGCAGACCACCTACCGAATTCATGGAAAGGATAGTCAACAAGTATGTCATAATGGTGTTAAGAGGTAGCTATGAATATGTTAATAATTTATACGATTCTAGTAGAATGTCTCTATTGAAAGCAGATAAGATGTCTTCAAATAATCTAAAGTAGTTTTTAGTATCAACTTACCCCGCTATGTCTTAGCACACGCAATCACTGCAAGAAACGAACTGAACGTAATTCTCTTCAGGAAAGAGTAAATTTTAAAACTTCCTTGACAAGCAGAAAAACTGTTTGAGTGAAGAAACAAATAATAAACCCTTTGTTAGGAATCGTAGGACAAATTTTAGTTAAGGTCGTAAACCTGTAAAAAATAAGGTCAACGGTCTATAGTCAATACTTCCTAGAGTTTGACTAAAATATATAGTTTTATTACTTCTTTCTTTGTTATATTTATTGCAGAAAAAAGGTTGCTGCTTTATTAGGGAATTTACCCTTGGCTTTTTATATTATACCGTTGGAATTTCCGAAATGTCAGGACAATTTTTAAAAAATAGATAGAGTTGAGAACAGGCTTTGTGTAACTTTTAGGTGCGTCTTGCAAGAGATTCTTTGTAATATTTTTAGAATAATTGCCTTTAAAACATTTACCATATTAGCAATTCCAAGTTAAATGAATGACTTATTCTTTCTTTTGTTGTTAGGTTTTATAATGTTAATGAGGAAACGCTTATTATATTATTTTTTTAATTAAGTAGTAGTAAGTATGGTTGTTTTAAGACCGAGAATTAAAAATACTAAAAAAGGTCTGATTTCACTATTTTCTAGTATAAATTATTCTTTACTTTAACAACAGAAATGTTCTACAGGACTTATATAAATAAATTTAGTAGTAATAAGAATTACATTAAAACTTGAAAAACTTAAAGCTTTAATGTGTTTACTGCATTTCTTCTAAGTTTAAGTGTTTTCTAACCCTTCGCTTTATGTAACAATGGAACTAGAACTGCAAACTGAAAAAAAGTCAGCTGTTATTTTTAATTAAGGCATTCTTGAGATTTAACCGTGTAAACTACCATGTATAGAATGTTTATGATCAGCATTTTCTTTAGTGTGTCACGAAGGTGGCTAATAGTATCCAATTATTTAAAATAGACTGACTAAGAAGCCGCGAAAAGTAACAAGACTGTTAAACAGCAGTATGCTGGTGTAAAAAATTAAAACATTTTCAACTTCAATTTTATTAATTGCTAAAAGGAATTGAAAATTAAAAATAGTTTTTGAGATTTCATATTTGAAACACGAACCTGGTGGAAGGTAGATTTTCTAAAGTGTATAACTCTTGTAGGAGTTAGTTTCTTTGGAGTACCAGCATGGAATGGAGAATGGCAAAGGATCCATATGAACAGTAAGAAATTATACTTGAAAATTAGTGTTATCAGATAAAAGTTTGGTTTCACCTTTCGCCTTGTTTCTAAAAACATTAGAAAATTGGTTTATAAACTTTTTAAGTTCAGAATATTTGACAATTCTAACTTGCATCTACCTCATCTGATCTTCATGCAAAAGTTGGGCAAAAATTATTCTTGAAAGTGTGATGATAATAAATACTTTTCTATGTCATCGCAGTGATGTAACTGTTTGTTGAAACCAAGGTAGCTGTGATTTTATAAAGTACCTAGTATGCAATACATCATGGCCGAATGGTAATGGTTTGCGCCGGACTCGATCCCCGGCAGAATATAGTAGAAATCTTTAAAATTAGTGTGTGCTCTTAGGCAACCAACATCTTCTTTGGTAAACAATGATCCAAGACCTATTGAGGCGGTTCCAACTGGTCAATTGTTAGTGTAGGACAAGGATTCTATCGATGCAGTTCCACACTACAAGCGTAAGACAAGGTAATCCTCTTCGGTTGCCATACGAACCTTATCGAGGTGGTTCGACAATGGTTAACTACCAGACTAAGACGGAGTAACTGTTGAATGGGGCAAAGTAGTTGTACCTAGGGGTTTGTAAGATCATAATATTCTTGACAAGAAGTAATTACTCAGCCTATCTTGGTGATGCTTATTCTCAACTCATTTGAACTCATTTGTTTCTTTAACCTACAGAAATAAAAGTAAGTATAGCTTATTGAGATTATGCACATTCATTTACTGCATTTGTTTCAAAGCTCTTTTGCTGCAATGTTTCATCTCCAAGCAGTTCATACATCAGACAGTTTTCTAGCAGTAACTGTTCCTTATTTATCCTTTGCTCATATGAAAGTTCTAGATGCTTTATTTAAAAACTGTACCAATGCTTCGTTCGTATACTTGATTTTTGTAAATGCAACGGTATCTGAAGAGTTCTTCTAAAATCTCATGTTCTATTGCCAGTTAACAGCATGGAACAGTTATAGGTGCCCACAAACATCACTTTTTCATTCAAAAGTACGCTTATTCAATTGAGTATTTGAAGAGTTCTGAACAAAATTAGAAACTTCAAATATAGACAGGGCATAAGTATGTTTTTGCTTTTGTAAATTACTGGGGCATCGCTTTACTACAGCTATATGAAGAAGACAATCCATAAGAGTAATCTTCGCTCTGACGTTCTGACTTCTTATAAGTACTCTTTAAGCTAAATCTTATGGATAATAAAAACAATCCGTGTTGCAGATGTGACTAACATGTATTTCAAAATAATCTGTAGTACCTGCTGTTAGCAATATTAGTAGATAGGAGCTTTTAAAATTACCCCTTGAAGTTAGGAGGTATTGTATTTTTTTCAGTTCCAAATTATTTACACTTGGGAGTCATAGATCCAATTCACAGTGAACTTAAGAATGGATTGATGTAAAAATCACAATTTCTAAGATTTTGTCAAATAGGAGGTATAGTTACTGCATTAAGTCTTATGCAGTTATCTGAACATTTTGAGAAAAAGTACGAAATAAAATATGAAGCGCGTTGACCACCAAAAGTATTTTCAATACTCAAAGAATTATACCTGATCGGACAACTTGACTGGTTCGAGTTCGAGTTACCTTCAGGTTACTAAAATGTAAATGCAGAACGTTGGAATGATTTTTTGTTTCTGCAGAATTATGGCAACTGTTTCTAGCGCAAAGTGTCGTAGGTGGCACGCAATAAAATCTTGTTAGCACGCAAAATACCTGATAAAGGATTTGCGTTCCCTGTTCTCGACTGTTATTTTTATCAACTTTTGTTATATTTAATATCAGGTCAAGATGTTTGAAGATTCTTACTTGCTTTTTATTTGTTTCCGGTTTTTAAAACTGACATTCTTATCAGCGCAGGCATTGAACACGTGGTCAAAGACTAATAAATATCAATACAATTTCATAAAAAATGTTTAAAGATTTTTTTTATCTTGACCTTTATTGTTGAGATGGAATTTATCATGACCCATAGCATCCATCTTTCCATACCTACCTATAGCGCAGGCCATCATAGTCCATCAAATCGAAGAAAGCAAATTCTGCATCCTGTTGCAACGATAGAAAGTAAAATTACTGCAACAGTGATGGAGGCGAGTTATTTATTCCATCGGTATAGTAATGAATACAATTGGTAATCCGCCAAATGGAATTAAGCAGCGACGCGACGGTCGGTAACCTAACTGCAAGGTGTGTTAGGACCTCCTGATTAGTTAATTTCAGTGTAATTCGAGAATTTAAACCATTGAAGAATCCCCAGCATATCCTGAAGTGAAGTCATCGACCGCCGTTGGAATCATGTATTTAGAAAAGCTGAATAGTAGTGCCCAGGAAGAATTTGAAACCAGAGTACAAAATATCATTACGGTTCTATTTAAACTATGAGAGAAAGCTAACAAAACGAGCAAAATTTGAAGTCCATCTTTCTAATTGAGAAATTGATTGAAGTTAACACAAAAGTCAACCACGTGACCGGCTTGTAATAACTTTTCTTCCACCGAACGTTGAAAAAATTACTTACACCCATCTAGCTTCCAGTCGGTTGCCCTTAGGTGTAGATAAAGAACGTTAAGGGGTATTGTATTATATATTCACTTTGTTTGTAGATGAGGGTTGGCAACGCTTTTAGTTTGTTAAGTTGAAAGCAGTGTGGTTACATCTTTATTATATTGAAAACCACGTATGCTTCCCAAATGACTTTTTTTTAACAGTGTTGTCTTTTTAGATTTGAATCTGGTTTGTATTTTTTTTAAACCTGTCAATTCTAAAACATACTTGACATTTTCAACAAAAAGATGATCTTTGAATTCTTAAGATGCTGATCGACTTAGATAAGACATAAACCAAGTATGCTACTGTTAAGAAGTGTTGGAAAATGTTCCTACACATAATTGGCAAAATTCCAAAAATTCGAATTAGTTTTACTTATATTCTGCATAATTGTTGAGAGGTTGCGCCTATGGCAAAGACCACAAGAACAACGAAAACTCTATCTTAATCCGTAAACCGTAAAACAGAATTAAATACTTCTAAATAATCAGAAACACAGTGTTTAGTTTTGTTTCTGAGGTCATAGGAATTTATTGAGATGTTAGCAAGAAAACAAAAGAAAGCTCTTGTGTTAATTATTTAGCTCTAAAATTCAGAGCAAGTTTATGTTGCTACCAGTAAAGTGAAAGAATATTGGTCAACGCATTTAGCAGAACGAAATGGCCAAGAATAAGACAGGTCCAGCTCCTTGCCTCCCATTCTAAGTCTGTCTACTTCAATTTGATAATCTAGCTTTTCATTTACAAACCGATCCACGTAAAGTAAAAAATAACAAAGTTCTGCTATTTCTGTATATGTTTCATTTTTTGACATCTCTCATGTATTGATGTTTTCGTTTTTCGACTTCCCTTTAACATTTTTTCTTGCTGTTCTCTTTCTTGGTATACGGTAATGTATATTTGTTTCTTGTATACTTGACTTCTGAGAAGTAGTACACTGCTTATAAGATAGTTATAGCAATTTTTGATACTACTTTATTATACTTCCAAGTTTAACGGAAGAAGGTATGCTGTTTGCTTTTTATAGTACATAACATAACAACATAACATAATCTCGTCTCTTCTACCGCTAGGTATCGAGGTTTGTATGTTTTATTTCTTCAGAATTTTTTCCACTCTTTCCTATTTTGTGCCATTTTTGTGGCTTGCTGCCAGTTTATCCCGTTTCCCTGAGTATTTTTGTCATTTCCTGGTTCCATGTTTTTCCCGGCCTGCCTCTTCTGTTTCTTCCCATCGGTTTTGCCTCCCAGACTCTTTTCACCTGCCTCCTATTGTTCATCCTGATCAAGTTCCTTTGTTATTTCGAAAAGGGCTCTAGTTTGAAGTCTTTCTCTTATTTCCGTGTTTCTAATTTTATCTGTTCTTTTTACTACTGTAATCTTCTTAAAAATTTCATCTCGACCGCCTGTATCCTGCTTTGATGTCTTTCACTTAAAATCTAGTTTTCTGCCCCATATGTAAGCATTGATACGTATATTGTTTTGTCGTTTAAAAATCCCCCATTCAGTGCCTCGTATAGTTTCCCTGTGCTTGCCAGTCTGTTATTTATATCATCCTCTATGTTTTCTCTGCTGTTTATTACCGTTCTCAGGTTTATTTGTTTGTGTTATCTTTTGGTGGTCTAATTCTAATTCTATTTCTATTTTTTCTTCCTTCCTTCTTGTTATTTTCATGATTGGTGTTTTTCTTTGTTTATTTTTAGATTATATTTCTGAGCTTACCGGTTTCATTTTATTCCATCCGACGTAGTATTTTCTGAATATCCTTTTACTTTTCTTCACTATTTCGTCTATTACATTTATAAAAAGTATCGGGCTTAAGCTTCTTCCTTGCCTTACTTCTTCTGTTGTTTCGAATTCCTTAGATAGAATGTTGCACGTTCTTACTTGATTTTGTTGTAGTTCTGTATATACTTTTTGCTGCTTCGATCGTTTCTTTCTTCACTTGTTTATTGTGTAGATTGGTCCATACATTTTTTCTTTTGATCGAGTCGAAGGCTTTTCCATATCTATAAAGCTCATGTATATCTCTTTGTCCTTATGTGCTGCATTGTGAATATATGATCTTGTGTATTGTATCCCTTTCTAAAACTGCTTTGTATGTCCTCTAGTTTGTGTTCTATTTCTGATCTTATTCTTCTCTCTATTATTATTTCATACATTTTTGAGGTCACACATAGTAGCGATATGTCCTATAGTTTTTGCATTTTCTTGTATTTATTTTTTTGGGTTTTTGTACTATTGTTGCGTTTGCCCATTCCTGTGGTAATTTCTTTTCTGTCCATATCATGTTAAAGATCTGTAGCAATTCTTCTTTAGCTCTCCTTCCCATATATTTTAGCATTTCGGGATTTACTTCATCGCTTCCCGGTGCTTTCCCTAACTTTATTTTCCTTATCGCTTCATCTAGTTCTTCTTCTTTTATGACTTCTGAGTTTCCGTCTTCTTCTCTTGTTTCTTCCTTCTCTTTTTCCCTGTCTGGTATATTATTTCCCGATTTTCCATTTAGTAGTAGCTAGAAGTGTTCTTTCCACCTTTCTATTATTTTCTTTTCGTCCGTTATTATTTTGCCTTCTTTATTTAATATACGTTTTAAGTTTACTTTTTTGTTGCTTTTCATGTTCTTTAGTGTTTTATAGAGTAGTTTTGCATTTTCTTTGCTGTTTTTCTCCATTTTTTCTCCGAACCTGTCCTAACTTTCCTTTTTTCTTTTTTGACTATTTCCTTGACTTTTGTTCTCTCTTTTTTTGTAGGTATCGTATTTTTGTTGAGTTTTCTCTTTTAAATATTTTTTCTATAACTCTTTCTTTTCTTTGATTTCTCTTTTTACTTTTTGTTCCACCATGCTGTTTGTTTTCTCTTTTTATTGCTTTTTATGGTTCCACACACTTTTTTTGCTGTTTTGATCATTACACTTTTGAATAACTCTCATTCTTTCTCTATATTTCCTGTTGTTTCCCCTTCATTTGCCATTTCTTTTTTTCCTCCGTATATGTTTTTCTTATCTCTTTTTGTCTTAGTTTGTGTATTTTTATTTTTTGTTTGAATTTCTCAGCAGTGCTTCCCTTGTGTTTCTTTTCTTTCGATCCGGTCTATTGTTGTTTCTAGCAAGTAGTGGTCACTCCCTATTTCGAAACTTCTTTTCACTCTAACATCCTTTATTCCCCCCTTTTCTGTTTTCTGTACTATTGTAGAGTCGATAATTGATTGTTCTTTACTTGACTTAACCTCTCTTGTTATCGTATGTGTTTTCTTATGTTGGGAGTGTGTATTCATAATAATTAAGTTGTCTAAACAAAATTGCAGTAGTAGTCTGCCGTTTGTGTTTATTCTTTCTTTCCCATATGGTCCTATGACATTATTCCATTTTTTGTCTTATTTCCTACACTACCGTTCATGTCTCCCGTGATTATTATTTTCCCTGTACATTCGTCTACTGTTTCTTGTAGTTCCCTCCAGAATGCTCTTTTCTCGTCAACTTTTGCGTTTTCGTCTGGTCCATAACATACTATCAGATTGGTCGTTTCTCTTCCTCAGCTTATGTCCATTCCAAGTATTCTTTCGCTGTGGTATGTCCAATTCCTAATTTTATGTATGTTTTGCTTTTTTTATCATGCAGGTCACTCTTGCTTGTGCTCTTTTGTTCCCTTCCACTCCGCTGTACGAGGATGGTCTGAGAAGTTTCTGACCTCAACGTGAAGATGGCAGCACTCGTAAATAAAAGCTACTGAATTTCGTTGTTCATCTGTTGACAGTTACTCACCAAAGTTTCAGCCATTTTGGACGCGCAGTTATTATGTAACTGTCGTTTGAGTGAGTTGATGCGAGTTCTTTTGTGAAAATGGACAAAATCGAGTATCGAACTGTCATTAAATATTTGTTTTTGAAAGGCAATACGCCTTCGCAAATAAAAGATGAGTTGGATTCTGTGTATGGGGACTCTGCACCATCATTTACCACAGTGAAATTTTAGGCTGCTGAATTTAAACGTGGCCGTAAGAGCTTGGGAGACGATGAACGTTCGGGACGTCCAAAAACTGCAACTACCGACGAAAACATCGCCAAAGTTCACCAAATGGTGCTAGACGACCGCCGAATTAAAGTGAGAGAGATAGCAGAGGTTATGAACATGTCAAAAGAACGTGTTTGTCACATATTAAATTAACATTTAGGCATGAGAAAGCTGTCCGCGCGTTGGGTGCCGCGTTTGCTCACGTTAGACCAAAAACGTGTTCGAATGAATATTTCCAACGCTCTTTTGGCGCAGTTTAGGCGAAATAAATCCGAGTTTTGGCGCCGATTAATTACTGTAGATGAAACTTGGAAACACTATTATACGCCCGAAACAAAAATACAGTCCAAACAGTGGACTGCAAAGGGGGAACCGGCTCCAAAAAAAAGCAAAAACTGTTTTTTCGGCTGGGAAAGTGATGGCGACTGTTTTTTGGGATAGTCATGGAGTTATTTTAATCGATTATATTCAAAAAGGAAAAACCATTACAGGAGCATACTATGCATCATTACTTGACAAGCTGAAGGCAGAACTTGCGAAAAAACGGCCACATTTGCAGAAAAAGAAAATCCTGTTTCACCAAGACAACACACCTCAGCGGTTGCCATGGCGAAAATCCACGAATTACGATTTGAACTGCTTGACCATCCGCCTTACTCGCCAGATCTAGCCCCAAGCGACTTCTTTTTGTTCCCTCATCTAAAAATTGCGCTCGGAGGACAAAGATTTTCGTCAAATGAAGAGGCAATCACCTTCGTGAACAATTATTTTGCAGAGAAAAATGCCGAGTACTATTTGGACGGGTTACAGAGATGGGAGCATCGCTGGGAGAAGTGTGTAGAGTTACAAGGAGACTATGTTGAAAAATAAAAAAAAATTTTCAGAAAAAATGTCTTGTATCTTTGTTAGGTCGGAAACTTTTCAGACCACCCTCGTATATTAGTAAGTTTCCATTTTCTAGTATCATGGATCTTCTTCCTTTCTTTTTTGTTATTATTTCGATTTCTGTATTTTCCACTTCTTTCGCCAATTCTGTTTCCTTCCCGTTCAGGCCTCTCAGATTCTGTGTTGCCATTTTCCACCTTTCTTTTTTCTTTTTGTTTTGTTTTTTCCTTTCTCTGTTTTTTTTCCTTTATTTTTGATTTTATTTATTCCTAGTTCGTTCCCCCATTTATTTTCCTTTTCATAGCTAGTTTAGTCATCCGTGTTCTGTTGTCTGGCTTGCATCTAGTTTTTTTGTGTTGATGTGCGTGTGATCTTCGTTAGCTGGTCCCGTAGGGAGTCTCCGTTCGGTGATATTTCATCTGCTGTTCTTTTTCCATATTTTGCGCTTGAGTTTCCTTTATCTTTTTTCTTCTTATAGTAATGCAGTTAAATATAGAAATAAACAAATCACACTCAGTTTTAGTAACATTAGTTAGTTTATAAAATTGGCTGAAGATAAAACTCTTAGGAATAATATTCTTAATGTAAATGTAATGGATCAAGAAAACAGTCGGGAGTAAAAAAGAAGAGGAAGGAAGCTCTAAACTACACAGTGGAAAAAACAACACGACTGCAAAAAAAAGAACAAAAGCTTGAAAATAAAAAATTAGTTACCTTTTATAAAAGCCGATGAAAGGTGGTTATATTTATTGCTTAGATTCTGCATTTTAGTTAATTTTTTTCTCGATATTCTCTCAATATTAGTGACAACCAGAAATTCGATACCTTTAAATCTACAACCCACATGCAATTAAAGCGTTGCTTTTTTACATAGATATTCGTCTCTATTATTTCTAAATAAAAAATCAATAAATTTTAAGTTATCATTAATCTAATTATGGAAATCTAAAGGAAATGATCTCCAGATATTTGACACTAATCGTTAAGTATGTTTCTCATTAAGAAATGGTATCACTTGAAATTTTTCGGTCAACTCTTGTCGATTTAATCTATCGTATTAGCTGACAGCTGAAACTTGGGTGTTTCAAGAAAATCATCTGTCAATTATAAGTAGGTGTTTTAAGTGTTCAGTTTGGATAATAAGAGATAAGATTGGATATTTTCAAGAATCTTGAATATAAAGAAAGATTGCTGACAATGATGATCACTTGTATTTTATCAACAAGAGATTTCTTTTAATTGGGTGAAGAGAGAAACATTTGTATTTCTATTTTATTTTAGCAGGGCAGTTTTGATATTGATTGTTTAAAAATTATAACTTTGCGTGAAGAAGAAAATTATTAATGGTTTGTCAGAAATAACGGAAAAAGAAATAAAAAGAGCGTTGTACAGGTTTGCAGTCTAAAATTAGAAACGAATAAAAAAATTTCTTGAAGTTATTTTTGCTTAAATTTAAAAAGCTCTTCTTAATTAAGACATTGGAAACTTTAATAATAAAATAAATTAAGTAGTGAATTTTGAAAGAAATTTTAATTTAATTATGTGAAATTTACATAACTAGCTTGGTATACATAAGCACACCCCGTACATGTATTTATTTATTAAAGGACGTTATTTATGTATTAAACAATGCAATGATGGCTGACGAGGGACCACGGCTCTGTGTTCTCATTAGTTTCATTACAACTACACGTAAATGCGCTTATGTTCCTATGTTACAATTCACTAACTCGTAACTTCTGCATCCCGCATTATTACGACTAATTAATATGTACGGGTTCGGAACATCCTTGTACAATAATTCCAAACTTAATGAAAGTAATTTTGAAAATTTATACCTTCCCTTAACTTTTATATTCTCGCCAGGTACGTACATATACATACATAATTTTTCTTGTTGGTATTCCTAATTTTGTATTCCAAATTTTAATTACATTTTTGCATAGAAATAATGAGTTTAACAACTGTATTTACCGTATATAGAGTTGTACCAATTAGAAGTAGTTAAAAGAATACCCGTTAGTTTAGTTTTAGTTTTGTTGGTCGTACAAAAACTGAATTTAATGATTTCTTAGAATAAGTTTGTGGATTAAATTATGTAGCAAAAATTGCGTTTTACATGTTTTTGTAAAACAACCATGTAAGTATTCGGAATTCATCTAGGTAGTAAAAAATAAACGCAAACACTTTTCACGCTCTCTTCGAATTTCCAAACAAGCATTATTCAGTTTATAGCTCTTTAGGGTGCCATATGCTCATATGTGTACTGTTTCCTCTTGGAAGTACATTAGAATGCAAAAGAATCGCCTCTACGTTGGAATGTTACTGTTCTTAGTTTGAAGTGTGTTTTCCTTATAATAAATCGATTTATTTAAAACACGCCCTTGTGTTTCACATAAGAAGTATTCATAATAATAAATATTATTTTACAATAGATACTTATATATAAAAAAGAGAAAAATTAAATTGAAGATTTTATGATGGTTATTAAAATATACCTGTATTTGAATCTACATTTTTTCGAATGTGGTGCTTTGATCCGTAATAAATCATCTGATATCATATCAAATTTCTAAGAATGAACATACGTATTATAAAGTCAAATTTAACGACTACAATAAGGAACATCGAGATATTCAAATCAAATTGTCCCTGGAGTCGGATGCAATATAAGGTACATATGTAGTTTCATCCCTCAAGCAGGACTTGTGTTAATCCCGTTGGTATTCTCATCCTTAACGGTGTGCTTTAGTAGGCTTGTTTGTGAAAATAAAAATATCGTAGAATTACATATGAATCTTGGTCTTTATCTTTGCTGAGAACTACTAAAAGGGAAGATCTATTTCTAATACTGCAGTGTACCCTATATCTCGAACTCTTCTTTTGGACACGAACTTGATCAAGTTCAAATGATTGGTAAAGGTAAAAAGAAGTTTCCTATTGCATGAGCAGTCAGTATGATGTATGCTCTTTTCAAGTGCTCAAGAACTGACTAATATCTTAAAAAATTTTGGAAAGCATAAGATCGATCGTTTTTAAATTCTCAATCACCATTTTGGTAGTTTCAAGAATGGGTTGATTGAATGGATTACATGTGCATCTTATTTTGCTTAGAACTTGTTCTAAGGCTTGGTAGTTGGAACTGGTACTAAAGCAAGAGAAAGACCATGGCATAACTACTTATACCAGGCATTAAACGCGTATTTCTGCCTTTAACCAACAAAAGGAGTAGACGACGAATGCCTATTTTTGCGAATTCATCTAAGAGTTAACATCAATCAGTAACTTTAGAGATAAACTATTCTGTCTAGAACTGCAAAGACAAAATTGCTTCTAGAATTTTGCAATTTCTGTAAGAACACTCTGAAATCTATCGAGTAGGTGTTTACACAGAGAAAGAGTTTGAAAAGGAAACTATATTTGTATGACGTGTTCAGAGATCTCAGGAAACAAAAAAAAAGTTGCTTTGGCTAGCTCTACATACTTGAACAATGCTGTCGTATACCGAAAAAGTACGTTTTTAGGGTAATGACATGACATAAAGAGTATCTCAAGTACATGGCAGAGGTCAAAACACTTCGACATACGATGTTATAATTGTAGTGTCAAGGGTCACAAGTTAGACAATTGCAACCAGAAAAATAAGGGTATCAAGAGCTCTAGATACGACAAAGTTGGTCACAAATCTAAAGAATGCTCGGAAGTCTCAGGGCAAAGACAAGGAAAAGAAGTATTTTACAGCTGCCACTTAAGACAAAATCCATTAAGATCAATTTTGAAGAGGTTTGTGTCCCAATTCATACAAAAGAATTAGGTGCTTCAAAATTTGAGAAACCTACATTACTTTTAGGTGCATCTTCTGCATTCTTTCTACAAACTTTACCATTGATGAAGATAATTACGTAGTGACGAATGACTTCATGTCAATAGCTGTTATTGTTGCAAGCAAAATATCAACGCAAGCTGGGTTGGCATTCAATAAAAGTAATATTTCCGTTAAAAAGAAAAAATAAAAGATGTTAAAGCGGAAGTTGAATTAAGAGAGAGGCAATCAAGGATCTGTGAGAACTACAATTTCCAAAGAGAATAAGAAGAAAGTAGAAATGGTCACCAGAAGCCAGAAAAGAAGAAATCCATGGACGCTGTGATGACTATAATGCTAAAAGAAAACAAACATACATATCTTACAGACCGAGAAAAAAATCGAAGAATAGTTGGTAGAAGGTATAATAAAACGAAGTAACTCCAATTACACAAGTCAAGTTTTAATAGTGAGAAAGAAAGACGAAAATCCCAGATTGTGTACTGACTTTCCCAAATAACATCGTTGCGAGCTGCGATCAAAAACTGTAAAGAAAGTGGCAAGATTTTCATGGTTTGATGGGTTACTTCAGAAAATCTATCAGAAGCTGTTCTTGTATCGAAATGCCGCTTAGTGAAACGGTAGTGACGTTTGACACATTAAAAAGATGTGTGTATGGGGAGAAAGTTCTAAATAATTACAGTCCTGATCATGATGCAGGGACGGGTATGAGGCAATATTGTTGCATAAATCTCCTGATGATGGAAAATTCCACGCTTATAACGTATGAGCAGAAGGACAAGATACTCTTGCAAATTGCTTAATTAATCTTATAGAGTATCTTGATTCTTCCAATATAATAATACAATAACAAATAGTAAAGAACGTTTACTGCAGAAACCAACTGCATTATATTGTCGTTTTCAGCACTGAAGCTGCTTCGAAGAGTTGTTACGATAGTCTCTCAAACATAAAGCAACACCAGATGTAACTGTAACATTGCAGTGTAGACGGCATCTGTAACCAAGTAATTAATTTATCAAGACATTGTTACAATGCATGAAACCGTGTCGATACGTCCGTTTTCGATATTGATTGTCGCTTCAAAGTTTGTTAACGGTTGCAGCTCTGGCAAACTTAGACGGGCAGTCGTAATGTTTATTCGCGCACCTGTTGAATCCACTGTACATGTTTTATCCTAACTCACGCTTTGTTGCTACAGCAGTTTGCTAAGGTTATAGCGTTTCGCGCTCAATAATTCTTAACCTTTACAACACCACTCCGTATCGGCGCTTGTTACAGTTTGGTATTACAATTACAACATGGGATTCTGTTACAAATGTATACTTAATCTGCAATTGCCCAAAACACACATCTCAAAATTCTGTAATTTTGTTATCACTAATTCCGGGATTTTAAGATTTTTACAATTTAATTCGTTTTTTCCACTACATGAGAAATAGGCTTCTTCAACCAGAATCTGCAAACTTAGCGTGGTATTGTCATCGTGGGTTGTTTTTTATTATAGGAAAGGGAAAACAGTGCATAGTTGTTTATATTTATTTTGCTTCTCAGACAGAATGGATAGTACAATCCCTACATGGGTACTGAATGTAGGGGCCCACAACTTCCAAGAGCCCACAAGCTACATTCATGCCAGTTTATTGCAGATATTTAGCGGATTATTTTTTTATATTGGGTTAGGGCCTATTGTAAATAATTGGGGGGCTCTAGTGCTGCTTTATTTGTAGTTTCATTATAAAATTCTATTGGTTCTGTGTACGGCATTGTTTACCATCAGGAACAGTGAGTATAATTGCGTGAGTTGTCTGATTTATAGATTTTAACGTCTTTGTTGACTCGGATAAGGGGTTACCTTACTATTGATTCATTATTGTTATATTAATTTAGCGACAGCAGCAGATTTGTTTTCAGAAATGACTGACCGGAGCACTTCATTCATGTCTAGGGAAAAGTTGCCATTTTTGGCTAAGTTTGGTTGTTTTATTGAAATCTTCAACTAAGCTCAGATACTTAGAAGTAAAACGGTACAAGAACAGGTATTTAGTTTAGCTTCCTTGATTTTCGTCAGATCTTCAGATGAATCTGAGGCAAGTTACCTATCTACTTGGAGGGCATCTAATAATACAAAGATTTGGTTAAATTTAATTCGGTACATAATTAATACTAGAGTCAGAATATTTTTAATTGGCGGAACGCCATTGACTTTCGTGATCAAGACTGTTTGATTGATGGACCACCCTCATTCTTGTAATGCTTCATTTATGATCACTGCAATGTTTGTTTTATGTTGCCATGGGAATTAGATTATAAAGCATATACACTGTGTCCATTTTAAAAGTCTTCATTCTCGATAAGTAATGAATGGGTTGACATGTTTTATTGCGATAAAAAAGTGTATAATGCCATTTAAAGATTTGTGGTGGGGGTAGGTAGGGGTGAGGGAGAAAGAGTCATCAGGAATTGGATACTAAATTCAAGATTCCCCCTTAAAAAATAGATATACCCTTTTTTCGCAATAAAACATGCCAACGCGTTCATTAATTAATGAGAGTGGACACTTTAAAATGAGCACAGTGTATTTTGAATGAAACATGGTTGCCTACACTGCGACGTTTTCCAACTCTTATCCACTAGTTTTGCGACATTACCTTTGAAGATAAAATCTTCATTTTTTACTGTCGAGTTGGTCGAGATATGCCGCAAAATTAGCAATCAAGGGCCCTCAACTCTAAGTGTAGTCCTTGTAGGGAAGTATCTGCTTATTTAAATCTATCTTTTGGGATTATATCTTAAATATTGGGATTTTCCCATGATAACTCTGTATCTAAAAAAACTTCTTTTTACCACAAGTTTCTGCTTTATTCAGAAATGAAATAAGAGACCCTCATTTAATATATTAAAGGTTAAAGTCTACTATATTATTGTTACCTCAGACTTGATCTAAGGTAAAAGAAAGATTTGGCCCTCATTTTGTATCGAGAAGGTGGTTGAACTAATTTTCCTTCAAACAGTTCTTTTAAAATAGTTAGACTTTAGAAAAAATAAAGAAGGTAGTATTATAACCAGCTATCATCAAGGTGTTTGTCAAGTAGACACCGCATGGTCTAACGAGAAAATGTTTGTCTTTATCTTCTTTATTAAAATATTGAATGCATTTCTTTTCATTCAAGCCAGAGTCTCTCTATTTTCTTATTGCACATGGTACAAATTCTGTACGTCTATTTGGTCTACTTATTGTAGCCAATGGATTGCAGTCATTGTATTGAACGTTGCTTCGCGGTTTTCTGAGAGACAGTAAGGGTACGATGTAGTTGCTACTGATGGTTTCTTTGCTTCTTTGTACTCCCCCATTCTAAGTATATCTTCTACATCGTTTTCATTATTTCATGACGCCTTTCTTAAATTTTTCGTTATTAATATTTCAAATGATACTGAAATACCTTCGTAAGTAAATTTGGAAGAATGGAGAATAAAGGAAGTATTATTTGTTCAAAACTAGTTTAACACCATTATTACTTAATTGTAAGTATTCAAGATTGCATGCGCGATGATCAATGGAGTCTTTAGAAATTGTTTTATACTGTACTAGTGCTTCTAGTACAAAATTCGACTTTTCATAAAAGTGCTGTTTGTATTTCTTTTATTTGTGAGCATTCATTGAATTGAATATCGTAAACAAGGCAAACAGGGTCCTTCTGGTGTCATAAGAATACACAACAAGGACAGTTGGTAGGTCATAAAAGAAAAACTTTTTTGAAATGTTATTGTTATCAAATATATTCCTTTTTAATGAGATATTCTCCAATATATCCTATTTTATAAAAAAGCTTGTTAACTTTTCCACTGGTTAATTAGTTTAATAATTTATATGGATTGGTAGTTTCACAAACCATAATTTAAATGTTTCTATATTATCGAAACTTTTTATGTTTTCTGTTAATAGGTGTAAATTCTGAGCTTCTAGATCAAAATCCCTATCCATCTGATAAGAACGCTACCTAAATACTCTTTTTTTGACTTTTTTTATAAATAGTTCAGGAAGTTGTTAAGGCCAACGTATGTAAAAAACATTTTTTTGTGCTTTCTCATTAATTTTTGCATAATAAGTTAGTTTTTAAATAACATAGAAAACGTTTAGTGGTTTTTCTTAAATTTAAATTTGCAGAGATTTTTATATTTTTTTGAAGTGTGAATAAAATTACATTACACTTTATTGAATACAAAATTTAAAATTGCATTTAAATGAGAAATATAAGTTCGGGAGCATCCTCAGAGATGGCCGTGCTATCTTAAAACAAAGGTACTTCGGATACCTGTTTTGATCGAATCGTGCTTGCTTTGAAGACCAACAGAGCGAACACTGATCAAGTGTTGTTATATAGACTGCTAGTGGCCGCTGCTGAAAGGGGGATAATATAAGTAGTTTAAGATTAATCTAATTAACGTTTTTATGGGGTTAGAACCGTTATAGAATTTTTTTGCGAAGCAATATAAATTATGATTATGACCAGTAAGGGAAATGCTATACGGGTACCACGTTGGATTACTGACAATGTATCTCGTTGGCTATTGTCCAAATCCCTTATAGTGGACATTGGGGTTGCTGCGAGATTGTTAGATAATGTGTTCATTGCGATGGATTACACTGTCAGCACTTCTAGGGGCGCAAAATGGCCATTACGTATCAAAGCCATTACTTCGCGATAACGTGGATCGAATTACCTATGTTTATCGTCGGGACGACCTATTTCATAGTTGCTACGTTAAAAATTATTTTCTAATTTTTTTCTTAAATAAATCCTCAGTGCTTAAATTATTTATAACGCGTGTGCTTCGAGAATAGTTGTAGTCATGTTTTTGTTGTCCATCAAGTCCCATAAATAATGCATTTGATTCTTCCACTTAAGAGGACTTCTAGTTTTTGCTGCTCACAAACCAGTTCTAGTTTTTTTAATCAATAAAATGTTCAGAGTTTCGGTATAAATAGGTATCTGTTTTATGTTTTATTTAAGATGGCAAGCATTAGAAATGCGCATGTTATTCTGATGTAAAAGATTGATACCGACTAAGGGTACGAGTTCTAAAAGTCTCCGAGCTGTTTTCTGTTTTAATGCACATAAAAACAGATTAAAGTTTATATTAATGTCCCTATTTCATATTTCCTGAAGCCATGTATTTAAATCTGCTCACCATATTTACTGCGTCATTTCAACAATGGACTTTCATGCAGATAGGGCAATATGGCCGCTCTGTGACAATACAGTCATAACCTCTCGTTATCATTCATCTGCAGACAAAGCAATAGGAGCTCCCGGAATCCCCCGAAATCCCGTACTCCCAAACCTTCTATCTGATCCTGAACAAACAATCCGACGGAAGCGGAAAGAGAGACGTTGTAGCCAATGGAAGACAACCGGATGTCAAAGAGGTCATTCCACTGGAAGATATTTATATGTTTTTGTTGGTTCCGGTTTTTCAGAGGGTTATTTTTTCCCAGTTAGGGGGCGTAGGAGTGGATTATTTATTCATATGCGGGGTGCTCTCTCTGCATTTCTTTGAGTTTAGTGGTTCGGAAAGATGAATTCATATTTATTTTATGCACTGTTTATATTAACATTAATTTTACAACAAAATTAGATTTTCATAACTAGGAGTTTTAAAGAGCTTTTAAGACATTTATAATTTGAATGTTTATTTAATGGATAATTCTTGACGAAACTTTAAAAAAATGTTAATAAAATAAATGTCTATTAATTAAAAAAAAAAACTTTAATTTTACATCATCATTGTTTAAATGTTTCTTCTTTAGTAAACGACAAATTATAGAAACTGTTAGAAAATGATATTAAAGTGAATGTTCACAAAGGCATTAATCGTAAAATTCAAGTTTGAATTAACAATAATAACAAATTATCCGTTACTTCTGGTTGCACTTAACGATCACAAAATTAATGGCGTTATTTGTAAGGCACGTGCTGACTAGAGTTTTATCAAAAAAACTTTTTGGAAAAATAGACAAGCGGATATAGATTAACCGGAAGTTCCATTTCGCGTCTCAGCCATTGTACGTCACGGTAGGATGCGAATGGGGACGTCGCTGACGTCGCTACTCTGGCGTCGTTCCCAGATAAAATAAGTAAAAGATTTAATGGCGCGGAAACTTATGATCCAAGGAAATAATACTCAGAACTTTTTCTTCAGTTAAAATCACATTATAATACAAAGGGTTGTACTAACTTCCAAAAGTTCAATAAGTTAAATTAGATAATTTCAAAGATTCCCTTCTAGAATTGCAAGAAAGGATTTAGTTCGGCTCTTTGAGGATAAAATCTGATTTATTGACTTGTTCGATATTCTTATTAGAGATTTCCGAAAAAGCGGAGCAGTTTATTAAAGTAATTTTAAGACTCGATGTCTTCCAGATTTGGGTATTTATCCCAATTATTACAAGTCATAAAGAAACAAACTTCATTTAAACTGCTTTTACAAGTTTACTTTCTATATATTTAAATGAAAACAAGATTTTATAATTTATTTTTGAAATCTAAACTTTTGATTTTTATTTTCAAAAGTAGAACCGGCTCACTTAATGCATTTTATTGCAATGTGCTTTATGGATGACGTAGTTTATTGTTAATTGCAAAAGGCGAGTGGTAGCGACAGTTCTATTGCTCTCTACTAACAACCAAGTTGATAGAAAACAAATGATTTGGAAAATCAAAATTTATATCTTACACTGCTGAAGACAGCTTTGAAATGTAATTTAAAGGATAAGTTTCCGTAAAGAACAAAATAGAAAAGCAATTTTTTTCTTTCAAGGCAGTATATAAGAAAAGCGTTTTATCCTTTGAACCCTACATTAATGCAGACAGTTTTGCACCTCTGACATGTATATGGGTTCATGAATAAATTGTATTCCGAAAATTATTGCATTTACAGATTTGCATTTGAATCGCTATTCATAGCCATTAAATGAGAGAAGAGAAGAGAGAACAATCTTTAACGTAACTACAATTGCTGCGAAATGCAATGCACACATATTTGCGTGAAGTTGCTGCTATAACAAAAAGACTACGGGCCAATTTCGTGTTCTTTTAAGCAAATAAATCCAAGTTGAAGCCAGATGTTTTAAATCAAGCACGCATTTTATAAAACGTCAACTTTAACTTTATGATTTTGCATTTCATATCTGAGCTTTCCGTCACGATCGAATTAATATTGCAGGCTTACAAATGTAAATAGCTAAGCAGCCACTTATCGTTCGTATATATAAAAGAAATGGAAATGCATTTTGTTTACTCAGTTGGAAAAGCAATTTTAACTCGTAAAAGAAAAAAAAACAGCCTGAAAAAACTAGTTAACACATCTTCGCCTGAAGCGGTAGTATCACATGGCTGTACACGGAAATCTTGAATTAATTCTTAAATTATCACTTGAATACTCCCAATTACCATAATTTCATTAAATACAGTTAATACTGTCTTATATGGAAAGAAGAACTTGTAATTCAAATTTATGCATACCTTCTTGAAATACTTTTTTTATATGTTTTCAAGGAGTAGTACGCTTAGCACGTATTGTAAACATGTTATTGTATTCTTATACATTAAACAAAATTGACAAATATTTTATAATAAATCGTATCAGACTTCTATTTTTCACGCTCTTACTATTATTTTATTTGTAGATAAGAAACACAAACAAAAATGAACATAAAAAATTACAAAAGTGCGTTGCTATTTTGTTTGTATATCTCAACACTTGCCTTTTTATTGTTGTTACATTCATTACTTAGTAGACAACAAGAAATCAACATGGTATTGCGTTTTAGAAGGTCTCATGACACACGTATCAAAATGATGTTTAAAACCAACGTTGAATTCTTTATACTCAAAGTCATAACTCTTTGCCGCTAGGAAGGCTATAGTCATTCTAGGATAGCGTTAATTCTAACATAACGATAAGGTAATAGATTTGCTCCAAGATGTCTCATACTCATCTCTATTAAGAGACTCGACCTACTGCATAATAAATTCCGTAGATCTTGATGAAGAAAAGCATTGGGATCTGAATGTAAAATCTAATCCGCTTTGTCATAATGATAATGTTGTATTCAAAATTCGTAAACAAAGTATTCCTTCTCCGTTATCAAACTTGATCCAACGGATTTCTAAATTCATAGTAAAGATTTGTTCTTATAAATCTCTTCATTGGCAAGGATAATTGTTTCTTATTCTCTGGATTTAGTAATTACTCCATAGTTGATGGAGATGGAAAGTTCGACTATCACTACCACTCTTGAGAAAAAATGTGAAAATCACGCCGTCTTCATGAATTGGATGCTATTAAATAACATGGTAACTGAAAACACCAAGAGCAGCTTTTATCCCAGAACAACTTGTGGGAAAAAAGCTTGAGACGGGACGAATGTCAGTATATTAAAGATTGAGACTAGAGAGATTTAGAGAGGATTTCACTTAAAGTGAACTTGACCTTTTACCAACCACTGGCCAGTTATGAAATATTACTTGTGTTTTACAAACTCAAGTAGTAGAATCTACCCCGAACAAATCGAATGTTATTGTTAAACAATAATTCACAAATCGTTCGGGGTAAATTCTGCCTCGTGAGATTGTTCAGCCCAAGGGTTATTTCGTAATCGGTCAATGGTGCCTAAAAAGTCAGTCTAACTTTCAAGTGAAATCCACTCTAACCGAGTCATCAACTTTGAATGTAACTTCCTATAATGGATAAGTCAGAAGAAAAGAGTTGCAATCGAACTCTTTGCCCAGAAGAAACTCTTTATTGGAGCTTTCAAGATATTTAGAAACTTGATTAGGAAACCCCCTATTCCAAAATGTCATAGGAAGTTAGCAAAACAACCCTTAATCATAATGGAAAGGTATCTCAAGAATCTGCAGGATTCAGACCTATTTTTATAATAATCTAAATAATATCTAGTTGATCACAAGTTTAAAAGAATTGTGTCAGTTTCGCAGCAGCATTCAGAAGGACAGTTGTACATTCTGACTTATTTGGTAATACCTGTAATAAAACTAAGCTACAGATACTCGTAGTTGCATAAAGCAAGGGAACTGGTAGATAATGACAGAAGACCTGAGAACTCATTTAATAAAACATATGCCTGTGCATCTACAAAATCTACAATTCCGAAATC
Organism: Ignelater luminosus; assembly: GCA_011009095.1. Taxonomy (NCBI): domain Eukaryota; kingdom Metazoa; phylum Arthropoda; class Insecta; order Coleoptera; family Elateridae; genus Ignelater; species Ignelater luminosus. The sequence continues at coordinate 74,430 of VTPC01090675.1, forward strand.
TATAGGAAGGAGGGAAGTTAAAAAAACTTCAAGGTTTTTGCCACTGAAGCGGTTCGAATTCAAATTCCCTGACTGATTGTTCTCGCTTAAGGTTTCTCCTGATTTTCTTTTGTGGTACAAATGGATACCAGAAGATCTGAGTGCCTATTGTCCCATCTTTACTCTTAGCAAGCTTTCCTGTCCTTGGATGAAGAGAAGATTCTGAAGTCCTAAAAAGAGTTTGTCTCCAACAAGGAGAATGAAAGACAGTAACCTTCTTTTCATTCTTTCAGGTTCATACACAGTTAGGTTTCTCATGACCACAAACTGTAATCTGCATCCCTGCTCTTCATATTCTGTGATATGCTGATAGTTTATTTCAATAAATCACCAATGCTACGAAAATTCTTTTATCAGTCTTTAAGTTTTTTATCTGATCACTATTGGTCGTTTAAAGTAGGGTTAAGAAATCTAGCATAGTTAAGATTTTCTAAAGAGTAAGCTATTGCGTACAATAGAAAATTTTCCTTTTTGCCCAACACTGTCGTACAACTTGCATGTACTACGTGCTTGAATGATTATTTTTTTACTCTTGTACTTAAGCTTGTACTGTTTTATGGGATCAGTCGTCTATCTGTTCCAACGTAATCCAAGTTTTTTCCAATCTATCAAGAAGTAGAAAAGAAAGTTTCATTGTCTGAGTAAAGCTGTTCCTTGTCTACTCTAGACAAACTTATTGCTCCTGCAGCAACGTAAAAGTAGGAGATCAAAAACTCTTATTGTGAATGCAACATTAATTACCTTGAATTCTGCACTTTATCAATTTCTACAGCTCCGTTTCTTATAGTTAAAGTCAAAATCAAAATAGCATTGATCAAATTAAGAATTGTGCTAGCTCTTAGCAATAGAAGCGTGTATGTACAACAACGGAAGTATTGACATGTAAGAAAAATTATTCTCAGCCAGCGACTCTAGGCCTTTTTTACATGTTTTACGTGTTGAGGATTCACAATAATTATTATTCAGTAATACTCTGCATTCTAACTAACATAAGTTTATTTTAGAGGTGACTAAAAAAGCAACATACAAAGACATGAAATGGGTCATTAAGAAATGAGAACTCTCTCAAAGATTCAATAGTGTTGGGGTCAAGTAGGTCACAGATGAGTTCACGTTCACGTAACCATTTTTGGCTACTCACGTCCCACTTACGGTGGTACATGAGATCATGATTTCTGTATTTTATGAGATTTCTGTCAGTCACAAGATCAATCGTCCAAGTCACGAGTTTCTTGTAGATTATAAAATTCTCAAATACCACAAGTCACGAGATACTTACAGGTCCCGAGATTCCCGAATTCCATGAATCACGAGATTTTTGCATGCCATGGATCACAAGATTACTATAAGTGACTTGATTTTCATGGGTCACTGAATTTCTGAGAGTCAAACTGCCTATGTATTGTATACGTGCTTACCCAAAATTACTTCTTCTGGCTGTAACATACTGTCTCCTTCTCACTTCTTAGACTTGCGATATAGAAGTCAAGGGTGTGTGTGTAAAATTGTAAGTCATATTTTATCTCGTTTTCTGAGACACTCATCGTAACTTGTGACACATCTTGGTTCGTGTCTTACTTTTGTTGCCCGCGGTAATTCCTGACCCACGATATACTATGAAGTATGAACCCAACTACTATATCGTATGGCATTTGTTTTACGATGCCGCACAACCTATTTCTTAGATTCACGTTCTTTCCCATTCACGTAAATACTAGTTTCTCTTTTGTCCATTCAAATAGATCAACTGTAAGTCATCGTAACCCACTCTAATTAAGGTCACGTGCCGACCTTTGGTTTAAATAACTCTGGATGAAATGATTTGCTATAATATTAAATGTGGGAGATTTTCATTGATCTCTTGTGTTTGGAATACAATACCTTGAAAGCAGCATGATGACTGAAGGCTAATGTTGCAGCAAAAAGCAATGATATTTTATCCTCTTGACTGAAAAATTCTATGCAGAAAAACAACATTATGCAAGACTCAGAATGTTAGCAACATTTAAGCTAACAGACTATAGAATAGCACAGTTTAGTTTTGTTAAGAAGGGTAAGTGCTGAGTTGATTGCGAGAAAAGTGGCAATTTTATACTAAGATATTATATGTAACACATCGTTCAATAAGTCCCGAGACTAACCCAGAGATGGTGCTAGTAGTACCAAACTAGCCACGTTTCCCTAGAGTGCGAAGCTTCACATGAAACGTGTAAAAATTTCACGTCGATTGGACCACAAACAGCAGAGTTATCGAGGTTAGAGTAAAGTCACTTTGTAATTTGTTTGAAAAATGGAACAAAGCGAGTTTCGCGTGTTGATAAAACATTGTTTTTTAATGGGTAAAAACACCGTAGAAGCCCAGCAATGGCTTGAAAAACGTTACCCGGACTCCTCTCCATCCAAATCAACGATTTGTCGTTGGTATGCTGAGTTTAAACGTGGTCGTACGGACACAAACGATGCGGAACGTTCGGGTAGGCCATTGGAAGCCGTTACACCGGAAAATGTGAGTGAAGTATTCAAAATCGTAATGAAAAATCGCAAAGTAAAGGTCCGTGAGATTGCAGAAATGACATAGATATCATCTGGAAGCGTATTTACAATCCTTCATGAAAAATTGAGCATGAAAAAGGTTTTTTCCAAGTGGGTGCCGCGATTGCTTTCAATGGAACAAAAACAGCAACGAATCGACGATTCAGAGAGCTGTTTATCGCTATTTACTCGCAATAAAAAGGATTTCCTGCGTCGATACGTGACCATGGATGAAACATGGATACATCATTTCACTCCGGAGTCGAATCGGCAATCATCTGAGTGGCGCATGGCTGGCGAAAGCCGCCCAAAGCGTCCAAAAACGCAGCAATCTGCTGGCAAAGTCATGGCGTCTGTTTTTTGGGATACACATGGCGTCATTTTCATTGACTACCTGGAAAAAGGTAAATCGATCAACAGTGATTATTATATTGACTTGTTAGTACGTTTGAAGGAGGAGATCGCAGCAAAACGACCGCACATGAAGAAGAAAAAAATCCTTTTTCAGCAAGACAATGCACCATGCCACAAGTCCATGAAAACAATGGCAGAAATCTACGAGTTGGGCTTTGATTTGCTTCCCCACCCCCCGTATTCGCCAGATTTAGCCCCCAGCGACTACTGGCTCTTTGCTGATCTCAAAAAAATGCTCCAGGGAAAAAAATTTGGCTCGAATGAGGAGGTCATTGCCGAAACTGAAGCCTATTTTGAAGCAAAGGATAAATCCTTCTATAAACATGGTATAGAAATGTTGGAAAGGCGTTGGAAAGATTGTATCACTCTAAAAGGAGATTATATTGATGAATAAAAATGATTTTTGAAAAAAAAATGTTGTTTTCGTTGTTAGTCTCGGGACTTATTGAACGATGTGTTAGTTCTGAAGGTAGTTTAATAGGCAGCAACTAGCAACTACATAGATTTGCATGATTTTGAGTTATTGGAGTCCGTGGTGGCCGCGGCCACTCTTCTGAAGCTTCCGTTTTAGCACTTAGGGCAAAATACTTTCTAAGATTTCTTGTTGGTGTTATGAGTAAAAGCGCCAATGGGCGGATTTAAGAATTAAAATGAGTTTACAGCTCCAGTTCTCCACAGCTACTTATAAAGTATTAAGAGAAAATTAATTTTATCAGAGTGGTATAACTGATTGTGAAGAAAGTCGAAGGAACTGATAGAACTGATATTATAGCTAATATAGGATCATTTGATGTCTTCCTTCTTAGTTTCGAATTGATTCCCAGCATATTGATTTTTGACGGCAAAAATGAGATAACCTGGACTTGCGAATCAAACTTCTGTTTTTGTGAAAAAACGATAAACAGTCCGCTTGTATCACTTGCCTAGTGATTCATCAAGTCACGTAGCTTGATGTTTTTTTAAATTACTTGACTTGGTATTTGGTTACTGTTACTTGACTTAAACTTGATTTCACGTCAAACTATGAATCCTATTAGAATCCATCAAGTCAAGTAGAGACTACTTTTACTTCTTTTCAAGGAAATGTCTTTCTTAGTTCTTTTACTTTTTCTTCCTAAATATAGTTGCTGCAAAGGCAATAAGTGGCATTGTGAATATTGCCTCATGACTTGTTGTTTTAAAGATTTATGAACAACTTTTTGAAAAGCAAACGTCGCAGTAAATTCTTTAGTAAAAGGTATAACCAAAGCCCAAATTCTGATTGTGTTAAAAGGATCTCTTTAGAGGTTTTAATTAAACTTCCTATATTTGATTAAACCCTTCATTAAAAATACTCTATTGCGACATTATTTATGTAAAAACTATACATGTTCGTATATACTATTGTCAGACATACTTACTGTTTTCAACGAAGTAGATTTCTTGTTAGTTTTATTTTAATTGATCGTTTTGCAGATGAAAGTTCGTAGGGAACTTACAGATTCTCATTAATAATTGTATATGCAATTCCTTTAAATAAGTATTTTGTTAAGTTATTTTTAATATTTTAGAATTCCTACAGTAAAGTTGGAAACTCAAACGTGTGCCGGTGGTCTAATAACTGGAAGCTTCACACAGGATTACTTGGATATAAGGTCGTGTGAAATATAATCAAGAGCGTATACAACGCACAGTTGTCGGTGAACCAAAAGAAAAGCAGCGTGTGCATGCAGCATGTTTTATTTATATCTTCAGTTTCTTGGTTATGTTGTGTTATTTTTAATGCCATCCTATTCAGAATACGCGTCACGTGCTACTATATTCGTGGCTTCAGAGACACCAACCAAAGTGTGTTTCAAAAATAGCTCAGACTGTGACGCTCTCACTCTCTCACATTTACCGAACGTGGTATTATAATTTTCCCAGTACAGTCTAAATCCACTCCTTTAAGGCTGAATAAATTCAGATCCCAATTAACTAAAACCTAGGGGCACCAGTGCAACGAGGGTAAAGTTAGACATTACTACTTTATATAATCCGTAAATACGATATCTCGTTTGCGTTATCAAATTTGGATGGTTCATTATCGCAATTTAACAAATGGCCTGTGTGATAATCGGATTATCGTTGAAGGATGAGGAAATTTCAGAGATTTAGAGTAATGAAAGCTTAACTATATTATATAACTTTTAAACGATAAGCACTACACTTTAAAGTTCTAAATAATAAACACGGGTTTAGTTCAACGAGAAAATCCATAAATTGTAAATATGAAAGTGGTAGTTGTGCATGTGTGTGGTTTGGCTTTACGAACAAAAGGAAATCTAAAAACTTATGTATCATAAAAATGTTCGCTTTGCTAAAGCAACAACATTAAAAATAATGTTGTTAAACAGAATTCTGATATTTATTTCAAATTTATTCCACATCATAAGTTTGTATGTTCGCTAGTTGATTTATTTGTATTTCGAGTTTCTTCTACACATTGCGTCCTTTTTATTCAACTGCTTTCATATTTCTCTTTTGTATTATCTTCCAGGCCGTTTCCACCTGCAATGGTCGCTGTTATGGACATTTGCGACATTTTATCATGGCAATTCAAAACCCATCGTCCGTGCAGAGATACTGACGCGGATGATATTTGCTTTTTATACATCTAAATTTCAAGTTTTCCTTGGTTTTTTAGGTCGACACATATAATATTTTTTGGTATAGATGTTTTAGGAGGAAAGCAACCTAAATGTCTACATGAAGTATTCTTGTCACAAAATTTGTCAAAAATTGATGTGTTGCTGGAAAGAAGCAAGTAATGTTTCTACGCATGCACTTTTGTGTAGGTGCATTTTAATTTATTGTTTTTGGCACACATTTTGATTTTACAAATGTAAAGTATACGAAAAGAGAAATGAGCCTGTCGGACATAAAAACATTTGAAGTTCGTTTTAATAAATAGTTACAGTATTATGTGCTAAACGTTTCATTACCATTTTATAAATCAATAGCTGTTATTGAAGAATTATACAAAGAGAGATGATGCTTTACAACAATTAATTTTAGATGATAAATACATGCATACAAATAGCAATCACAACTGCGTGTCAATGGGGTATAATGTTCCAACCAATACGAATACCAATATAACTCAGACAAGGAAAGTGTTTCAGTAACAGAATTCAATTTCATTTCTGGCACGGCGTTCGTAGCAATTGGAATTCATGCAATTTCCCTGCGCAAGACTAATTTCCATACTAATCTCCTATAAATCTTATCTTTCGATTGAATTTTCTTACGCGAAGGAAGTTGAAGTCCAAGTTATTTTCAGCAAATTTTATTATATTCAAATGGAATTTTATCGGCGGTTAAGTCATTTTCTTGTGATTAAATATACATAGGGTTTAATAAACTTGTGGAAGTGTTTTTAACAAATAATTAACTGATGAACTTTATTCTGTAATAAAATTATTAAAATGCTACAAGTAGGTTTTTCGATCTTATTGTACTATGAAAAACCCGTTTCCTTTTTTAACTCAATTTTTGCACTTCTCGTTTACCATCAAAATCTTTTTCTTCTATCAGGTGTTTTGTCCTTTTCACACTTATTACTATAGTTGAGTTATTGCCTGTTCGTAATAATTTTATTATGGTTTTCTCCATTTTCCTTCTTAGTGTAGAAACTGAAGTTTCAAAACAGCATCTAAATAGTCGCTGCGAAGAAGAATAAAGCCCCTTTAACCCAAAGTCATGTAAATCTGTATAGTTTCTAGTAGAACAGATCTCCGCCTGTTGAAATGGTGTTACAACTACAAAAAAAAAGCTTGGCATAACATTGTCACGTTTTTCCCGCCATCAAACTCATCACATGCTCGTTTCAACAAAACTATTGTTGAGGTTTGTCAGTTTGTCGAGTGCGAGCAGAAAGTGAACCTGTAGAAAACCATTCTTGAGGGAGCAATGGCTTTATGGCTTTCATAGCACTTACTTCTTCTTACTACCGATTTGCTAGTTGTATTACATAATATTAATCAACTAACCGCTGGTAGTACACACTTTTGGTTAACATTATTTTGTTTCTAAACAGCATTACATTTATTTAACTTCTAGAGATTTATCAATGCAATTTTAACTCAATATCTATATTTCCCAAAAAGAATCGATATTGTAACTTGATGAGATTAAGAAAATATGTACAAGAATCTCTGCCTGTAAACGATCTTAGACTTCTAAAATGAGGTTCACTTAGCCGCTGCCGTGCAAGTAAAATAGAAACCGTCCGTCCTATGCACTTATTGTATCATCACACATACTGCTACATATGAAGGTCAGCGTTTGAATCGACTTGCAAGACCATTCCTTGTTTTACTTGATCTTTCCATTTCCACTCGTAAACAGATTGAAGGTTTAGGAGCTTACACCTTCACTCTTCAGTATGTGTCCCGCAAACTTGAACGTATAAGGTGAATCCATTTTTGTCTGCCTAAATGCAATCCGTTCTCAAACTAAAAAACATAAAAAATTACCTCAGAAGAATGCAGTGGTTGATGGAACAGCAGTCTCAAAATACATATCGATCGGTAGTATATTCCAAGGCCATATCGGAGCAATAAATGTACTGAAGGAATGTAATTGTACATGAACTGCAAGGAGAATACAAAAGTAATGTAAAATTGAACTTTAACGGTTGATAACATCAGTTGGAAAGCTCATTTACAGAGCATGGGAAGGACAAGACCAAAGCACAAAGAAAACAAAACGAAATGAGATGCTTTTAAGAATGAACTGATGTAGCACCTATTTTGGGTTACAATAAAATACTTTTTAAGCAGAAAAACTTGTCGCTGATTCATGGTTTGCTGTAGGGAAAGCATAGGTAATACTCCAGCTCCAAAACAATCAAGTAAAAACTTTTCTGCGACACCTTGTCTGCTATACCAACAAACTTGACATTTGATAGATTTTTTTGTCCTGTCTTAAGCCTTTATTGATTACTACAATCAAATACAAGTTCATGTAAGAAAAATGTCTTTATGTAAATTCTTTATGCTGAAGTCTCTTATACGAGCGTGGTTTGATTAGTCTTTAGATTAACATAGAAAAAGTGTTTTGTTGGTCAAAATCGATTTTATTTTTCTACATAGTCCCCTTTTAGGTCTATATACTTCATCCCTTGATGCTCCAACTTTCTGATCCCTTTCAAGAAATACTATGTCTGAAAGTCTGCAAAATACGCGTTGACGGCGGCTATCACTTCATCATAGCTCGTGAATTTCTTTCCTCCAAGCCATGTTTTCATGTTTGGAAAGAGATCTGGAGAATACGGGGCATAGGGAACCAACTCGAAGCCAAGTTCATGAATTTTGACCATCATCGACGTGTGAGCGCATTGTCATGATGAAAGAGAACTGTTTTTCTCTGCATTGAAGGTCGTTTGGACTGAATTCTTTTCTTCAACCTGTTGAATAATAAAGCATAATACAATCCTGTTTTGTTTTTTCTTTTTGCAAATAGTCTATGAACAATATACCATGTGAATCCCAAAAAACAGTCACCATTACGTTCCCTGGCGATGGCACCGTCTTCGCCTCCTTGGTTTGCCTGTTGACGTCCATTGTTTGGTCTCTGGTATGTAATAATGGACCCATGTTTTATTAACAGTTACAAATAGCCGCAAAAAGTTCATTGAATTACGCTTAAATCGATCCAACAGCTCTTTTGAGATGTCCATGCGCACGCGTTTTTGGCACCCATCGCGCGGACAGCTTCCTCATGTGCAAATGTTTATGTAATATATTATCTATCTATACTATCTTATTTTCATTCGACGATCATCTAACACGATTTTATGGACTTTTCCGATGATATCCTAAACAGTTGCTGATTTTGGCCTTCCCGGACTCTCTTTATCAAACACACCCGTACGGCCACGTTTGTACTCTGCCACCCAGTTTTTACGGTGGCGAACGAAGGGGCACAGACTCCCTGTAGACAGAGTTCAACTCGGCTTTTGCGTTGGAATTTGACCCTTCAATCGCAATCAACCTAAACACTTATCAAACCACCCTCGTAGATCATCGTCACGCATTTATCAATAATAAATCGACCATATACAGGAAGAAGCTTTGATGTATGTGCATACATATTAATCTACATTAGCCTGAAAACTTGGTTAGTTACTCAATTGCATGGCAACAAAGTTGCTGAATGTCGATTACGTTTCTTCGTGCCAACGTAGATTAAACTAGCGGTAACAGGTCTCCTCAGAAGGTTTGTAGGATTTCTATGGCGATGGTACTTCGACCTTTCTTATCTAACGAAACAAACCCTTAAATTCTGATTTTTCCAGAAATCTTTAGACTTTGATTTTTAAAAGCTCTTTTGTAAATGGTACAGGTAAAGTCAGTTACAAAATATAGATCAGCAAGAATTGTCGACGTGAAACTATGACGCGCGATATATTTTGAATTGTCTTCGAAGAATCCAGTTTTAAATTATTTAACCCCTGACCAATAGTAAGACTTAGAGTGGGAGTGGCCGGTTGAATTAAAAGTCTACAGACCTGGGGGTCAGGATAGGCGTCAAGCAGAGCTGAAATCCTAAATCCCGACGTTTTGCCAGATCACAAATTAAGTAAATCACTGTTGTGTCGTCACACAGGAGCCAAGACATCCACAAACTCTGACCAAATTAGATCAGTCTGTCTATGGGATACTGCTTCCAAGACCATTATATATGGTATGGTGTTGTAAAATGTGATGACAGACAAACAGGTACAAAATCTGTGGAAATGAAAGAACCTCAAAATTAACAAAAATCCCTAACTTTAAATAAAGGCTGCAACTCGGTAAGAAGAGTGTATGTATTAATATAAAGTTCAATTCGTTCTTAAGAACTTCTAACTTTAATTTATTTTGAGAAATGGGAGGAGAAGATGATAAAGAAAATAAAATGTCTCTTAGAGACAAAGCTTCTTTACCAAATGCAGAAAGAATTCTTATTTTTGTAACTGCAATGAGAGTGGATAAAACCAAAAGGGTTTATAAGAATTTTTACAAACACAATAAACAGTCATCAGATTGCAGATTGTTGAAGATAAATTCATCTTTATCTAAAAACTGAGAACTAAAAGTTGCGGAGATTTTGAAAAAATTCGAAGACATTGACTCTAATAAAAAGTTTAGTCTTTTTTGCCAAAAACAGTTATTGCTATTATATCCACACCCTTAAGGAGGTAAAGGTGGTTTATAACCTACCTTCGTACTAGATAGTGACTACTTGGCTATGATCAGCTTTAGGTGTCGTTGAAGAAATTTGTGTAATAGAGAATTGGATTGCTTTAGCGTCTGGTATTGAGATGTCTCAGGCTCCCCTCAAGCCTCAGCAATAGTTGAATATCCTGTGGACTTTTGTTCTGCCTAAGTGTTATCATCACGTTTGGGTTTTAGCCTGTAATTTTGTAAATTATCTAAAGAAGCTTGATGTTCAGGTGAGGAAAGGTGTTCAGTCCTGGCCTTCATATTCCGAAGGATAAAGTTTTCACTTTAATCTGTCTGGCTTGAAATTTGTATGCTGAAGCACTGGTTGGTCCAGGGGTTGATAAGTTCTTGCAATTACGGTGTGGTTTTGATTTTCCACTCGTATCATGTGCATTATCACGCTGTCTATATTCATACGATACCATTATGCGTAGTCAGTCCGATTTGAGCAACATGTATGGGGTGGAACACCTGCACATGTTATCCAGAGCGTTCCGGATTCATAGAGGAAGGATGAAGCGGCATAAAACTATCGCCAAAACAGTGGTTGTCAAGCAAAAGAGGTTAAGACGTAGCTATGTCAGATTCAAAATCTTCGCAACTTGTGGCTCTCGTCTCTCCTACTAGCTAGGATTGTGACTCTAGTCATGGATAGAGTGGATTCAATTCAACCAGATGGTTAGTCACATATGTACCAGTTCACATTGGATACGCGGCTAGCTAATATATCTTTCATTTGTGTCTGGCTCACATTTATAGGGTTGCTTATTAATAGAAGATCCATCAGCTTTACTGTTCTTGGCTGTTCCCAAAATGATAATGCATTTCGATTGTTTCGAGGAGGCCTTTTTAAAAAGAAGTTTATTTACAGATTTTAAAAAGTAATTGCCAACTTTGAAGCTTTCAGTGTCTGTTATACTTATCTAATACAGATCATTTGCACTATGAACCTTAATCGTAATTAGAAACAAATACCTTTTAGCCCTCTTGGTTTATTTTTACTTTAAAACAATTTTGGTTGCCAAAGAAAATTCGACTTTATGAACCATTGTGTAACGGCGAAATGCTTGCTGGACTGCTTGTTCTATCATTAAGTATTAGGTACATCAGAACAAGTAATTATCGTATCATACAACAACTACCAAATTACCAACGCATTTGAAACATTTTTTTGTATGCTTTAAAATGATAAGTTGAGGATGAATCTTATTCTTAGTAGATTAGTACTGCTGATCGTTTCAAGAGTTCCATTTAAACGATTCGGGAGTTGAATGGGCAACGTATTCGTTCTGTACAGCTTTTTTCAGTAATATTTTTGACGAATTACATCAATAATAATCGCAGCATTATTCACAATGAAAGATTGTAAATTTTCTGTTGATTCTTTATAATCAAATCAGTGATAATAATATTATAAAGAATAACTTTTGAGTTGTTGCATTTTAAAACTTAATAAACCGAATTCTAAGTTGTCTCCCATAAAGATAATCTAAATTAGAAAGAAATCTACACTACCTCTATTTCCTTGCTTCCTTACAAATATGAATGTGGCAGTAACCATAGTTTCTTAGTCTTATTAACTACTAGTTTCTAGATTCTGCAATAATTTCTATATTTAAATCTAGTTTATTAAGGACAAGAATAATTCATGTTCTTCCCAGTAATAATTATGAAATATTAATCGATACCACCATTAATATAGAAACGTGGTGCCAGAATGTCGTGGTGAATGTTAGTGATAGATGTGAAATATTTTATGGCACACCTGTACTATCTGCTGATAACTGGAAAGCCACGTATGTAACGCAGGACATTACTTACCTGCAGATAGTTATGTATACGACGGCATCATACGGCGTTAAGAACATATGTGACTTAAGTAACAAAATATGTATACACCTGACCTGTCGCAATGTAACCTCGCATGAAACGTTAGCTTTACTTTAATCTAGAAATATTTTGTTACGTGGGCTGTACGTGAGAGTAAAGCAAACAAGACATACGTGTGTATGTAGTAAGTATACAGGAACCTTCCTGGATATGTTTCAAAAGCATATATTTTCCGAGTGGGAGTATTACATTTTTAATGTATAACGAGGTGTGACTTGACAATGCTCTAGAAAGTCTATACACATAAATTTAAACCACTTATCTTTGCTTAACCACTTTACACATAAGTCACAAATCAAAATAAGTGCGTGTATGTGACTCCATATTGAGCATTGTTAAGTGTTCAAAACTAACTAACGTAAGACAGCCGAATAAAAGATCGAGAATCTTGTATACGATCATGACAATAATATTCATACGAAGAAACGAAGAATATATTGTAGTTCTGTATTTTTAAGAATATTTTATTAACAAAAGGATATAATTCATTTACCCGTAACAGAATATTTATTGTATGATTTTTTTTGCATGGCATTTAGCAATTAGATTTCATACAATATTATTTAAAAGCTGGAATTGTAGTTTGGATGGGCGTGGAGCTATAACTTATAACTTCATGCTGTTAGTTACGCTTTGTAGTTATATTATTGTAGGGGGAGTTTTATTTACGGAATTGATTATCTTTCTTTGAGAAAAGAAAAGATGGGCTATTTTCTTTGTTGTTATTCGATTCAGTAATTAAATTAAGTGTAAAAAGGTTTCGTAAATAGGGAAACAGTTCTCGAAGTTACCCAAACAGGTTTTTCGATATTTTCTTATATCATGTAGAACAAAGAAATACAAAGAGCGAAACAAATAAATACTCAAATGCAAATTTTTTGATTTTGTAAATCTTGACATGGAATTTTCAGATACCTGAAAACTCGAAGTTAAAGAAAAAAGCTAACCCTTTTCATTAGGAACCAACTTTGACGTATACTATGTGAAGTTCTTCAAAACCTTATCATGTTACCTTGGCTTTCGAGTGAATATGAGACAGAAGGCTCATATTGTTAGTTTTAAATGTGTAAATGTGCTAAATGTGCTACGCTCAAAGTCGGTAAATGCAAAAACAGACTTTTAAAATATGAAATCTCTAAGTAAGGTGTTCCTAAATCGTAGTATTTGTCCTCCTGTAAGTTATTCTTTAACTATTCTCGTTCGTCGGCAAGGTACTGCTAAAACATACTGAGAAAGCAAATCTCTCTTCTCCAATGGACGCCTTGGCCCACAAAACTCAACAACCTTTTTGGCTCTTTAGTCAACCTGATCTTGTGGCCAACTATCTTCTCAACTATCAGCTTTCAAATCGTAAGACTTTGCAACCATCCATACTCTATAGATCCATAGTCAAGAATTTAACAATAATGACAAAACTCGCAAAGTCACAAAAAAAATTATCAATCTGAAGAGGTATCAGTCATCAAAGCCTACTTATCTCCAGAAAACTATTTCACTCCGCTAATTTCAGAAAGCAAAATGATATCTCTAATAATATTGCCGCTACCTAGGTCATATCTCAGTTTTGTAGCTGAAATAAATTTATTATCTATTAAAGAAAAGTTCAGTAGCGGTGGTAGACGGCAAAGTAAAAATAAAATAACGGCAAAGTAAAAATAAAATAACGGCAAGATACATTTTTACCTTTTAACTCCAAATAAGAACAAGCAAACAATAACTAACTTGTCTACAATTTCACACAGTTACCTACTGCAAACCAATACGTAGGAGTATGAAAAATCCGAATTCAACATCGTGAGAATCAGAAACATAGCTTTTCAGAACAATAAAGCAAGAGGAATGACTAATTACAATACGATCAGCTAGTTGGAAACTAATTCACGAAACTATCATTTAATAAAAAGCAGTGAAAACGAGATATACAAGGAACAAACACTGGTTGCTGGAATTTTCTCATAGTCCTCAAGAATATACCAAGTAGACTTGAAATGAGTAGGTATCAGTGGGACCACAGCTTTCTCTTATCTCCCTAGGCGAGTTTTAAATTAAACTGAAGATGGCCTTTTGGGTACGTATTACTTTGGTGAACACCCTTATCACTAAAGTGCATTCTGTTTGTATTAAAGAGTGAGTTTAAAAACTAGTTAACTTTTTCTGATAAAAAATCCAAAGATTTGAAGTAAACCCAAGCAGGCTCATGGAATTGGTAACATTACTGAAGAGCTTGAAAAACTCAATCAGCCTGACAGGCTGATTGGCCCGAAAATTCCAACTACCCCACGGTGTCAATTTGAAGTCCTATTTGCTATATGCCTTAAACCAAAACAAATAACTAAAAACTGTTGAATGAGTGACGCACATTCACCTATCCTCTAAGCCCCACACAACTCGACTCTTAAATAACAACTTCCCACTTACGGTATGTCGTTGGGAAGGAAACAACAATTGCAGTATTTTAATGAAAATAACAGTCAGTCTAGTTGATCTACGGTTATAGTTCTATAAAACGTCTCGATTTAGTGATAAATCTAAATTACTTTATCCAAATAAACGAATTAGCTTCAACTGTAGTAATGCGTCGAGCCGGTCTGAAGAAACCCAACAGGCCCAGAAAGCCAGAAAGATCCAAAAAGCAAACAGGCTAAAAGCTTGACGGGTCCAAGAAACTGACGGGCCTCACTGGTCCGAAAGTTCTAAACGACCCGATATAGGCTTGATACGCTTTCAAACTGAGATTGCTTGGAGTGATACTCCAGTTTAACTGGTTCCAAGAGTTCATATGTGGTAAAACAAAGTGGCTACATGTAAAAGGTTCCGGTTGATTTAATTTTACAACAGTAAATGACATGGTATGAGAACGTCTATTTACCATAAGGTCACAAGGCGTATAGCTGCGATGAGAGGCCTTCTAATAGTACAATTGAAACCTCGAATGTTGCCCTTTTAACAAAAGCGTATTTGAGTCTATTCTACATTCAATTTAACCATATTTCAGAGAGAGCCCAGTAACCTTGTTGATCGTTGTGTGACAATAGATGAAATGCAGGTTCATCTCTTCGGCCCCGAGTCTAAACGACAAAGCATCTAATAGCGTCCTCCAGTATCTTTACCTCTTTGCAAATTTTGAGTCCAACCTTTCACAGGCCGGATCATGGGCATAAGTTTTTGGAATGCCGAAGAAACTTTGATACTTGATTATCCGGAACATGTCTTCGCAATTAGTGGACAATATTGTCGGAAAAGAATGCATAAACTGTGGGAAAAGAAAGAAAGAACAAAAAAGAAAGAAATAAAGAGAAAATTATTGCACGTTATTCTAAAAGAGTTTTCTGATTTTTTACAACTCAATTCGCGAAATGGGATTTGAAGTGAAGTAAAACATCCATTGTACTCACCTGACGTAGTCTCTATACTTGTCGCAGCAACTGGTGAACCTCGTCCAAAGCGACCGAAAGCACAACAATCGGCTGGAAAGGTTATGGCCGCGGTATTTTGGGATGTGCGTGGTGTAATATTCATCGACTATCTTGAGAAGGGAAATACCATCAACAGTGAATATTATATAGCGTTATTGGAGCGTTTGAAGGCCGAAATTGCAAAGAAACAACCGCATATGGCAAAAAAAAATTTTGTTTCATCAAGACAACGCACCGTGTCACAAGTCAATCAAAACAATGGCAAAACTACATGAATTGAACTTCGAATTGCTCCCACATCCACCGTATTCGCCAGATTTGGCTCCCAGCGACTACTGGCTGTTCGCAGACCTAAAAAAAATGCTTGCCGGTAAGAAATTTCGCTCGAATGAAGAGGTTATCGTTGAAACTGAGTCCTATTTTGAGGCAAAAGATAAATCGTTCTACAAAAGTGGTATTGAAATGTTAGAGCGGCGCTGGAATGATTGCGTTGTTCTTGATGAAAATTACGTTGATGAATAAAGGTAATTTTGAACAAAAAAAACGTGTTTTCTTTGTTAGGCCTGGGACTTTTCAGCCCATGTGTTATAATAATGCACAAACCTTCTTTTCATACAGTAATTCTTTTTTGGTTATCTTATTACTGGGATGGAAGTTAAGTTCACACTGTGATCCTCAATGCAAAAGCAAAGTATAAACTAACAGAATTCAAAATACCTTCTGTCCAGAACACTTCTTGTATGAGCGTCAGCAGAGTAAACTATATCTCGATTACTAGCTATTAATAATTAGTTATTTAAATGTTTTGCTACTGATGAATGGAAAAAAGAAAACCGATGTTCAGACTGTTTCTTATTGGAAAAACACACTATTGCATAATGTAGACTCTGAATCCTTGAGTATTCAATTCATACTAACTTTTTCAATTTTAAAAATTTAAAGAAAGATCCAAGAGAATGAAGTTCTTTAACGACAATTCGACAGCCGGAAAATATGGTTTCAATTTTTCTTGTGAAACTGATTTGCTTATAAAATACAAATAGAAGATATAAAAAAATATAGAGATGTTGAGATATTTGAATTCTGGTTTTCAGAATTAAAAATAAGATTTAGAAAAATGCAGTTACTCGAAACGACGCATCCTAGGAGAAAAGTGCAGAAGTATTTTTTTATTCCTTAATTAAGTATAGATTGTAGAAACAAAGAAGTAATTTATTTTCTCAGTGGCGTAACATGAATCCTTCAAAGAAGACCCATTTTCTGAAGTTCTCATTCATTTTAAAATCGGGCATTTCAAATTAGCACAGTCTAAACTACAGTCCGGTCACTGACTCTCTGGCCTGCATCACAACACACCTCCGGTGTGTTTCACTGCTTTTTGCTTTCCTGGATCTAAAACTCATGACTTATATTAGTACGACTGACTGTTCATGTTTCGTGTTATCAACAATTGCATACAGGTTCGCCTTGTAGTTTCTTACTGCTACCTAGTTCTGTGAAAAAACCATTTTACCAAACTTACAAAATCCACGACAACATCCTTGCAGCAACCACAGGAGCGTTAAAGTTGAAGGTAAACCAAGACATTGCTGTCATTATTTGTGTGCAATCCGAGTTTGACGTTTATTTTTTCATTCCATTGAGAGTACGTATATTGTATTGGCATGTAAGTCTGGAAAAATCTCACACTGCTGAAAAAGAGAAAACTGCTCTCAAACAAAATCGATTCGAAAAAAATAGAGATAGCGGAGAAATCAAAGAAATATTTCCTCCCAGAAACGTTTTTGACAATGACAACAATAAATAACAAGAGGAACCTTCTGTAATTGCAAGCAGCTTTTAATTTAGATTGTTTGCATCTTTTGTTTTCACTTTTTAAAAGGAGGACAAACAACTGCATAGCGTTGGTTATTCTTAGAAGGCAATACATAAATTGCGGCGCCTCTGATGTGCAACTATTTTGCATAATTTGCATATTTCAAGTTTGCGGAATATAAGGTACTTGAAGTTCGTCTGAAGTTAATCATAATTTTTAAGTATCTTACAAAAACCTGAGATATACGATGTTGCACTTTACCATGCACATTTTAGTGGACAGGAAGGTATCCTGCAGCGAACACTGCAGTCACGATATTAGTTTTGGCTTAAGCATGCAAGTAAAACATACGTACTTGTCCTGACTACTTCACGTTGGGATGTATTTCTACAAATGGATGTATTTTAAATGTGCAGGTGAAAGAATAACAAGAAAATAATTGCATAATTCAGAAAGTAATTTATTTACGAGTATTATGATAAAGCTTACGACAGGTTTTACATTAAAAATGTTAAAGTGAATTTTGTCTTTAAAAATACCGCTGTTTAATATAAACTGATTAGTTTAATGCATACATATTGATTGCGAAATATATAAATATTTAGACAGCGAACCTGTTTCGATTCCTTTTTGTGAAATTCACCTGCAAATTAAATGAGAAGATACTTGCATTTAAGATGTTTACCAACTTAATCAGATTACAAAGTTAATTAAATTCGTTTTTTTACTGCATATTGTATACTTAGAATTATCCCTAAATTTGAGGCATCATTGAAGAGAGAGAGTTTTCTAATATTTAGGATGTTATTTCGAAAAGTTACTTACACTAAGTAACATCGTTGGTAAATTATGGCATCCTTTGACAGTGCAATTACTATGAATTGAATATCCTGCACGCCACTGACCCGATCGGTCTGAGGGCGCTGCACTCAGACGGGTTGTGTCTATGTTTTATGTAAAGAAGGCTCGTAAATAAAGCCTACTTTAAATCATGCTCGCCTCTCGGCAAGCAACATCTTCAGAACACGGCACCTCACTCAGGTGGTCGGGAGGCTGGGCCGGCACGTAGCCATGATGGAGACTATTGCCTTTACATTATGCTTATTGCGAGGCCTTTGTCTTAATGTCTTTATTCCGATTTTTATTTATAGACTCCTCTATAAGCATAATTTTTCAATAAATATTAATTCGTTATTGGATATTTAGTGGTCTAACTGATTTTTTTGTTCTTCCTACTTCATTTTATAGGTTTGATCTATGAATTAATAGGATTATTAAGTTAGCATAAAGGATATAATATTGTCATTTATAGATACTCCTTTAAATTTAAAGTTATTGCTTTTATATTAGTAACATAGCATCAACATTTACTGACCAATCATATTTTATGATTATGATAAAACCGTTACTGAATTTTTATAAAAATTATGTCTTCTGCCTCAGGATGTATTTTAAAATGTTTTATAATAAGAACAGTTTCTTCCCACAGACTTTTATATCATAATTTTAATTTGGACAGTTTCGCGGCTGTACACTTTAAAATAAAAAAATGCCTTAGAAGATCTACAAATTATACACCTTGATGTCGAGGAGTAAGTTCAATTGGACTGTCAACATAAATGGATTTAATTATCAGTAAGGTAGCATAACAGAATTTCTTTTTAAAATTGATACTTCCCGTCTTTATTAATTCAATTAATATTTTAATAATTATAGGAGCGTTATGTCAGTTTACTCGATAGCATTTCTCACAGTAGGACCAATCTAATCTTAAACACAGTAAGAACCAGTTTACTAAAACGGACTAAGAATCATTAATAATTCAGTACTTCACCTTATGTTTGAGGGATGATGTAATTTAAACTTTTATTGAAAAAAAGAATAAATCATGGCAAGGCTATAATATAACCTCATGTAGTGAATAAAGATAACAGAAGAGATCATTTTCATTTCTGCAATATCATATTGTATACAGCAAATAGTGAATTTTTTAAAATATAAAGTTACATTTTAGTAATGGGCAGGGGGGAGTGCAGAACTTCTATGCTCTAGAGCAATAATTGTTACCATGGCAATGAAAATTGAAAAATGACAATGTAGTTTTATCTAGAATATCAATTTTGATCATTTTCTTTGGAATTATTTTTTTTAAATTGTCATCAGTACCACTCGTGAAGGAATCTTGCATGCGTTTCTAGCCTACACCTGCGGCTCGGACAACAACTTTTGCCCTCGGTCTTAAACAGGCACTTTACGCCCGGGGTGGGTTTAAGATTTCTTTACATCAGTAGGCTATCAGTAATCAGAGAGCGGACGACCATAGCTACTAGATACTGAGTCAACTGCTTTATGCATTCGACTAAGGGATGCTTGTCCGTATTTGTTAGCTGGTCTATTGCATGAGTACCTCCCACCAGATCTTAACCCCTTGTTCACGCTTACAGTTGTATTATTGGGTGTTCAGACAAGGACATCATCATGCATCCGCCCTCTGGTTATCAATATACTGAAAAGGCAATTCTCAAAGTCGTTACGAGACTGAAAACTGGCATTTTATGTTCTTGGTATGCTAAATAACTAAGTACTCTTAAAAGTCTCATTTCATTCTGTCTGGGATGGTTGTTTGTTTGTTTACTTTATTAACCTGTTTCTCAAATTTGCACTAGTGAACACTGGTCTCTTTTTTCCATTGTTTATTCCTCATGTATGATTTTCCACAAATGCATTCGAATAAAATAGTACGCTGCATTTAATTCTCCTTTCATATACAAGGTGTTCCAACAAACCATGAACACAGAGGTACCACAAATTCCTAGGATCAAAATAAGACGGTTTAACCTAACGTACTATAAGGGAGATCATTTTAAAACTTCCCAGCTTGAATAACTCTTTAATTAGTAAAATTATCAAAAATCGCTGAAACGCTTCGAGTTTGTTTTGAAGGGGGACATTTAACAACCTACTCTAATCAGCTGGAAAACTTTTCCCCTCCACCCCAACCACCCCACTCCACAATTTTAAATGGTACCACCCCATGTGTAATATATCTTTTTAAAGGGTATAAAATTCTCAATCTTCTACATCAAAGAAAATCAAAATCGGCCCAGCCGTTCGTGAACTACAAATGAAAATGCATTTAATTTGATTAATACATTTCTGTCTCTAGTTCAGGAACGGCTGGGCCGATTTTAATTTTCTTTGATATAAAAAATTGAGTTTGACACCCTTTAAAATGATATACCACACTTGGGGTAGTGCCGTTTAACATTTTGGAGTGGGAGTGGTAAAAGTTTCCCAAAACTTGTGATATATCATTTTAAAGGGTATACAATTTTCAATCTTTTACATCAAAGAAAATTAAAATCAGCCCAGCAGTTCGTGAACTAGAGACAGAAACGTATTGATTGAATTAAATACATTTTTAGCCATTTAAGATTTTGGGGAAGGGGTGGTTGAGGGGAGGGTGAAAGTTTTTCAACTGACTAGAGTAGGTTATTAAATGTCCCCCTCCAAAACAAACTCGAAGCGCTTTAGCGATTCTTGATAATTTTACTAATTAAAGAGTTATTCAAGGTGGGAAGTTTTAAAATGATCACCCTGTATACTAACGCTTACCAAAATTGAATTCATAATTTTTAGTTTTTTCAGTATTTCAAGAACATGTTGAGATATCGGAATGAGATTTTCTACGTGTTTGTTACTCTAAGGCTACTACGACTTTAAATTTGTATTTGATATCCTTATGAAAGGCGGGCAGATGGAGAGGGGACTAGCTCACTGTCCTAAAGGAAATTATTACGCTGCTGCAGAATTAGAAAAATTTCTTATTTCTGAAATTAGCAATTGATTTGTCAGAAATGCCACTGCTGCATTTTCCCAGAGAATACGCCATTCTCTAGTTACTAAAATTCAAAGACCTATAGTAAGGTCATACCTTTTGTCTCAAAAACAGGATGCAATTATTCGCATCACATTTCTTGACAGAAATTAATCCTATTATGCGATATAACTTTTTTCTCTAAACTGCACTGTTTTCGAGATACAGGGTGTGAAAGTTTAATTAGAAACAAATTTAAGTTTAATTTGGGCTCTTGTATCTCAGAAATGGTGCACTTCAAAGAAAAAGCTATTTGGCAAAGTGAGCTTAATTTCTGTCAAGAAATGCGATGCGAATAATTGCAGCCTGTTTTTGAGACAACGTATAACCTTACTATAGGCCTTTGAATGTTAGTGATTTTGAAAAATCAATCCAATCTTAATAGAAATTGTACGGGAAAAATCCGAGAGCAACTTTTCCTGCCAAAACAATTGTTGATTTTAAAATTAAAAAGATTTTTTAATTTTTTAATAGCATAACAATTTTCTTTAAGGTCCTGTTTCAAATAAGAATATCAAGCACAAAATTACGTAAAATCGTAGAAACCTTAGAATAACAAGTTTGTAGAAACTTTCAACCCAATGTGTCACCTTGTTCCTGAAATATTGAAAAAACTAGAAATTCTAAATTCAACTTTGACACCGTGTATCTCATAAATGACAAACTTTAGAATATACAATTGGGTTAAATCGTCTTATTTTAATCTCGGGAGTCTCTGCTAGCGCTATTTCCATGGCTTTTGAGGCACCCTGTATAACGTAGTTAGCTGGAGGCGTTTAGTGGAAGCAGTTTCGGATAGTGAAAGCGGATGTAGTCTATGTTTCGCATTACAATGTAGATTTCTTTAGAAAATAAAATATTTTCAAGAAAATAAATCATTTCGAATTTCTTAACCACACTGTACCCATTCTGTGGAAATTTTATTCAAATTATTGTATTTATCTAATTTTTTTTATTTAGGTCTGCAAAATAAAATGTTTCATAAATATACATGTGTGTTAATTTGCCTTTAATAAAAACTTCTAAGGTTAGGCACACTTGTAGTTACAATAAAGATAAGCCAAAATAGCAATAAAAGTTTAAATAACTAAAAACACATTTCCTGCAGGTGTTAATCTAATAATGTTATTGCTATTCAAATCAACAATCCAGTCTATACGCGAAATTCTAACAATGCGGAGGCTTGAAATGAACGAATTTAGAATGATTTGCTTTACCTGTTAATCAATTGTATAATTGGGTGTAATGTAACAAATAATTTATTAGTATATAGATAAACGCATACAGAAACTTAAATTTAACTATCTCATGCGTATGTCTTATCAACATATCTAATAATATGGTGCGGGTAGTGATACAAGTGATGTGTACAAGCCGATTAAGACAAAAAGTGCGTCTTCCAAATGGGCGGACGGGTATGCGAACCAATGCTTACTCAAATCATCCTCAAGGTGTACCAGGTGCGTTTATCTAAACCAATTTTTGACATCTAAAAATTTTGTTTCTGAATTCGTACATTCTGTTGTTCTGCTGCCATGTTCCCGTAACTTTGCAAGACATGTTATATATGAAATCAACTTAGAATTTTCTCCTGATTACCGATACATAATCGGTATTTCAATATCTCGAACAGTTTTCGAGATAATCAATATTTTTTTTAAATTTCGTCATGATCATGCTTGTATTTTCACTGGTTAATTATTAGAAGAAAAATAGTTTATAGCTAAAAGTCCAGCAAGCGTTTGCAAAGACAAGATATTTAGTTTACTTGTAAATCTACAAGGTTCATTAATTATATAGTAGGCCCTGTTGAGAAGTTTGATGGCGTTTCACAACAAATAACTGAATAACGTCGAAAGCGTTATGCGTACAGATACATATATGCCGTGTTGTTGCAATGAGCAATAAATGTGCTATGAGAAAATATTGAGATATACAGGGTGTCCCATTTAAACAAATCGAATTAACACATGTTTCTCGTTTCTTGAGCACCCTGTATAAAAGAAAGAATCTATTTCAAATCTGACTAATTAGTTCTAAAGATTATAGATCGAAGTTTATCACTGCAAAATTTTTAAAACCAAATGTTTGTTGATTATACCAGAGTGTTTGATTTAGCCTTCTATAAAGTGTATTGCGTAATCAGCGTTGGACAAGGAATAAGAAAATAAAACATATGCAGGACGTTTTATTTAAGAAAACTTGAGCCACACATTTATGGAACGCCATAATTTTAGAAAGTGCAGATAACAGTTCTATACAACTTTTTCCATTTGATATTCTTACAAATAACGATGCTATCGTCATATTTAACATCTTTAGCATTTTCTTTGAAAATACTACATCGATCTTGACTTGCAATTTCCATTTGCAATTGAAGGTTAGGGAACATTTTAATTGTGTTCTCGAGAGCTTTTTGTGATGCTAAATATGCTCTCGACAAATGCATAAGTTTTTCAAAGAACAAAAATCAAAAGTATAGACCAGAATTGGTGTTTGAACATCTACGTACCCTGTAGAACGAGAAAAACCATCAGTTTAAGTTAGATGGTTTGTGGTATCAAACGAAGTCATAAATGCTGCATTAAAAAATAACCAAATTAAATTATAAAATTGAATAATGGCTTTTAAAAACAAAAATCAAAGTTTACTTTCATAAAAGGGAAATACTAAGGATATTTTGTTAATACCATAAGGCAAATCAAGAAGGTTGGGAAAGCTTTTCAACAAACAACTTTATAATACCGAAACGACTTCGTTTATATTCCTATAGTACTACTAGAAATAATCGTTGTAATCAGTAATGAATCAAAAGTGAGAAATTATCACATATCTGTGTTCCATTAAAAATATAAACGAGTGGTATGTGACGCCTTTATGGAATACCCTGTACAGTTTGTTGTTGAAAATGATTTTTTAATATTTTTACAAGTAATCTCCATCCACAAAACTTTGAAATACTCTGTATTTATTACATCATGACCGCCAGAATATCTGCATTATAATTCTTCTCAAAAATGTTTTACGCCAGCCATTTCTGCATATCTGAAAACTGAATAGTCGCCTGTATTACAGGAAATTGTTTATTAATAAATGTTTCACAACTTAAACGCTGTTCCAAAAAACCTGAGGCAGCTGTATCTGTAGCTGTATAAATCGATATTTCTGTTAGTATTGTTTTATTAATAAAAGATACATTGCAATAATAAATATTTTTATGATACCTAACACAACTCCAATTACAAG
Organism: Ignelater luminosus; assembly: GCA_011009095.1. Taxonomy (NCBI): domain Eukaryota; kingdom Metazoa; phylum Arthropoda; class Insecta; order Coleoptera; family Elateridae; genus Ignelater; species Ignelater luminosus. The sequence continues at coordinate 98,889 of VTPC01090675.1, forward strand.
CCGAGAAGCCAATATCACATTGATAAAAACTACCCAAATTTACATAAAACGATTGTCCCAGGTTTTTCGAAGAACAATGCACTTCGATTTCCGATGGTATTTTTTGCTTGGCAGAATATGGTACCTTAAAGATTATTAATTGTTTTAAAACTACAGATCAGTGTTTTTTACGAAATTCTAATACCTACTACTGTGATACTACAGGTCTTGTTCAATTTGGACGTAGAAATTTGAATTTTCATTACCTAACTTTTATGGATAGTTATACATTATTGGAGGATGGTTTCAAACATTCTTTTTTAGACTCTTCCTTCTCGAACTTATAAGAGATTTTGGCCTAATTTCTACGTTTGGTGATTTATCAGAGCAATATTAAAAACTGCCGTGGGCTTACATTTTTTCTGCTATAGAACTTGAATGTTTCCAGGAATTGATTCATTACTTAGAGTTTTTAGAATTGTTAATTGTTTTAAAAACTGATAAAAATGATCAAGTTCGTAAATAATTAAGTTAATGATGGTTACAAAGGGACGAAATGTCTTATCAAAGAGAGAGAGAGAGCTGCCTTAGAATGAGAATTTGTTTTTCCAAATTTCAGGGGATAAATTAGTAAGTAAGGAAAAAAGAAAATCACAAATTTCAGTTTTGTTTTAGAAAAAGTTTGAAAATCCTCCAATTTTATACTAATGTAACCGACTTCGTATCTCCTACATCAGTTTTTGATATTTCAAATTTCAGACACTAATTTTTCATAACTAATCACATTACAAGCCTGCTCATGTTGTCAAGAGGCGTACGAGAGTGAAACCACTTTTTAATTTATTGAGGGGTATTTTTGCAAGTTGAATGAGTTTCGAGAAAAGAACAAACATATCCAATTTTCATCACCAGGACATTTGGAATCGGCATACAATTTTTAATTTATTGGGTTTCCTAAGATTTGTTTTAACTTTTTATTCCATAAAATCAATTTAAGTAATTCAAATCTGGTCAATAGGAGTTTATGTTGGCATAGGACTAGGACTGCTATAAAAGCTTTACAGACTATGTAACAGTAATTTTAAGAGGTTACATATTCTGAAGTTAAATACTGTATGTACGTTATTAGATTTACTGTAGCAGCACTTTTCACATTTGGCTTATGATATATTGCAATCATCGCAGTGTGAGATTGCACAAAAAGGCCCAACAAAAATTAAATCGTGGAGACACTCATACTTAAATGTGAGAACAACTACCAGTTGTTAGGACGAAGAAATATGCAGTGTCCGCCAAACAGTTTGTACTGTTACGTATTGACAAAAACGTGTTTTTATTTTTAATATTTATTTTTACTTAATTTATTACAATTTATTTCCAGTATTTATTTACACTAAATTATTTATTTATTTATGTACAGAAGAATTTATTTATCACTAATTACATTTATTTCGTTCGTACTACACGCGGTTATCTACTGTAGAACTGCCTTCGGCTCGATCAAGGCAGCCTTATATTCGTTTCCGCGTGGTTCTTGATGAGTCCAGAAAGTTGGCGCTTTTTCTCGAACATTCGACGGTGGAAGACTCTGGATAGTTCGAGATTTCTCCGGCACATTCGACCAGCTTGTTCGAGACTGTTCGGGATTTTCTAGTATATTCGAGGGGTGGCGCGTTACAGTATCATATGGGAAAATTTTTATTGAATGACTTATGGAAAACTTGTTTCCGGCATCAGATTTTGCTTGCTCCAGAACCAGAAATGACCTAATCAAAAGTAATCATGTGATCTCCAGTACCTGTCAAATTTAACATTTTTGATGCGATAAGATATATACAATGCATATATGAAAGGCCCGCCCTGATCACAAATCTGATTTATGTGGTCATCAAGCTCCATTTTTACTTTTTATGTAAAAATAAAGAAAAAAGATTATTTAGGCCGTAAAATGAGTATTGTGCAATATGTATCTAATCAATAAGTGTTTTGATTTAGATTGGATCGACTTTATTGATTAACAAATAAGGAAAAGCAAAATAAAGGGCAAAATATGAAAATAGTGTTAGGCTTTTAAAAATACGCGTATGAAATTGCAAGGGAAACATTTTTTTCTCATGGCGTTTTTCAAAATTTAGTCAAATAAGTCAATTTTTGCACATCTTTCTAAAAATGTCAAATTTGACAGGTAATGATTAACTCATTTTTGGTTCTGGAGCAAGCAAAACCTGATGCCGGAAACAAATTTTCCATAAGTCTTTCAATAAGAATTTTTCCCATATGATGCAGACTTTTTGGGGGACACTGTATACTTTCATTGCTGTTTAGAGCACAACCTAAGGCCAAGGTCAACCAAGAAATTTTCTTATATGTCCGGTATTCAATGCTTACAAAGGTAAAGCCTGGAGATTAGCTGCCGCAAGCGGCCTTAGATAAAGCAATGTTCGATTCCTGCCTTTATAATAGCTAATAATCGAGGCGTTGCTACCGGAGGGAGCACCGTTGGAAAGAAAGTAGGAAAGCAAATCGTCACACTTGAAATATCTCACAAAAAATACTAAAAGTAAAACGGTGTAAAATGCATTGTAGTATAGGTGCGTTTTCTGCAGGATCACGTGACGAATCTGCAAACTGACAAATGAGTAGAGATAGAAGATTAATGTTTGTGAGAACCAGTTGCTTATTTCTAAGGTCATAATAAAGGCTGAATATAAATTTTAAGCACGAGTTGAACTTCGCCTCAAGTGCAAACGCAAAGAACGAGTGTAGATCAACTACGGTAGCTGACTAGAAATGTTTAAAAATAATAGAAAGTGCATCTTGGAGTCGCAATGTAGCTAAAGAGTTTGCACGATGCGCGTAGAAAATGGTGTTCGAATTAGTGAAGCTTATTGGAACGTTATCATTTGTAAGATTCCAGCAAACGCTGAATACAAGTAAACGACTGTTAACCCTACGATGGATAAAAAGATGTAGTCTGTAACCGCCAAAGGTGGCGTTGCTGAGGAGAGAGAAACACGGCGATAGGCTACCGTAGGCGGCCTCAAGTATAAACGCAGTGCTGGACCTGCGAGAGCTTGACTTAAGGAGGTTAAGAATTAAAACAATGGGAAACACGACGAATGAGCGAATGTTTGACGGAGCCGCGAAGCGGCATAAGAATGCATGTTAGGCTCATAACGTGCTCAGAAGAAAATGTTCAAATCTGATATGAATAAAGCTTATGGGAACTAGTTTTATATTATCGAGGTTATAGCTCTCTCTTATTCTTACGATAGATAGACAGGTTCAAGAGCAGTTTATGCTATTACCGCCAGGGCCGGCTGGAAGTTTTGCGGGGCCCTTAAAATAAAAACAGAAGAAAACCACTACTTTTTCAGACATAGTCTAATTTGTTTATACTAAATCTTTAGAAAACAATAGAAATTTTATTTGTTCTGAACATATCGATACAAAGAATTAATTATTTTTCTCTCAAGGCGCGGGGCTCTGGGCAATTGCCCCGCAAACCTGGCTCTTCAGCCGGCCCTGGTTATCGCCAAAGACGACTTTGTCGGAAAAAATGAAGCATGACGGTAAAGCGGTCTCAAACGAAAGCGCGATTCTAGATTTACAATGATATACCTCAGGTAAAAAGTAAAAGAAAGCAAAATACGACGTAAGAGTTTTGTGAGCAGCGATGAATAAATGCTCATTAAAGACACAATGCACTTAAACGGAGATCTTGCATCTTCTATGGTAACCAATTAATTTTCAAAAGTTGCAGTTCTTTGAGCTCTTTCTTATTTTACCATAGTAAAAAGGCTGAAGACGAGCTCAAGGTGTAACTGCCGAAGGCGGTGTTGTGAAAAAGGTTAAGTGAGATGGTTAGCCAGCATATGTGGCCTTAGGTGGAGGAGTGATCCTAGGTAAAGAAAGTTAAAAAGTTAATGAAATTAACGCACGACATAGGAGTTTTGTAGACCAAGGGTGCATGGTTGAGGTCACAGCGTATCTATAAGAAAATAATGTTCGATTTGGATTTATTAAAACTTATAGGAACGAGCTTTATTTGAACGAATTTATAGCGAAGACTATGAAGCTTAAATGTTATTCTTATGATAAATAAGAGGGTTCAAGACGAGATCAAAGTGTTACCGCAGGAGTCAGAACTGATGGAGAAAATGGAGCACGACAGTAGGCCGCCCTAAGCGGCCTCAAGTTGAAGCGTGTTCCTATATTAACGATAACTTGTTTTAAGGCGCGGTTGCAGAAAACAGAACTAATCAAATGATCAAGTTAATTCCGGCACTAACCAATTAGGAGTTGTAAAATTCAAATGTAAATTCAAAATTGCCCAATCAGCTATAATCCTGAATTAACTTGATCACTTGGCTAATCCTGTTTTTTACAACCGGTCATAAGAAGGTTAATGAAGAAAAGAAAACAAACCACAGCATAGAAGTTTTGTGGGGAATTGCGTGACGAATGAAGCGTCTAGCGTCGAACTGGATCAAAAGGGCCCATCAAGCATTCATAAAACATGAGGGCACTAATACTAATAAATATGGAAACATTACTGCAGGTTGTTAGATTTAAGAACTTTAGATCCAGTTACACATAGCACTTTTAATCCAATGGTTAAATAATCGTGCAGTTAACCATTCAAACCAAATGTAAATTCAAAATTATCCAATCATATCGACTGACTATTCATGGGATTAACTTAAGCACTTAGTTAAATATATTTTATGCAACTAGGTTTTGTAGTTTTATTGTTCTTTAGGACACTATACAAGGCAAGGGCCCACTGAAAAGTTTCTTCAAAATTTGGTGCTCCGGTTTGATACTGAATTGGCGTATAATTGGCGTGAGCTGGTGTTTTTTTATAGAATGAACCGTTTTAGAGTAAAATGGAATTCTTCAAATTTGTGCAAAAATCAAAATTTACGATTTCTTGAAGCAGACGACACAAGTTTCTTATCGGGTAAAAAGCTAAAGCTCTTAGGTTACATTGTATCAAATCCGGACAGGTTGAGTCCTTGGCGAAACAGTTCTACGAAACAGCATAAGATAAATGTTCCACTGTTTCATTATCTTCTCTATACAATCTGCGGCGTGTTTCGCTTTTTTGATAAAAAATTTGATTATCTTCTTAAAATTTTTAATATTTACTGAAACATTGCTTCTGTAATGTTAAGCTCAGTAATGAATGACAACTTCGGATTCGGTTGTAAAACTGATAATATTGTCTAATTAAAGATTTTTCAAGAGTGGTTTGATCTGGTTGGACAGTCTACGGAAAGTTATATCTTACACTTGGTAATAAGATTGTCGTAACTAAAAGCTTATATTTGCGGTTAAATTTACAAAAATCTTTGTTTTACATTTTTTTTCACAAATAATACATTTCGTGAGAATTACACCTTCTTATAGATAGATAAATAAAATTATTTACAAATTATTAAACATAATGTTATTATGCAGTGTTACAATACCCCACAGGATAAATTCATAACAAAATAAAAAAGTTCACAGATAATCTATTAACTTCATAGTTTCGAGTAAAACAGGAATAACCCATTCAGAATATGAGGAAGGCTTGTTCAACATGGCGGGATAATTTTTTTGAAAACCTGATTCAATCTTAACCCATGCCTATGATATTAAACAAGCATAATTTATTTTTGATAACGTAATAAATTGACGTTACCTGTTTGAAAACATAAATAATTCAGAAACACACTGTAGTACAACCAGTATAATAAATATCAATTATCTCAAGTCTTTCTTTTCCATTGAAATATTTATGTATGTGTTTGATTCTGCTAAAAGATTTTTCTTTTCTAAAGTAACTCTAGGAATTTGTTGAAATATTCAAAAGCGTCGTATTTTTAAATTTTTCTAAAAATTGTGTTTACTTGTATGTTAAGTTGTACTTGATCAGATAAGTTAAGATTTACAGGGCAACATGCAAATTTATAGCGGTATAAGAAAATTTAAGTAGACGTAAACCTAAAATAGTTACTGTGGTTAAGTTAATGCTAACATACATGACTGTGTCATGTAATTTAATATTAACTCTTGAAAATGAAAACTGTTTCTCAATTAGGTTTAGAAATTTAATCACTATTTGTATCAATTATTTAAACTTAAGAGTGGATTAATTCGATAAAAAGTGTCGCAATCTTTATAGACTGGATATTACGCATATGTGTTAGGTATATATTAATAACATCCTTGTTGCAGAAATATAAACCTGTTAGGGTTTTTAATTTCTGTAAGTGATATCATATAACTTGTTAATAATTTTAAATTCTTCAAAGCCGCATGACATTACTAGAAAAGTATTTACATAAAATGATAGCTATACTACAGTAATTTATTGCCGTTTGTAAACTAGTGGGTATCACTATCTTTTAGTTCCCCGTTCGTTAAAAAGAAAAAATACTTTGGATATAAATCAATCAGAGATTTGTATGGATAGGAGTTAAAATATTATTTTCGGCTCCATGTTGTTTTTTAGAGTTCAAGCAGCTGTGTGTATGAAAATAACTGATTGTGAGAAAAAGGATGTTTAGGCGTTGATTGGATGCTGTGTTCTGGTTGGCAGTTAAATATTTGGACCTAACTGATACTTGAATAAAATCTAAGTTGTCATTTTAAGTTGTAAGTTTTAAAACTGGAGATAGATCCATTTCTTTTATTACTCTTAATTCCTGAAATGAAGGAAATTGGACTCATACAGTAAATTGCTATTCAATCGTTTTAGTAGTAACTTGCAAAATAGAAAATAAATTAAGTTTGCTAACTCAAAAACTGCAGCTTGCTTATATCTATAAAATTTACCTAGAGGAATGCAAAACGAGTTTCTATATTTTTTGGTTTAGGAGTTTCCTTTTCCTTTAATGTTTTATTTTTTTAAAGAAAACAGTTACTGAAATTTGATATCCCATAAATACTAAAATTTATTTTACTTAACACCTTAACGTATTCATAGATTATTTAATTGCTATATTATTGACATGCCCCATAATTTCTAAAATGTTTTAATATGGAATTAATTAGAGATATCTTCAGAATATCAATTAATTATGTTTATCAAATCGGAATTACTATACGGCAATCGTTTTATATAGTACAAGGTGTTAAACTGGTTAACTTTCGTTTTATTCTAATTTCAATATATAGGTGTCTTAATTTTATAGACGGATGTATTGCTGATATCCTTAATCCTTATTAATTATTATTAATAAATGATGTACAAGCATCGTAAATAGAAATCGGGTTTCTTGTTAAGTGTCATAAGTGTGGTATTTACTACTTTATAATGGATATTTATTACAGCCAGACCTTTGCTATATTACTAGTTTGCTTGTATGTAGGTACTTATCCTGCTTAGAATTATTTATTTGTGTTAAAATACTTCAGGTATACTCGCTTGCGTAGATCATACTCATAAATTAACATTGAAAGTTATTTAATAAGAGATTAATACCATGCAAAGAGAAAAATAGAATTTATTGATAAGACCTTTAGGAAGCGAACTAAAACTTTTCTAACTTATATGCTCTTTTATAACAATTAATTGATACAATTTATTTCTTTTGTTGTAGATGGAGTTGTGGATAACAAGGTAAGTTTCAAATTACTAATTTTAAATTGTTCTACATTGCAACCATTTCAATGAGAATTTCTTCTTCCAAGTCCTTATTTCAATTCATTTTTAGTTAGCTTGATGCCTTAACAGATAAGAAAATACTATGTTGACCTTTCTGAAATAACTGCTTTACAAGAAATTACTTACAAGTAGCTTAAAATGGCAATAACAGCACCGGATAAAGAACGTGAATTTTAGCTAATTAATTTAATTGCGATGTTCTGCACCAAATAATCATGGAGTTGTTTGTATATTTTTAAATCTTCCTTTGTACTCGTCTTTGAACAATTTGTTATCTATGAACATAAAGCTTTGATAGTTAAATGAATGTACGTTCGCTCTCCCTGTTATATCTACAGCACCAAACAGATTAACTGAAACAGACACTTAATTTTTGTTATTTTCACATTGGCATGACTGCTTTTTTTAATTAGCAGCACTATTTCTGATTTGAAATTTAAATCACGCGTTGGGAGCTTATCTTGCTTAATTCACACCCTTTCATGTACAGTCTGTCCAAAAAGTTATGTCTCAATTCCAAACAGAATAATAAAGATGCCGACTTAAATTATGAAATACGTCGTTATATAAGAACGAACTATTTTGTTTTTGCAGGAAACTAGTTCGTTCACAGATAGAAATCCTTTTTAGAAAAATCAGTAGCTTTATAAATACGCTTTTATTAATTGAAGATGGGGTCATTACTTTATGGACAGACTGTACAATAAACCATAAACAACTTTTGATATAAAATTTTGTTTCAAAACTAACATTTAATTAATTTCTTTACTTCGTTCGCGATATTTCTAAAGAATGGATATATTAATGGGAAACCGTGTAAGGTTTGAGCACACTTCCAAAACACAGAGAGAGATTTCTTCTGAAGTTAAAGTGAGAACAGCCACTGTTAACAGAATTATCAAGAGGTACCAAGATTCATAAGACATTTCTGTCAAGAAAAATGTGAAGCTAAGCAAAAGACAAGTAAGAAAGATGATCAGCGTTTATTGGATTCTAGTAGAAAAGATGCTAGGAAAAGTGCTGTGTACTTTACACGGGAATTGACCGAAACCTGAGTGCAGGCTAGGACAATGACTGTGCGTTGTAGGCTCAAAAAAGCAGAAATACCTGCTATAAGACTCGTCAAAAAACAATTGCTGATGGCATCTATGAAGGATAAAAAATTTACACGGGAAAGAAATATGTCCATTGGACTGTGGAAGAATGTAAAAGGGCATTGTTCTCTGATGAGATGCATTTCATAGTGCAACAGTTTAGGTTTGCGCGTTGAAGCGAACGGAATTAATTCTACTTACATTATTCGGAGCACGAAACATCTTCTCAAACAGATGTTTTGGGGATGTTTCTCTTTTTATGGGCCTTATTCACTGGCATTATGAATAATGAGAAATACCAAGTCTATTAACAGAAACGATGGTTCCAGAACTACAAAAGCAATGATCTATGGAAAACGGCAGCAAGATCTAGTGCCAGGAAGAATGATGAACTTCTTTAAAGATCATAGACTAACTGTCTTGGACTGCCCGGGGAATTTCCTTGACGTAAATCCCATAGGGAATTTGTGAACTATATGCAAAATACGTCTGGAAAAAATGGATTGTACTACGAAAGAAAAGCTTACTTCGGCAATTTCTGAAGTATGGTTTAGAGGCAAAATATTACTATCTACATTTCAAAACCTAATAGAGTCGATGACACGGCGTGTCGGTAATTCGATAAAAACTAAAGGAGACTATGTGAAGTACTAACTTAAAAATTTTTTTACTCAGCTTTTGTAAATATCACGAGTTGTTTCAATTAATGTGTTCGGTACTGTATGTATATTTACGAGGGTGGTTTGATAAGTGTTTAGGCTGACCATGAAGATAGCGCCACAGGTCAAAATGCTTTTATAGTTACGATACTGCATCCTTCAGATAGCACTGCTGAAAATTTCACCAATTTTGGACGCGTAGTTTTTGTTTGACAGTCGTTTGTGTCAGTCGATGTCAATGATTTGTAAAGAATGAAGCCAGTCGAATATCGTTCAGTTATAAAACTCTTGCGTTTGAAGGGTGGGTCACACTTTAACGGAAAAAAAGCCGAGTCTACAGGGAGTCTGCCCCTTTGTTTGCCACCGTAAAAACTGGGTGGCAGAGTTCAAACGTGGCCGTACGAGTGTGTTTGATGCAGAGCTTTCGGGAAGGCCAAAAACGGCAACCGTTGAGAATATCATCGAAAAAGTCCATAAAATCGTGTTAGATGATCGTCGATTGAAAGCACAGACCGCAGGCATATCAACAGAACGCGTTTTTAAAATATTACATAAAGATTTGCACATGAGGAAGCTGTCCGCGCGATGGGTGCCGCGCTTGTTGACATTGGACCAAAAACGCGTGCGCATGGACATCTCAAAGGAGATGTTGGATCGATTTAAGCGTAATTCAATGAACTTTTTGCGGCGATTTGTAACTGTTAATAAAACATAGGTCCATTATTACATACCAGAGACCAAACTGTGCACTTCAACAAGCAAACCTGCTCCCTAGAAGGCGAAGACGGTGCCATCGCCAGGGAAAGTAATGGTGACTGTCTTTTGGGATTCACATGGCATATTGTTCATAGACTATTTGCAAAAAGGAAAACCAACAACAGGATTGTATTATGTTTCATTATGTGACAGGTTGAAAAAAAGAATCCAGTCCAAACGACCTCAAATACAGAGGAAAACAGTTCTCTTTCATCATGATAATGCGCCGGCTCACACGTCGATGATTGCCATTGCCAAAATGTATGAACTTAGCTTCGAGTTGGTTCTCCACGCCCCGTATTTTCCAGATCTGGCCCCAAGTTACTATTTTCTTTTTTCAAACATGAAAACATGGCTTGGAGGAAAGAAATTCACGAGCTATGATGAAGTGATAGCCGTCGTGAACGCGTATTTTGTAGACTTTCAGACATCGTATTTTTTGAAGGGGATCAGAAAGTTGGAGCATCAATGGATGAAGTATATAGACCTAAAAGGGGACTATGTAGAAAAATAAAATCGATTTTGACCAAAAAAATACTTCGTTCTATGTTAATCTAAAGACTTATCAAACCACCTTCGTACTTAAAAAAATGTAGGAGATCAAGATATCGTAGTAACCGTTTCTAGTTTACTTATTATGCACAAACTGCATGCATGCTTAATTTTATTACATTTTTAGTTAGTGGGTTATCGTTAATGATAAAAGGGTTGCTTACTATGACGTTTTTGCTCATTGGGAATATCTACAAAACCGCGTACTATTTATGGGTAGTTTTAGATTATACATAGTGATTCAATGTCACTTTGAAAACTTTATGGACAAACAGTTTACGTTAAAACAAACGAAAGGGTTTCTGTAAACACCACGAGTTCTGCTGTGAAAGCTCAGAAAGAAATAATTAGAAAACATAAGGTTTCAGCGGTTGTCAAATGAGTATTCATTATGCAGTGTTCGATGTATTTAGTACATTTACCAGACACCATATCACAGCCCATAGTACAAAATTCCTCTTTTGATGAATATTTATTTCTCTAAAATTTCGATTACATTAATGACATATTATAACTGTAGCAGCGAATATTAGATAACAGAATTGCGAAGGCGAGAGTCAAAATTAATAATGACTCTTCTTTCGAAATTCTGTTTAGTAAAATGCGTTCATCCAAAAGTTCAAAAACGCGCGTTGCTGAAAGTTATTTTTTCTGAAAGAAAGGAACAAAAAGCACTAGCTATAAGTAGCGTAAGTAAGTCAATAAGTAACTCAGATGATTAATATGAGCGGCTTGAGACATCGACAGCCCGTATTGATGTTGGACACTTAGCGGACTCGTTACACATTGGCCTCTGCAATTCCGTTGTCTGGTGATCATTCACAAGCGACGCACACCTGCGATCATTGAAAATGAAACACTCGTACTGAAAGGCGCTTAGACTATGTGCAGTCTGCTTGCCTAGAATCTGAATAATCACAGTTTGCTTAATTTTTAATGAGTGTAACTATACCTTTAAGTTGAAATCTTGTCGTCTTCAATCTATGTAGCTTCTTCTTCTTATTAGATATAATTCTAGTTCAACTCTTTATGCAGGTTAGGTAATTCAAGGTTTTTACAACTAAACAAAGTCGCATCGTAATAAGGCAATGTAGCTAATACATAATATTCGTATGAATCATCTTTCTTGAGAGATTCATTTGTGATACATACAACAGTGAAACAAAGGCAAATGTGCTATAAGCTCTGTAATGAAACCAAAACGTTGGCTGATCCGTCTTTTAAGACCACTGCGGATTGATAGAAGATTTGGGCATGAATAGGATAGGTGAAGTCCAACAGACAAAATATTCCCAATCGCAACATTCCGATGAATATTTGGAATATACCAATAAAATCTTATTGAAACTGATTTTAACTCGCCGGAAGTATTTTTCTGAAAACTGTTTCATTTTAGTAGTATTTTGATGTGACACGTGTTATCGCAAATCGTAGGCGACCTATTAGAAAGTTTTAGGGAAGAATTAACAGATTTCTAGGAACACATTAGCCTTTGTAGTTCTTGTATTGCGTTTCTGCAATCTAGAGATGTCTTAGATAGAAAACTGTTAGCTGAGTACACTTTTTTGAAGACTCCGAACAGATACGTTGTACCATGGGACTGAGCATAAGACTGAGACTGTGACTGGTAGCTGCTATCTTTTGTTGATCAAAAATAAACAGACTTTTCACAAATGAGTTAGATACATCCCTGGATAGCAATTTTCCAAGGAATCTTACGGTGACGTTATTTTGGACCAAATATTGCTCTTTGATGTGGAAATAAAATAACAAAATGTTGCATTAGATGCAAAATTAACTCTTTGCTTTCACAGATTAATGACAAAAGTATCTCTTTGCATTTCGGCCAATAGACATCTTTGTATTTTGTCATGTGATCTGCAAATACACACTGTTGAAATGTTTATTATTGTCGTGAACATTGGAAAATTTGCTAGGTTGCTGTCTTTAAGAGTTATTGAAAGATCAAGTAGGCCTTAGACAAGGAAGGATGCATATCTTCTTTCTTATTTGTTTTCTATTTAGAACAAGTTCCATTATTCTCTCACGTTTTTAGAAATTTAATCCGCTTTTTAGCAGATCGCTAGAGAGGAAAACTTAAAACAGTGTCTCTAGCTTTGCCAATTACGGTTTTTTCTCCAGTTAAATGAAAGCTATTTGAGTTACATAATTTATCTGACTTGTCAACGTTTTATTATTGATGGTGTATTAAGTCCTGAGTTGAAACCTTACGTGTTCCTTCATCTTGTGAAACACCTCTTACGTCCTAACCTTAATATTTAGGGTAATTATGTTGTTATTTCTGAAGATCTTTTTGTCTGTTCAGAAAAGGTTAACGCTATCTTGAATGTACCCATATTCAAGAATATTTTTAGAAATTAAACGTATAATGGGCGTGACCTAAATCTTTCCGAATTTCTTAGATACTACCACTTTTTTTAGATAGGAACATGATCTTCTATTGGAACAGATCAAGAAAGAGAAGTTCTGTCTAGCAATAAGTGTACGCGCTGAGAAGTAATACCCATGTCTAGAAAGCTTTTGCTTTGAGTCATTATCGACCATGATTTTTTAGTGTGACTTAACAGTTGTTGAGAGCTCACCGAGGCAGTGCGTTTTCTTTAACTGAAACGGTAGGTTGCTACACCTGGCGCTTTATTGTAGCTAATGGTGAGTAGGTCCAGATCTTAGATGCTCTCATCATTCCGATTAAGTTGATCGAAGGTTTGACATGTTGGCTATGTATTTTGACACTGGCTGTAGATTTCTACAAACTATAGATATTGTCTCAGACATTTCTCAAATCAGCTCAACATCGTTACTGATTCTGAAATAAGAACAGTTTTGTAGCAGACTGTGGTTACCATAGATTACTCTTCAAAAAGTAAAATAACATTGGGAAGACAAAGGTAATATAGAAGAAGTATTGTTTCTTCTTTAAGGTTAAGAATTCTTCACATATTTCCCAAAAATCAAATTCAAGTTTTTGTCATCAATGCAACAGTGTTTTCTCTAACCATAGACTCAACGAAAAGATAAAACTGATTTGCAAAAAACAAGCATTACATCGTTGTATTCGGTAGATATTATTAGAAATGTGGTAAATACTTAACGAAAGCCTAACTTAGGTTATACAACTGATGATTGCAACTATCAAATTTTGACTGACGATAAAGTCTATCGTATGGAATAGGAACACTTGGGAATAATATGGTAGTACAGAGTAAAGTGTTAATATCTATTATTATAATTTTTGAGGTAACTTGGGTTACTCGGATCATTTTTGGCCCCAATTATTTACTTATAGCTTACATGGGCACCGGAGCCACCAGTAAAAATTAACTTTAGAGCAGATATATGATCAAAATAATTTAGTCCTGGTAGTCGAGATGTTAAATATACAAATGTGTTTAGCCTTATAAGAGCCAGTTTGGCCAATTTGGCTCCGGTGCCAACTATACAGTATATACCACTTTAAAAGCTGTACCTTGAAATTATCAACAAACATTCTAAAGTTTTATTAAATAATACTACAAAAGTATTTCTCGTAAAAACCAATAAATGCAAGAAAGACACTTTCCAGAAATGAAAATGTGTACAAACGCTACAACGTGCTTAATTGGATGAGATTAGAAAAAACAACGTAAACACAGAAAGGTTGCACGTGTTATGTTGCTACATAAACTCTCTATTTTTCTAAAAATACTTTATCTATAAAACTCGCGAAATTACATTGTAGTTTACAGCTTAATACTTTTATATTGATTGTACTGCCTTGTATCACAGCAATTTTCATTGCCACCCCTAACGCTTAAGTATATGAAATTGCCATATCGTAATAAGTATCGGGTCATAAAAATATAGGAAGCGATTAAAATGCCTATAAAACATAGAAGTTGCCTTAAAAACTATTGATATAAATATTGTTTTAGTGAAACAGTTACGTATATTGAATTAGAAAGATGAAACATTAATAGTCTTTAAATGAAACCAACAAAACAAATTTTCTAAAGCGATTCTTCACTGTATTTTGCACGAGTTAATAAGCGAACCGCTTGTACTTTGTGTACTTTTGGCGTAGTTAACTTATAGACTGAATGACTTATCACAAAAGTGATTTCTAACATTGTTTTTCCTTTGAAGCTCCGTGTAAAGTATAGACTGAAAACTTTTGTCCAAAAAATATTTTTCGAGTTACCGAATTTGAACATTTAGGTTTAGCAGTCATACAGCATGCGAAGAAACTTTGTTTTCAGCAGGTTTTGAAGACTAAGACTGCAATGAATAGTAGAATGGAGATATTATTAGAGATGGAAATATTACAAATAGATCCACCGATGACATTCGGTTTATGAAAAACGCCTTTTGGAGACCTAGCATTTTATTTACTAATTAGTAACAACCCTGGAAGACACTGCAAACTGCATAGTCTTACGAATAGTGAAAATAAGCAACAATAGCTTATACGAGGTCTGTTCAAAAAGTATCGCGAATTTTGAATTTCCGCTGGTTACGTATATTCGATTTTCGATTTTTTTGTGACGTTATGTTGGTACTCATGTCCCTCAGTTATGCCGACAATTTTTGACAGCTGTTTTGCTTGGACGTGTTTTGGCTCGTCTTCGATTTTTGCCTATTCCAAAAAATGGATCAAAGAATCTGTATCAAATTTTGTGTGAAAAACAAAATTAAGTGCGCGGACGCATTCCGAATGTTGACTGTGGCATATGGTGAAGCTAACTTGGACCGAAGCATCGTTTATCGGTGGTACAAAATGTTCTCAGAGGGCCGAGAAAATGTGAACGACGAAGAGCGTGCTTTTGGTTTTGCTTACAGTTTTCTTCGATTGCAGGGGCGTGGTGCATCATGAGTTCTTGTCACAGGGTAGAACGGTCAATAAGGAATATTACCTGCAAGTTATGCGCAATTTGCGAGAAGCAATCCGCCAGAAACGCCGGGATTTGTGAAAGAACACCCCTGCTCACACATCGTTGCTTGTGCGCGAATTTTTGGCCAAAAACAACACACTAATGATGCCGCAGCCACCGTATTCCCCAGACCTGGCCCCCTGTGACTTTTTCTTGTTCCCGAAACTGAAGAGGCCCATGAAAGGACAACGCTAGGCTACGATTGAGGAGATAAAGGCGGCATCGAAGGAGGAGCTGAACAAGATCACAAAAAATGATTTTTTGAAGTGCTTCGAGGATTGGAAAAAACGTTGGCACAAGTGTATAATATCTGATGGGGATTACTTTGAAGGGGACAAAATAGATATTCATGAATAAATAAATAATTTTTGAAAAAACACAAAATTCGCGATACTTTTTGAACAGACCTCGTAAGTGGTTTGATTGCACGTTTCGTTTTTTGGACGCTGTTGTACAAGCTGTTCTTGATGTTTTCGGGAAAGTTACTTCTGAAGAAGAACTCTTATGTTAATAACAAAATAGCTGAGGTTGTGATACTTATTGAATACACCTGCAGGAATAACATTTATATGGTAATCTAAGCAAAATAGTTTTTTAAGTTGAGTTAAAAAAACTTGTTAAATTTCTGTAAATTGTTCGAATCTTTATTTTTCTTCTGGAAATCAAAGAAGAGCAATATTTACCGTCAATATAAATAGGAACAATCTGCAATCTGATATCTAATTCTGTCAGTGCAGAAGTACCATAACAAGCAAGTTAGTTTCAAAAAGAAACTGGTGGGAGATCATCGTACGTAACTTATAAAAGCTTTAATTTTCTTTCGTCATCTTAACAATATTTTATCTTGTTGAGAAATCGTTGTACACTTTATAAATAATTTAAATTGATTTTGTTTCACGTGTTATATTGATCCACGACACTGGATTGCTTTTAAAAATTTCATTACAATTCTGTTATACCTTATAACATGTAGATACGCATGCTACATTTAAGTATTTTAACTTTCTTTTTTATCTTAACGAATTAACCGTTGTTTGTTATATCAATTTGCTCTATAGAAAGGTACAAGTAACGTAATGACAATAAATTTTCCGACAAATGTACAACAACTGTGGGTGTTGTACGAACAGTTACATTGTTAACCACTTTTGATATTAAATATTTTTCGTTGTGAATATAAACGCTGTCCTTGTGTGTGCTGCCTGCAGTCTGTGCCTAGTACAAGCTTGACAGGCTGAATTATTGCCCAGATAAACACGGTCGAGATGTAATGTAAAGATGCATAGTATCTAACCCACGTTCTTTTCCATCAACTCTTCGCCTATACATCTCTAACCCCCCTGAACATAGTTCCACGTCTTTAATTTGCAGTGACAGAAACAAGTCTTAAATTTATACGCTATTGTAGCGAAAAAAGAGGGAAAAAAATTAAAAGAAGCTTAGATCGGACATTTAACTTTGTACATATATAAAACAACTTCTGTTCCTAGAGCAAAATAATTTGCATCTGAAAACAGAAGCGGTTCACAAATGAAGCCATTTTGAATTTTATTTATGAAGTGACCAAATTTGGTGTCGCTGTTTGTAAAATACCCCGTGGGTTGATTCGAACAATAGCTCGTATTTCAAGAAAATGGCGAGTATAAATCTCGGGTCGGTGTTTTCTGGTTAATGTATAACTACACTTCTCAGAAACATATATGCATAGGGCAGGGTGCGGACTTTACCGCGTCTTGAAACTTGTCTCTGATATACTGCTGAGCTGAAATCGCAAATAAAAATTCACTTGAATGAATAAGAGAAAGTTTAACGCTTGAATGGATTTAAAATAAGATTTATGTGTTTACTATTGCGTCAATACTATTATTTATTGTTTTATTTAATACTTACAAATTTGAATAGCGTTATACATAACTAGGACATAGTATGTAAGTAAGTTAAAAGTTTCGTGATTTAGTAAAACTGATTTTAAAAACTTGAAAACACTATTTGCCGTTTTTGATATGTCTTTCAAACTTTCAACAATTCCCAGTCACGCAGTTGTAACTTTTCGGTATTGAATGAAAAATACCAATATTCCTATAAACAAATGAATTGCATAAGAAAAATTCAACAGAGATTCTTCCTTCGTTTTCTTATTGCTTGCTGAAATTACTTGCAGTTTTGGTGGTGCATTGGAGGTTACCAATAAATACTAAATATTGTTTTAAAAATCTAACTATTTTTATATAATAAATGTGTAATATGACAATCAGCGTTCCTCCACTATTTTTTTTAGCTATACATCACTGATTACGAGTTGAGCAAGAAGAAAACATGAACATCTCAAGAGTTTTAGTCAAGCTCATCAGTGCTGCTTGGAACTTTTTTTTGTCCGCAGCGTTCTCCTGACTCTGCAGGAGTTTAAGCTCCAATTCGATGACTTTTTAATGTAGTAGCGAAACTAAAATGAAGAATTAGTAAATAACAGTTGTTAATAACTAACAGCTGATGTCAATTCTGTCATTTCATACTTTGTTGTTTAAACTTGAAATATCAGTGATAGCCCAAACTTTTTCATAAGATGATCAAAATGCTTCTTGAATTTTTTGTGAACGAAGCTAACTAATTAGAAATGATGAAAATAGTTATATCTGCGCGTTGTTGAATGTGGAGTCAAAATTAAGGGCAACAACTATGTTCAGAACATTTTAGGATCTGTTGTATAGCCCTGTGTTCAGCGATATTTGGTAAAGTACCCTTACCAGATTTCCCACCAACACACAGCGCTTTTTTATCAAATGCGACTACCACAAATATTCTGAAAGTTGACCAGATTATATCATTACCGGACAACAGTCACTTTATTTATCAGTAGTTGCCTTCATTTTGTCTAAGCTAATTCGTCTGATGCCATTTCGTCTGGCTTACACAATTTTGTCTACCTTGTCTAATTCTATTTGTATAATACAAAAAAAACTTGTTTCCAGAACAGATAGAACTCTTAATAAAATATTTTGAAAGAACCGATGTAGTAGATGAGTGCAAAGGTAGTTAGTGCAAAGCCTGTGACAGCACTGCCATGATTAAATCTAGAAATATTATTAGCTTCGATCATCAATAATAAACCATAAATCAGACCAAGACTTTAACTATTTCTAAATCTTTTAATAGGAGATAGCAATGTTTCGTAAGATTGCCATAGAGCTTGCAATCGTCAGTATAGAATGAGTGCGGTGATTTGGTAAGAAGATTTAGGACTGTGATATACAACAAAAACAAAGAACTGAGCCTTGTAGAACACCCGTGAACATAGGACGTACATAGTTAGGAATTGGAAGAACCAATTCTCTCAGAAAATGTTTTGTTACAGTGGTACTCTACAACAGTAGCAATCCTCTTACATATACACGATCGAATTCTTTGGACAAGTTGAGATAGATAATGTCTACTGGATTTTTTAACGAGTTTCAGAGTCCACTAATACAGTTCTTGGAGGAGGCACGTCACACTAGCACGTCTAGGAATGAAATCAAGTTGACTCATTAATAAAAAGACTAGTTTGAAATAATGATATTTTGGTAATGTTCACCTAGTAGACTTTTTTGAGAAATTTATTGCTTTCTTATCAAATGTGATGTACTGAAAGTCGATCAGGTCAGGTCCTATCACACTCGGCGAACAGTCACATTATTTGCCAGACGTAGATTTCTTGGATAATTCGATATGGAACACCGTGGAGTGCAAAGCCTATAATGGCAACCCTATAATTCAGTCTGCAAATGACTTTGGTTTCTATTGTCAGTAATAGATGATTCAGAGTTAGTTTGCTTAACTAATTCTTGAGATTTTGGCAATGGACCCTTAGCAGGCATTCTAATAAGATTCAACGCTTTCTTATCAACTGCAAGCACATACGTGATGTACTAAAGGACCTGTTCTTATTATCATAAGACAATTATCCCATAATTTGATTCAATCTACAGTTATGGTCTTGGCTGCCGTTATCAATAATAAACGGTTAAAAGCTCAACATTTTGGAATTGTGCCCTAAGCATACTTTTTAGCACAATCAGCTCTCTTATAAAATGCGATCACCACGAACATGACATACTGAAAGTTGCCCAGATGCTATCATCATTTAACAACAGTCTCCCTATTTTTACCTTACCTAATTTCTGTAGATTATTCTATGCGGAGTACTATTAAAGTATTAAAGAGAACTTAAAATTATATGGAGTAAGTACTAAGAAGTGCAAAGTCGATAACGGCAATTTCGCCACGGTTTCTTTTGGCATCCATTATCTATAGTATGAGTCTTTGAAAGTTAATTTGCCTAACTAATGCTTTGCATATTAGAAGTAAATTATAGACTCATCGATTCCATTATTTCTCTGTTTTTTTTAGATGACGTTACGAATACAGTTTCGCAATGGGATTCAAACTATCATATGCAGAAGATTAAAAATGTTTGAGTTTATTTTAAAACTCCATTTTTCCATTTGAACTGAATGTCACATTTGATTGTTATTTAATTACTGCATTTCTGTTAAGTTTACATCTAATTGTTTTATTCACATGATGAAGTCTTGTTTTCTTACAGTAGCAACTTCCCTTCAATTTCTAACGGTAGTAAATGTTAAGATACTTCAATATGCCCGCAACATCGACAGATGTCTAAGTGAGAAGTTTTTTTTTTGCAAACTGGACTTAGTGTAGGTGTTCAGAGAAATCGTGAACTGTACAGAACTATAGGCAATTCTAAATTTTCAGTTTACTTAAGAAGAAAATAAAAATTATTTGAGTACGAAGGAGCAATAATAAAAATGTCTTAAATTGTAGTTTTAGATTTCTATGACATTACAGCTACTCGCAAGAACAGTATCATGCTACTATTAATTGAAGTACGTATTCGACAATATAGGAATAATGTGGGAATCAGTGTGTAGAAAGAGAAACTTCAATCTACACATTATGTGACCCAAATGCAATAACAGGCACTTCTTCGGCAAAAAATAAAACAAGAACCAGAGTATAGAAGCAGAAACTTCAATCTATACATTATGTCGCTGTGAAGCATATGTTAATAGCAGATACACCGCTCTAGATTTAGGTGGGCTGACCAGAAATGGTTAAAGAGGGCACAGAAAAGGAAAATCCTGAGAGTTGTTGAAGCAATATCTTCAAGAATCAAAACTTAAGGATTTTATTATAGCACTATCTCTAAAAAAATAATCAATTAATGAGATTTTAAAACCCCAACTTCGAGATTTGCGCCAATTGGTGGATCATAGGAAAGAAAGATGGTTAATTAAGCACCAAAGACAGTTGGCAAATTACTCCATTAATCTTTTCAACAGAGCTAAACATGAACACGGATCGAACTGTGCTTCACAAAGGTTATTAAGCATATCAGCAACTGAAAGAATCTTTTACTATAATTAAGTTCCTATAGGCATAAAGTCTAGTTGTCTACTGTCTTTAGAATTTAAAATTCCAAACTTTTGGTCTAGCCTGATGTTCTTCAGCAATTTTTCATTTTAACATGGTACCAGCTGCTTCGAGTCAGTTGTGTCCTTAATGAATGTCATTTTTGTAAAACAGATCTAGTTAACTCTAGATTACGGTATGTCCTAGTTAAAAAAGTGAGGTTAATTAGCTTGTCTAGTTTCTTACTGTTGTCTATAATACATTGGTAAGAGACATTGCTCAATACCTGTACGGATAATGTTGTACTTGAACAAAATGGGCTTGTTAGGCAATAATGTTATATTTTATTTGAAGAAATTATGTCAAATGATATTCTTTTATTTTTTTGGATTTCATGGATCTAAACATTTAGATATTACAACAAAGCAAACTTGTCTTCAAACAGCTTATCAGAACAATTAGATATCTAAGAAATCCATAAGATTTAGGAATACATTGCAACTTGTTTAGAAGGAGAAAAGTTACTATCATGCAAATGGTTTTCAACCACTGTTGAACCATTTATAAAGTTTTTTGCGTTTTAAGAAGTGCAGAAGGTACCAAAAAGGGAAACAAGCTTCTTGTAACTTTTTATATTACCATGCAAAAGCGTCAATATCTAACTTCTTAATAGATAATAGTAAATTCATTTACCGGTCTTCAAATGAAAAATAAGAACGTCAATATTGCCGCTTTCAACTTGTATTTTAAAACGAACATTAAAAAAAAGATGTCAAAAGAATTCTTCAAATTAAGAAAAATGAACAATTATATTCAAAAAGGAAGATATAAATATTTTTGTTGTCTTTACAATGTCTTCCTTGTGTAATGGAATTTAAAACATTCAGCGCATACAATATGTTACTGAAGAATTTAGTATTTCTCGTTTAATAAATATTTCTTAGTACAGTTTTCATTAATTTGTTCATGTTTCTTTCGTGCAATAAATAATGTTTGTATTTTCTCTAAAAGCGAGAGTCTTGTTAAATAAGTTAACCCAAAGTGAAAAATCCTTATAATAATGGAAGATAACCATCCAAGTAACATACTCGTAAGTGCTGTACTCAAAACCATTGCCATCAATTTAATACACCATGTGAAACTTAATCTTTTACTTACTTCATGTTAGAATTATGTGTTGTCTGAATGTTTTTTAATCACTATTACACGGGCATGACATTTATTTAGTCGGTGTTGCGAATGGAAACAGCATACCAGAAACTATGCAACCGCAGTGTAAATAATATGCATGCATATGGTGCTTGTATTTAGCTACCTGGTAATGTATGTGTACAAGACATGTAAAATATTGAGAGAAATATATAACTAACCAAGTGTAATAATTTACTCCTCTGCACGCAATCGCGAGACGCTCACAAACAAATGAATACGCCATCATAAAACTTATTTTATCATATTTATTAGTTACCGCATGTAGCTGCAAAAAAATGTTTCAGAATGTAATCGATCAGGAAAAGAACAAAAAGAATGGGTTCAGTTTTCAGAGTTCTTTTTTCTGGGACGAGGCAGGTAAGACTGGTTTGTTTCCTTTGCTTGCTGCAGGCTCGGCTGGTTGACCAAGTTCACCGGCCCCAGTGAATATTTCAGATATCCCTAACATTTTCAATGAAACACTGCATAAGCATTACTGATTAGGGCAATCGTTTACTGAAATAATATCACCTGGTCACGCGATATTAAATGAAAATATGAAAATATTTATGAAAACCTGGCTTGGCGAATATTTTAAACTTGACATTTTCAAACTTTCCTATTAGCATACCTTAGAACTCAGTTTCATATTTATTTTAAAGCAAACTGGATTTAATTAATTCGATCCTTCGTTGTCCGTGGTTAACGTAAAGTTTATGTGAATTTATTTAGTATTGTTACGTGTACAATAAAAGTTAAGTCGGCATTAATAAAAAGAAAACTGTATCTGATGAACGTGTTTAAAGATGTTTACATCCAAACAGGTAATAACCACAAAATGAGCTTAATTTTAGGCATAAGCGGCATTCACGAAATTATAGCACTTTAGGAACACACTTAATGTTCAATTTCAATGTAAAATATGTATTTATAAACGACTTTCTTAAAAAGTAAATAATGAAAACGCGTGCTTTAACAAGAACGGCAACAGGGCAAGAAATCTTTAATTTATAATAAACAACATAGCTGCTAGAATTTATTAAGGCACATGTATTCAACTGGAGTAGGTGTATTCGACATTTACGTAGTAGAATTAAGCAGAGAATTTAGTTGTTTCTTGGGGTTTCTATTTCCTGCTTTGGCTGTGTTAATCAAAGGCACATCTTTTTTCTTCTGTTAATAAAACTTGCTAAGATGGAAGCATAAAACTGTGATCGTTATTTATAT
Organism: Ignelater luminosus; assembly: GCA_011009095.1. Lineage (NCBI taxonomy): Eukaryota > Metazoa > Arthropoda > Insecta > Coleoptera > Elateridae > Ignelater > Ignelater luminosus. The sequence continues at coordinate 122,341 of VTPC01090675.1, forward strand.
GTGTATTTTCAAGCCTCAATTTGGTTTTCTGCATTGTCATTGTCGAAGAAGTAATTCTGTCAATTGTTAAATCAGCAAATATTAATTTTTCCAGAAATCTGCATTCCCAACTCAAATAATAATGATGACAATTTTTTTGATTTATTGTAAGACAAGCTTATTTTTGCTACTGCTACTTTATTCTTGCCCGACATGTTGCCTTTTTGTCGTTCTGAGTCAATCGATAATAATGGAAAAAGAACAACATATTTCGTAGCCAATCAAACAAAATTCAATCCAAATTCAAGTTCAACAAATCAAATAAGCGGGAAATCAAGCAGGTTTAATAACTCTTGAGGTCTGGAGAACACATAATCTTGTAAGACACCCTGCCGACATGTTCTAAAATGTATACAGAAGTGTCTCTTTAGGTTAAATATTTTTCTAGACAGTTGGGCGTTATTAAGTTTGAAATGGCAGAAGATTTATCTACTACTTATCCAATTGAAGAATTTTCATTTGATTAGTGTTCTTGGCCACATTTTAGAATAAGTTACGTAAACTATTTTCACTCTAGAATTTGAGATTCATTTGGCCAGCCCTCAAGATATCTAATAAATAAGATGTTTGGCCTTCCAAAGCTATCAAAACATTTTGCTTGGTTGCGTAGACTGTTTATAAGACTAAACGGTGTTTAACCTTTAGTAACGTCAAAAGTGTATGCAGCAAAGATGGTACACTATAACTATATTTTTCGTTTTTTTTCATGATACTACTTTAATACATTTTTGCTCTTGAATACAGTTTGAAACTCAAAAATGATGACTACCAATTTACAAAACTGGGTACAATTTGTTGTAACAACTGGAAAACAGTTCTCACATATTGTCTTTCCTTTTAAAATTGTTTAGAGTACCTTGGTTTTTACTATAAGAGAAATTTCCAAACCATTTTGCGCAGTAGATCAAATACAGCCAAATGCATAATCTTATAGGTATAGGATGTGGATCAAGAGATTCTCTTTTGCTCAAAGAACATTATTACTTCACTTAACTTTGATACGCAAAGTTGGAATTTTTCTTTAAACTCCTTATATCGTAATTTACTGTTACTAACACAGTCGAAGCCACTAGTTTAGTTTCTAAATTGAAATTAGGGAAGCTTATTTAAATTTGATACCTTTTTTGCAATAATAAGGATTGAAAATGGCAACATATATCTTTCAGATCTTTTGGTCTTTCCTGTTACGTACTTAGTTTTGACTATTTATTTTTTATTATGTCCAATTTCTGCACATCATGCTAAAAAAGTTTCTTCCAAGATGAATTCTAAACCTGGTTCCTAATTTTCGAACCGTCATGGATGATAAAGGTACGTATTGATTATGAAGAAAATATTTTTGACATGGTGGATGAACGGATAGAGATGAATAACATTCTTTAAATATTTATGAGGATTATAAGGAATATATCGATGATTTGAAAAGAGCCATACTCAACTTAAGAAAGCTCAGCTTTGAAAGATTTCCTTGTGTTAGATTTGATCTTGAAATCATAGACACATTTCTACTGAGGGAAGGTTTTATGTTGCGCCAAAACGAATTTATCTCAAAAGATGAATTAGAACGGATTCTGACTACAACGTACCACAAATGAGGTAAGTCAAACCTCCATGTGTAAGATATGACGTCAAATTCTAAAATCCTGTACCGCGATCAGAAGTGGTGGTCTGCAGTTAAAGTTGAACTTGGAGAATGCGGACCTGTAGAAGTCGTCTGCCTTTAATAGAATGTAAGGAACCAAGGTTACTTCAGACATTTTGAATTCCACGACTGCATAAATAGGGCATTTTTTAAATTTTGATTTATCGTCAGTGAGACGAATCTTTAAAAGATTTTATTATTTTTGCTCTTTTCATTGTCATTTTTTCGCCTTTTTTCTAAAACAGGAGATGAACGAAGAATGCCCTTGCGCGGATGTATATCAGTACCCCCAAGTATTCCAACGTTGTTTATGCATAAGTGTAATTTATGAGAAATGTAACTCGCATGCATACAGACAGAAATACACGAAAAAGGTTCTATATATATCCAGTTTTAATGATCTAAAAATAAAATCATAAAGACACAATAGAGATTTCAAAATGTAACTTAAAACAATGTACCCAACAACTAAAGTTAATTTCTAATATCTTTTCGGTAAAATTCTAATTCGTTTGATTTCATTATTATTTAATTCTGCAAAGATTAACGTGTTCCTTTTACCTTATTTCATTATCCTATCTTTTAAATCTTATTAAGCGGATAGCGATTAACAAGATGTTTTATGTAGGCCGCTTTTAGAAGTACAAGGACCTACTTAATTTTATTAAGCAAACACTTAAATAAATTAAATTAAACGTATCTAATTAGACGGGGTTTTTGTAGCAGTAAAAGAAAACAAAAACCGAAACCCGACTTGAAGTTACATTCTTGGCTCTTTCCGAGTGTTTACGTTTCGCCTAGAGTCAGGTCGTATTTGCTCGAAGCATTTTAGGTATCCCAAACACAAACATTACATTTATTCATTGTACGAAACGATCAAAAGTTTAATTAACCCGAGGGAAGATGGAGAAGCAGACATGTATATTACTTTTGCGGTTACGGGAAAGAGATAAGACTGTCGGTATGAAATGTGGTGCAAGTCGGCAGGGAGACGTTAGCGGAATTTATCGTCGCAATTTGATGGCGCTGCCCGGCGAGCCAAGGAGCCAACTGGGAGATGCGAACACTGTGGAATAAGCCATTTTAGAGACATATGAGTGGAGAAATGGTAAACAATATAAAATTACGAAAATGCGTTAGGTATCTTCATTATCTTTCCCCGGAAGTACCACTTTTGCGTTGTATTTGATACAAACTTTAATGAAAGTGAAAACGAATGTTGAAATTCCAATTTTAATTCTGCCGTTTGCTTTTGTATAAACAAATGTAAATTTGTAAATACTTCCTTTGGAGAATATAAGCAAACGAGAATTGCAAAAACTTTTTGTATTTCTTAATTGGAATTTATCTAAAATCTAATCTAAACGCAAATCAAATTAATATGAAAAATTAATAAGCAAGATGATTTTTGAGTAATGCAGTTTTTTTTGTAGAAAAATGAGCAACCCATATAATATTTGTTTATCCTTTTTTAAGTATGCTAATCTAATAATAATTTTATGTATGGAATATTTTATAATTTGTGAAAGTTTTAATAGAAATAGAACAGGTTAGACTATTAATTTGTAAAAAGATAAACAAAATATTCGTATTAAAAGCATCTTTTAACATACTAAATGGTTTTGAAAAAAATTGTAATTAATAATCTGGGGTTGCCTTAAAAATTGACGGTTTTGAAATTGTTACATTTTAAATAAACATTCTTTACTAATCTGGTTATAAATTTTCAGTTATCTACAGGAAACATTTCCGAAGCGTTACAATTTACGAAGTTCATTGAATACTCATTTTTTCTCTTCATTATATATCATTTCTATAGTATCATTCCTTCATAATAAGTTGTAGAAAAACCAGTCAGCATTTGGGTTGTTGCAAATTACAGTACAAACCGTTATGTATTATCTCTGTAGTAAGAATGATAAAAATCAAACCTAAAATTTGTTTATAAAGATTTGGTATGAGATAACTTTACCTTTTCTGTCTCCAGATAGAAGAATTCTAAGTATTTATAATCAGAGATGAGGAGATAACGTAGTATATTACTTGTCTATATAGGCGCCACTTGCCAATATCTGTCATAGGGTAAAAGCACCAATACCCTGCCACCTAAACAATATTTAAAATTCAAACTCGTTTAGACTTAAAACTAAATAATATTTATTAATGAAACTTTCTGTATAACAGTGCTCATATAAATAGTATACATATTTATTATCAAAAGTTATAAAATATTTAGTTTTATATTTAAAAAAAAATAATTTATCTAAATGCGCATTTTGTACCAGTAAGCGATCCACCCTTTGTTTTCCACATTAGTTTAATGAAGATTCCCGATTCTTTGTATTCAATATGAGCAAGAGGTACAGTTCTGACTTAACAAATAAAAATATTTACAAAGATGTTAAAAACAATGCCTAAATTTATCTAGAATGCAAGAAGTTCTCGTCTTAGCATCATCGCATGTTCCGAAAGTAATTAAAGGCTAATAATTGACATATAATTTATATTTACTTGTAATGAATGTAACATAATACTTAGAACCAAGGATAGTAGATAACATGGAACTAAAAATCGCAGTTATTTGAGCCGCTATAATTTATTTATAAAACAATAATTCAACAGGCGGTGGGCTGTTGGAGGTGAATGGAATTAGGTGCGTTTACCCTAACTCATAAGTATGTAAATGCTCATTGTGCACCACTGTTTTATTAGATTACATTCTAACCCAAGATAAAAAGTTTTGAGTGGGAATATTGAGGAATTGGGAGGTTTTCCTCATCACATGAACCTGAAGATATAAACAGTCTTCTTTTTTCTTACATGCTGCAGTAACAGTTGTTATAAATAACAATCGTTTAGTGTCTATACTATTGTAAACGCTGGTCAGAATTCCAACTAAAGAAACAAAAAGGATAGTTGCTACCATTCTACCGTGATTACTATTGATTTTAGGGTTTTTGCTCGTGAACGGTTACGTTACTGTAGTGGTTACTGTTTGCTCCTGGGGGTTTGTAATGACATACCAATATTTTGTCACTTGTCATTACACAGTTAAGAATCTACTATAACATTCTTGCGCGCTTCATTATCTTGAGATCTTATGAAGACTTATGGTTTGGACGCTTGGGGGATGTTTCTAAAAGCTTCTTGTATTATTCAGTGTTGTGATCTACCTAAGCATTATGGGTACTTATCAGGTACTTCAAACAGAATCACTTCAATTTTTGTAAAACGCTGTCTGGCTTTCTAATTTAGTTAAAGCAGAATTTAAATAGCAAATATTGGGAATCCTTGAAAATGCCAGTTGCAAAACCTTTTTGACAAATTTAAGAATTTTTGATTATTTTGTTGTACCTTTTAAACTACCTACAAGTTTTTATGTTTTATATGTAACTGTACCTAAATACTTTAATATAAACACACCTGAATCTGTATCTTGTAACTTACTGTAATTGTAACTAGATACAAAAGAGATAAGTAGTACCTGTTACAATACTGATTATTCATGAAAGTGCTGGAATCATGAGCATTCATTCTTTTTGCTCTAGGGATCTAAAATACTCATGTCTTTACAACATTCACTGGTTTTGCTTTTGCATTTGATAATAATATCATTGTTTAAAATAAGATTTGCATTTCCATAGAAAAATGCAGAATTCGACCGTAGATTCTTCCACCTGACCCCTGTCAATTTAAAAAACTCATTTAAAAACCGAATCTGTAAAAAAAAGTTCTGAGAATCAGAATAAACACATTTCGAGTATAACAGAATCTTTCAAAAAGTTCTTTTCTAATGAAATAATGCAGATTACACTAAATCACGTAAATGAAAATAAAATCCCTGCAAAATGCCAGAAAGAATGTATTTCCTCAGTACTATTATAGGCACGTGTTTTAAAAAATCAGCGGACTATTTTCATTACGTTAGGTGCCCAGTTCTCATACAGTAATAGACAAGGCGCTAAGATTATCTAAAGAAAGATGTCTATTTAAAGGTTTTATGGTAACTAGGGGATTCTAACAGATGCTGAAACTATATGGATAGGGGTTAACAGACGTTGTTAAAGTTTTATTTCAAAAATAAACCAATCAGTTCGTAATGTGTCACTTGATAAAAACTACACTACAACAGATTTGGCAGAAGAGCTCCGGAAAGATCACAGAATTACTTTGACTGATATATTACGAGCCAACAGAAAGAGCATACCAAAATAATTAAGTGACCTTAGTAAGTTTAAGGTTTCAAGACCAAAAACAGGAAATCCTTTAGTAACTTTAGTTTAGACCTTGGGAACTACTCGAGTACTTCACTTAGAATTGATTCTTAGCTAAAAGAAGTTCTCGTACTTAAGGTACTCATTGAGTACCTCACTTACCCATGTCAACTTTAGTTACAGGCATGACTCAAGAAAACCAAAAAAGAAATTTGCTCATACTGTGTACTTGACATTATGTTGTGAACGTGGAAAGTGATGAAGAAAAACCGAAATCAATATATTTATATAGATATTCAACTAAACTATCTACAGGAAGGTCTTAATCTATATTTTTGAAAGAATTAGGTATGGAACTTGAAGCAAAAAATACTACCGGACTCTCTAAATAAGAAAATCAAAACCAAAATGTCGCTTTTCATAACTGGAACTGTAAGCTTTTATTATCCGAAAGTAAAAACAAATTAAAAAGTAAGATAGCAATCACATGTTTTGGATGAAGGAAGTGTAGATATGCTTGTGGCAAACATATTGTGGAAGTTATTTTTTATCAGGAATGTGAAGAATCAATTTTAACTGTTGAATATTGGATAAAAGAATTTTTGAGACAGTTCAGCATGAATTTTGCAACACACCAGGAGAATCTTGCTAAAAAGTGGTCTCGCAGCTGATCGTTGTGAAATTGGTTTACGACGGATTGCAAAATCAGATAATAATTTTCGGCATTGAAGTAAGTGTAACAACATGTTGTACCAACTATCCGTTTTCTAGACATCGGTAACCAAACTTCATTTCTATTAGAATATGTTTTGACTGTTTGAGAATCTTTCTATCCGTTAAAATGAAATCAGGCTTTGTCAGAAAAAAATTATTGTGTCTGTAACCCATTTAAATCTTTGCAACATATACTATGTGCTATAGGTGGAATCAGTTAAGTCCAGTTACTGAGATTGTTTTCGGATTGAAGAAGTATAATCTTCTTGCATTGTTCTTATCATTTTTCGTTCTACGGCGAGATTTTCTACTCCTTATTTGCATGCCTAAATCAGATCTTGCTTGTCGAAGGCATTCTTGATTAACGTTACATTGTATGAATATGGCAAGACAAAAATTGCTGTGTAAACTATTTATTACTTATATGTATTAACCTAAATCAGATAATTGCAAAAAGTTACATTATTGTTAAGGGAATTGTTTTTCGACCCCATTACAAGAACTCCTTTTGATGAATTTTCTTGTGTGGCAAGTAATTCGTTTTTCTAGGTGTAACACTCTTTTAATTTGTTTGTAAGTGCTTAATTACATATTTCCATTTGGAGATTTTTGACAGTGAACGATTTCTTCCGGGGTGAGTTACTATTGGTCATAATTCAAAGTTATTTTCAATCGAACTAGCTTCGTATAGAGAAACTAAATGTTAAAGATCACTTTGCAGTCGGTAAAATAGTATAAAAGCCTTTTCAAGATTTATACGTAACAAACCCCTGGATCATTCAAATAGGAAATAATATCAACAAAATTTGGTAAGAACTGTTTTATTGGTATGTTATCATATTTTGAGATTTTCGTCTTTGATGATTCTATAAGAATTCAATATTTATAATAAACACAAAAGGACCAAAGTCTGAAGAACATAAAGTAGATTCAACTCACGTAAGAAGTTCTAACTAATTAGAACAGGGCTAGATCTCAAGAGGGATATAACATTCTACAGACAAATCTTACAAGTTGGGGGTTGGAAATACTTAAAACGGACTTGCAATTGTCATCAAAATCCTTCCTTAGTATATTTGTTCCTTTGTTGTTTCTAGTAGGAGAAACAACTTATCTCACTCTTTGTGTCGTCAGTCATTAATTTGATAATTTCTCAAGGGCCAATTTTTTTACAAGTAATAATAGACAGTTTACATTTATATTTTTAATAAACCAAGGTACAGTGAGATTCTTCAGGCATATTTTTATTTTGATCTTTAAACTAAATTTATACCAGACTTTAACTTTAATAAATATTATTTCACCTTTCGTTAAATAAAACAAACAATTTTTTGCAATTATTGAATTAAATATTCCGCCTCCAACTAATTATATTATACCTAATAGAAATTCTTGGGATGTCTCATTTGAAAAAGTTATTTTAAATTGCAGATAGAATTTAAGATTCTTTTTCCTTACTTCCTTGATTATCTACATAAATGAAAACATCAATTAAAGAAGAGATAAACGTTTTTAATATTCAGTTTTCAAATAAAACTACCTACTGCTGCGGCCTTGTTTTAATTACATTTCTTGTTCCATTTTCACTTTCTATGATGTCGTGTTTCCTAACTACATTAAAAGGTTAATTTATGTTTTCGTGTACAAATAAAATTATTGACTTAAAACTTTTAGTTTGAAATTTAATCCCACGCAAAGTTAATTTTTAGTAGCCGAATAAGAAAGGTAATGGTGTTTATAACACTACAATTTAAAATTATATCTTTATTATTATCATTATTAGTGTTTTTTTATTAATAATTTCTTTAAATAATGAATATACGTAAAACGTTGCCGCTTTATCACATACTTTATGAACTAAAAGTATTTTTTTGAATTCTAATGCTTTAATAAAACTGCGATCTGTTGAGCTTACTTATTGAGTATTGTACAGTGTTGAGAAATAATGAATTATTAATAAATAATAATATTATTTGTATTCATATTTGCATCTTCCATCCATGTATAATAACGAAGTCCTTTCATAACAAAATCAATTCATCATGGTTTTACAAACAAATTCCAAAAGTATTTTACTGATGTTCCATACAAAAGCCCAGTAGTTATAATTTAAGCAAGACGAAATGCATAAGATTATCTCTGTATAATTCCGATAATTATAGCCCAAGTTGGAAGCACTTTATCGTCTAGATCCTAGTGAAGTTTTTGTCACGTACTCCTTGCTTGTATAGTCGGCTGTAAAAACGAAGCTGTTAATGGCTTTACACACACTGCATGAATGTTAACAAGTTTGCAAAGTAATTAAGTACAACCTACGGAACAAATACATTGTTTTAGTTTTATATTTTATGTTTAATTTTACTATGCATCTACATTTACGACCGTAGCAAACAAAAATAGACAAACAAAGTTGAAAATCACCGCCTTCCAGCATGTAATGAATGGTGTTGAAACAATAACTTGTTATTTAGAGATTCAGAGCAACAGCACTGCACCTCTTAAACAACAGTTAACCCCTGCATTGCCATCACTTACCATTAAATATTAACCCGGCTAGCGGGCAATGTGTGTTTGCTACAATTAACAAAGGTTGTTTGGTTTAATTGAACTCGTATTTCAATTGGTTAGCTGGACCACAGCCTAGACAATAAGAGCATGTCAAAATATATTTGTATTATAAATTTTAAAAAAGGGTATAATTATGGTTTCCAATTACATATTGAGTTAAAACCTTTTTATTTATTCAAAACAGAGAAACGAAATAGCAGACGTGAATCAATTCCAGCTTTGCATCGTATATAGCTAATATGATCTGCTACGTGTGTTTTATTCCCAAATAAAACTGTTGCAATAACAGTGTCATCACGTACTAAATTTTGCTTCTCTAGGATCGTTCTTAATTTTGGAGATAATAGACTGGAGACTGGTATAGAAGACATAATGTTCAAATATGCAAAAATGTTTTTATAATCGGTCCTGCTAATTAGAAGCAGAACTATTGTGAAACATAGATTTGGGCACCAATCTGATAACTCAGCTTTTTTTACTATTCTTTCTTGGTCAGCTGTGGCTATAAATTGCTCAACTGACAGAATTACAAGAGGAAAATATTCCGAATCCCTTTACTCATGATAATCAAAGTAATAGTTGCATCTTTTGGGTGTATTTCAAACAAATTCAAGTTCAGAAATACATTAGGCTGCTCTTCTCATACACACTTTTGCTAAGTAATTGAAGCTTTTTTGTTATAACTCAAGAACAGATGTTATTGGCAAATTATTATAGTTGAGAAACACCTTTAAAATATTTTCAGCACACGTAAGATTTACTCAAGACGAGACTTTTCCATTTTTGTCAAAAACGTTTTTGGATGATTTTTAATGCCTCAATCAATTAATTGGTTGATCTATCTCGATTCACTATGACGTTTTTAAGAAAAACTACTTTGGATGCTACCCGTGCAAAAACAATAATTTCATCAGTCGAAGCAAAAATAGTTCAGAATGTGGTCTACCTCACAATAGTACAACTCTTGAACTGGTATTCTGTGCGTCTGTCTCGTGCTCAGGTAAAATATAATTTACCTTTTCATAATAGAGGCGTTAGCAGTGTATGAGTTTGATAATAAGAGTGATAAATAAATACTATAGAACTCTTTTTCCTATCTGAGGAGTAGATAATCCTGTAGAAGATAAGTTAAGATGGTATACACTATATCTTGTATTGTTGACTGCATTGTTTATCAAGAAATCATCAACATGAATATAGCTCAGTCGGTTAGTGTTTTTAATATTTCTCATCTCGACTTACAAGTAAAGAATATCATTAGTACTAGGATAAAGTTCCGTCCCATATTGTGTCCCTTAACATCGACGTAGTAATAGTAAAAGTGAATTAGCAAAGTCTCCATCTCTAATTGTTGTCAAATGTTTTACATTGTCGTGAAGGAAGGCTTTAAGTGAATAAGTACTATCAATACTACTAACTCTATTCTTTTATTCCACTTTATGCTTAGGGTTACTATGAGCAATGTTAATAAGATCCTCGGTATTAGCTGATTACCATAAGTTGTTGTTTTTAAACTGAACCCTATTTTCTCTTAGTGATAGCATTATATATACAGTGTAATTTCTAGATATCCAAGTAACTAGCAAACTGTCAGTTAAGCGCCTTATAAGTTAACTATTTAATCAGCAATCAATCAGTTCTATCTTTAAACGAAAACTTACACTTTCGATTTTGCCTGGTTTGGACTAGCACACCAAAAGCCTTCATTAATAATTGATTTTGTTATTTTAATACTATATTTGGATTATGGCTACGTAGAAAAGCTTGTGATAACTTTTTGGAGAAATCCAAAAGTACCCAATAAAATGCATTTTACACAAGGAAGATATTCGTGATAATAGTTACGATTAGAACAATTGGTGCCTCAAAGCATTTAACAATACAAAATTTAGTGCGTTCCGAGGCAGCTTCAAATTTTCTCGCCCTTGCATTCTATGCCAAACAATTAAATACCTTCCAACCTAGAAGACTTACAGTAATAGTTACTGTTCGTAAGACACACTTCATCGGTTTGAATAACTTAACTCGACGAACGTAACCGGTTGGTAAAAGGATGATGAATATTGGGAAGACCAAAATGGAAGTATATGTAGTTCCAATTTAATTTATTCAGTTCAAGAATTGTTGAAAATGTATCGACAAACCCCCTTTCCGTTTCCCATTCAAAGGATTGAATAATAAATAGAGAAAAAATTCATTTTCAGCAGTTGCAAGAACTTTTCGATACATTTTTTAGCAAAACAACGCTTCTCACAACAATCACCAAACCAGTAAGAAATCGGTTCAATAGCAATAAAACAGATTTCATGTTCTGGTCTTATCAGGCACGTAGCCAGGAATTTTGTTCGGGGGAGGGGGTCCTACCTTTTCAACACCCAACAGCTGCCTAGTCAACTTGCAACGCTATTTATGCGCTTTTCTTTCTACTGACTATTTAGTGACATAGACTAATCAGACGGCATTTTATACACAGTCATACACACTAGATTTAAGAGCGCATGGTAGTAATTTGTATTACTCAGCGTCCGTAGAAAGAGAAACGTAAATATAGCGTCGCATTTTGCTCTGAGCCAATGTCCACAAAATAAAATTATTTATACTAAACAAAACTAGGCCAGAAGATTTCATGTTTCCGTTTCATTAGTCTGTGCTGATAAATAAAAACAAGAGTTTTTCAACTAATATAAGTAACATTTAATTATAATAATACTAATATGGTACAACTATTATGCATATATTTTGACATGACATTCTAAATAAAAGTATAGGTATAGTACTATTTCAACAAAGTCTTATTAAACAAGATCGCGTATCTTCAAAAGCAAGCGCCTATTTTTTTTTGTTTGCTATTACGTTTAAAACATCGTCGGGGTTTACTTCTATATTCCAGTGGATAGACAAAAGAGCTAAGAAACTCAGTCTCTCATTCCCCATCTTGTTTCTTGGTAAAGACTTAACCCTTTTCATCGTACAGAACGAGAGCTCTACACTGATTGTTGTGAGCAAAGTAGTCGTCAAAATTGTGAGAAGATTGTGTATCTTTGGAAAAAAAAAGCCTTGTTACAATTTTCTAGTACTGTGAGAACGTCAACATTTGGCTTCATTGACGAGACTTTTTTGCACCAAACATAATATTCAGCCTGTACCGCCGTAACTGGACATTTTTGGGAATAATAGAGTGGCAAATTTCCTAGCAATACTGCCTTTTCGGGTGAAGCAGATCCTGGTAAAAGTACGTGAAAAGCTGAAAGGAAATTTTCATTCGCTGTGAACCTGTCTTTTAAATTTGTAATTAGTTGGTCGATACACTGAGCAAAAACTGATATTCTATAATAGTCCTCAACGGAATTCGTTTGCGGATTTGAGCGCTGAGTTTGTCTGTCAGTAACTCTTGGAGCTCTTAGTTCACAGTCAACAACATGGATGCGCAAACAAATATGTCATTGAAAACAGATTGAGCATTGTCTCTTATATTCTGCAATGAGGAGATGACATATTTCGCATGCTTTACAGCTGCTACTAAATCGTAAGATAGACTTTGCAGGAATATAGAGAGTGGTAAGGTGAAGTTGAAGAGTTTTTTACAAACCAGTAATGAGATAATAAATTCGTTTTTTCTTCATTGCTGCCAAAAGTGTTGCAGCTGTGGCAGAAAGACTTCTTACTTCTTGTAGACTGTAAACAATAGGTTTCAGGAGCTCATCAAAAACCAAAACCCTAGCATGACGTTCGATGAAACGTGTATCACAGAGGCGAAGAAGGTATTTTTGGAGATTTCGGGGGCGGTCCAGACCCTCTGGATCTATCCCTTGGCTACGTGCCTGGGTCTAATCAAAGTCTACATTTAGATTCTATACCTAACCTTGATTTGCATTTAATTACTTCATACGTACTGTATATTGCATTGAAAACGAACACAGAAAACTCATCTGAAAACATTCTGAGCAGTTTTTTGTGAATTTGATTTTTAAAGGAACAAACCGTCTTGGCTTTTTCTTCAAAACTCACAAAGTATTGAAAACCATCCAGCAAGCAAAATGACGTGATGTGTTAAACATAAGTTGTGTCACAACCAAATTTGAAACGAAGTTAAAATGTCACAGGTCAAAAACATCGTATCAGAATGTGAAAAGACGTTAGGTAATGGCAAAGTAGATGTCTTTTGATGTCGTACGAAAAAAATAGGGTTTCTAATAATACATGCAAATCAAAGAAGAAGTCAGTTATTCAGATTCGTTATGGGCGACGAAACATGTCCAATTAACTAAATGAATTCGACATACTGCTGGGTACTGCTCTAGACGAAAGAAATTTAATTTTGTCTTTTAAAATGAAGTGAGAAAAAAATTTTAGTTTTCGAAATTTCCAACTACATACTTGCAGTGTAGTCGGTATTTACTTTTTTTTTTCAAATTTAGATGGTCTTTTGAAAATTCGAACACAAGTGTCGAGGCGCAATTAACCAACCGATTCACTGCCCAGCACAGTCATGTGACAGTAGATAAGTGAATCATAAAAATATGGCAGTGCGAAATGTAGAATTGGATGCAGTTATTATATTTGTCCTTGGAATATGCAGTTTACATCTCTCTTTACCGATCTTAGCTCCCTCATATCTATGCACTCCCAATCTCTGCGCAAGTGTTTCCCAAACTCCGCTGACAATGGTGTATTTATACTCTTTACTAACTATTTGTGGAAGGTGGGCATTTAGATTTTTGCATTGTAATGTGGCTAAAACTTTCAGTTGCTAAAAGAAGATTTAGAAACGCTCCACTGAAAAAGCACAAAAACTAATTTCTGCACTACATAGATATCAAAATAACTATTGGCGTCCCAAGGTAGTACTACAGATACAATAAAACTTAACCAAGTCTACGATGAGCATCCGTGAGAAGTCTAAGAAGTTCCTTTTTTTGTTTGGGCCATCAATCAACTTTCTAGCAGGTACCAATTTGTTGTATGTGAATATTGCCTTACTAAAAAACATACGTTCCATCTGAAATTATTTTTAAAGCGAACTCAAATGTATTCCGTATTAGGATCTACTCCAGATAGTTCTCCAAGGCCATGTAGTCACAGCTTATCGAAGTCATAAAGGTAACGCTCATTTCAAACTCTTAAGAAGAATTTGGTTGTGTTTCACGGATCGTGACAACGCAACGATGGGTAATGGTTATATCATCATCAAGGACAGAAAGATTCTTTTATTGTTTAGTAAAGTTAGGGTCTTTGTTCCAAAAGCTAGTAGAGGTCGATGAATATTCTACTCTATTTTTCTTTTAGATTTTAGAACTTTCTCTTTTGAATTAACCAGTTTAATTGATTTTAGTTTTTCTTTTTTATAATCCCAATCAAGTTAATGTCTTAGCGTTTCCATTATTGCCACTGCTAAAATCTTATTATGTATAAAGTCAAACAAGCATCAAAATCGACGCGACGTTTTAGTAATACTGTATGATAAAACCAAGTAGAAAGAAACCCAAACAAATTACTCTCTCTTTTTGCAATTATTTTTTTCGATTCTTGAACATTTAATCAAACAGCAGTTTTCAAAATAAAATACAGTAAGTGTGGAAACTTCTGAGCTACCCAGAACGATGCATTGCTAATTTTATGATTTATAAAGCAATGTTGTATAGTTACAGAAGTTAAAATCAGCAAAAGCGACTTTATCGAGACTTGTGTATAAGTAGTAGATGATATTACAGTTACTACGATATCTTTAATTTATTTAGAATCGCTGAGCAAATAAGTATCATTTGCATATACAACGTTAGATTGCTACTGTTATCATCTCCGGCTTTAAAGAGACTCCTGATGATTCTATGTAGGGAGCACAATATAAAAGATTCTTAAATTAAAGGTCAAGAAACTATGTATCACGTTTCTAACATAACAAGTGGTTTTGATATGCACTGATATAAGAAAAACGATTCACAAAAGAAAGATGGGATTTAAAAAATTTAGATTAATTTCGGTGCAAGAATAAAGCTCAATGAAACTCTAAATTAAAAAAATAAACAAAAGCAAAACATTGTTTATAGCTCATAAACGTCATTTTTCTCGTAATGGAAACATATTTCTATATAAAGTTAATTAACCCTAACAGACATTTCCTTTAAAAAAGCTGCAGGTATAATGAAGATTCTCCTAGAATACAACGGCTGAAATTAAATTCACCAAGAATTTTAAGTTTTCCTGCATTTCCAGGTTGTTAGACACCCCTTCTGTTCAATTAACTCTGCGGTGTCTTAGAAAAGTATCTTTTCACTTGCAGCAACTTTAAATAGAAATAAGTTTTAAATTGCAAAGTATTATACTATTAAATGTCTAGTAATATTTGTTTATGCAAAATAAATAAGGATTGAAATTTGAAAGGATTGTTATTAAACAAGGGAGAAACACTAACTATGCGTCTTTGTGAGAAAACGCATAAACGCTGTTAATTGGGTAAACGTAATACAGAATAATATATTTAGGTTGACCCTCATAATACATGATAAATGCGTCGTTGTCATCTAGTGACTGTAATAGACTTTAGATAGAGTGTCCTATGGGTGGAATTTATATTGATCGGTGCAGAGGTTACCAGGCCAAATTTCATATATACTTCAATCTTGATATCACCATTTCATGTATGTACACAGCACTTCTGTGTATTATAAAAAAAATAAGTTATTCGGCTTCCAGATTATTAAAGGTATTTTAATATTAATTTACCGCCAGGATTTTATCGCGGTCTCATTAAATTTTAAAGTATGACCCTTTAGCAATTTATAAACAAGTTGCAGACAACTGCTACTGGAAATAACACCCTACTAAGGAAAGCATTTAGATAGATACCGAGGTTATTGCTCATGAAATGCCTGTGAGCACCTCTATATAGATGAATCAGTTAACTTCGTGAAGTTTTTTGGTTTTATTTTTTATAGTTGGTGGGTTTTTTGTGAAGAAATATATTACTCTGTCCCAGGTAAATTATTTTTAAAACGTTTTTTAGCACCTGAAAAAATTGAAGGTCTATATCCAAGGCTGTAAAGATGTTATAAATCTTAAAGGGTGGCTTTTTACTGTTTTATTGTCCTAGTAGTACTAAAAAAGTTGATGTACCGGATTATCCTCACTAACAAATGTAACCCTCTCAGCGGGGTTTTTATTTCCTACATAAACATTATGAAAAGAAGTGCCTAACTTAAAATTGCATCTTGTAAATTAAGAAAAGGATACGAAGATGAGTTTATTTCTTAATAATTTTGAGAACGAGGCTTAATGAGAAAGAACTTTTAGCTTCTATCAGAATATTTTTTATTGATTGCCATTCTGTTTGAAACGTAACAAAAAGAATCTTCTAGGAATCAATTGGCCTTCTGTCGTTCCAAACTCAACCCGAATCCCTTTCGGTCCTTTTATCCGTTTTTTACTAAAATGACCGGGGCTAAAAAGCGTTTTGACCTTGTCCTATTCCATGGTTCTTTTAGAATGGTTTAACTATCGACATGCGGTCGCCGTTTCGACCTCGAACTGCTATTATAGATGCTGTAAACCTGATATTAGGGTTGTGTGCGTAATGTTTTGACAATTTTAGAGGGTGGGGAAGTACCGGACAAAACATAACTTTATGATATCTTCAGTTTTGAACCTTTCCTCTCAAGAGTAGAAATGCGTTTGGCTTAAAAGAGATTTAAAAAAAATATAAAATTAAGCGTGTGTTAATGTGCCGGTTTTGTCTTAGTTAATTGAGATGATTGTGATGAACTTGATGTTGTCAGTTACATAATTTATAGGGCTACACAAAAGAGATGGAGATTATTATTATAATTTGAAACGCTCTTGCTTCTATATAAAACGCAGTTAATTTATTTGTAGCGCAGTGTAAAAGTCAGTAATTTTGCATTTTTGTCTGCACGCAAACTAATAATTTATATAAAAGCTAATTGGACCTGAATTTATATACAAGTTTTCGCCGAGTACTTATTTATGTTGGATATAATAAATCTTGTCATACAGGGTTTTGCAATTAAAAAATGTAAGAGAATTTTACATGCAGGTATGTGATGAATATTTTTATTCTAAAGCAAGATTCTAGATGTTAATTTACAATTTTAATTAGTCAATAAGTAAGTTGGTATTTCAATTTCGCGTTGAATTAATACATCCCGATTCTAATCTCAAATATCATAAGAACAGAAATAAATTTGACTTAAGAAATTAATAATTAACAGAATTACATATGAGTGATACAAAAATTAATGCCACTTGTTATCGATAAAGTATGAAACACGACTAATTTTGAACCCACGACTTAACGAAAATGGTTTAATTAAATATCCTGACGTTAATTAGTTTCTACAAATAATTAATGATGATGGATAAAAACTATTAAAAGTCAGACCATTATGAATTTAAGAAAGACATCATTGTTTCTCTTTTTTTGAGACATGAAATGTGTTTATTATTTACTTAATTAGATGTATCTATTGGTAGGTCACTAAATTTCCTGATAAAAAAGTCAAAATCTTTATTGTTGATTATTTACTTAGGTACAGATTTGAATTGAGGATTAAATCTTCTAATTTTTTCCACTTGGCTGACCTAGCCCAACATAAAATATGTTAAATATGCAACAAAATCTATAACTGTTTTGTGTAAATAAATAAAGCGAGTTTATTTAAAGATTAAAACACCTATTAAATTAAAAGAGACATATATAATACAATAAAATAACTATAAAGTAATAATCCCATCCACTTTACAAGGTGGAATAATAAACAGGCCATCAAACGCGTCAATAAAACTGACATTGATGCCGCATGAAACTCGCGAGTAACTCGCCTCAAGTTGGCATAGGTCTGGGCGCATTGTAACTAAATCCTACGTTTATTACCACTAAACAGTAGTAAACATAAACAAGCCATAACTTAGATTTTTACGGCCAGTAAAATGATCGTAAAATCAATGGGAACTGTCTCGATATTTGCTCTCTTGAATCGTATTTACGGGGTCTGTAAGGACTGTTTTATATAAGCTTATATACAGTTTTAACACAGTTCCGCATTATTTCGTGACTTGATTTTGATCTGATTCAATTATCACGACTTACTCTCTTCAATAAATTATCTAATAATCGTAACCTCTGTGACTCATGATGCAACTTGATTTAGACACGGTTTAAAATATAGTACTCAACTTGTAAATTTAAATGTGTGGGCATTTTATTACCCTATCCGGCAATTAATAAATTTTACACCATTCCTGTTCAAGAGTTATTTTATTGTTCCTTTCCCCTTTTAGGACTCTACTAGAAAACGTTTTTTCAAGACATAAACCCTTTTTTTCTGATAATATTACAATATTGAGAAATGTGAATACCTTTCTAGCGATATCAATAAAAGTTACTTGAAAACAATTTTCTTCAGTGAAGAGGCACTATTATCATTAATTATTTGAAGTCATAAACTCTCGTCTTGATAATTTAATATTTTCCACATAAACTAAAAAAGAAAACTTTAAAAAAATCTTTTGAAATGTGTGTTGAATGTAGTCAAGTAGATTGTAGTCGAAAGGGTGCTGAACCACAAGGGACCGGTTGGGCGCCATTTTAGCGCGCGCCACTCCATGTTATGTTCCGTTTATAGACCCGAATAGCGCTTTACACGGCCGTGCCGAGACGCAAAGGGCGCCGTTTTCATTCCGTGTATTATTATTACTCCATTTCTTAAAGACTGAACTGCTAAAGGTGTATCAAGTATTTGTACACACAGTTTACTTTGCGGTTTGAATGCTTTATGTTATCTTTCCTCTCGGTGTTTATTATGCTCAAGGTATTTTTTAGAATATCTCTCTACACTATATTATTAGGTCACTAGATACCTATAGTATTTTGATTTAATGCACAGTTGCTAATTTCATAGTAAAATACGTATGCTGCTTATGAATATGTAATAGAGCGATTCCATCAAGCACATGTGACCTTTTCGCTACAATCTTGGTTAATTATTTCAACATAGTGTTGCACAGCCTTTGTGAATATTTATTACAAGTTTATTTTGAATGAAACAAATAAAAGTTGTTAGAGAACTTGACAAAAATATAAACAAATAATAAAATGTAGCTGTAGTTGTCAGATAAAAATTCTTTCTCCTTTCGATCGATGGCCTAAAATTTACTTTTCATATAGTAGACCAAACAAGCTTGCAGAATGTTTATGATGATTTCTGTTTGAGATTCTCAATAATACAAAATGTGAATCTCCTTAAATATTAGTGGAAAATTAATGTTATAGCATTTACAGATAATACGAATATACAAAATATCAACTCATTGCAAGTTACACAAGCACAAACTAAATCAAAACCTTGAACTAGATATAATATTTCAAGCAATAATGGTCATACTTGTTGCCCACTTTAAACATTTAAATGATAAATTTGTAATAAATGTAATTGTTCATGTAGTATGTAATTACTACAATTAACTAAGATGGCATTTTTATAACCAACTGTTGCAAGCTTCTGCTCATTCATATTCTGAAAGTTTTCATTCATTAAATTATGTTAGTTTGAACCTGAAAAACATTCTCTGGTATGACTTTTACAATTGACTGCTGTATGTGTAAATTTGCTCAATGGAAAGAAAGCAAGGACAAATACATTAAAGTGAATAATTTAGTCTGTCTGAGATTCGTATAATGTTTGTTCTTTTAATACTTTTTTTTTGATAATTAAAGTTAAAGTAGCTAATGTTTTCTGTTTTACAGTCCTTATTAAGTAAATTGATGGTAGACAAGACGTAGGATATTATTATTATGAATATTGCGTTTCTAAATTATATATTGTCACATTTCTTCATTCTTTAGGTTGTAACACTATCCCTTCTACATTGCTGTGATTTACTTACAATAGGAAAATTCAGGATATATTTAAATTAATTTAGCTTGTAAAAATGTACCAAGACCGTCTGCCGGCGGGATACTAACTCTTGCTCCATCACCCGTATAAAAGAGAATGGGACAACATTATTTTGATATTAAGTAGAAAACGTATCCTTTACCTATCTCGGTATGCAGTTGAGATAAGATATTCTTGCAGAAGACAGAAACAAGTAGCACAGGGCATAGTTTAGGGACCATTTGTATTTTGGCCTAATACAATAATTCAAATAAGTTGTTAAATTGCAAGCTATTTTCTCGGAATTCACATCCGCAGATAAATGCCTAAATGAATTACCCATTCGTTTGTGTTTGTATTATTTTAAGTCACCTTGGCGCTTCCTATTGTTTTTAGATTTAGGTTAGAACGGTTGATAAAACGACAAATTTTTAATACGCGCGCAAAGCTTGATTTATAAGCTTGGTTTTGGTAATTTTTATCATTTGTCGACTTTGTTTCTTGAGATAAATTTGTCACTACAATCGCCTACCAATAAATAGTACACATCTTGTCGCTAATACTTACTGCTACTACGAAATCTATTATGTGTTCAAGATTTATTTGGATATCAGCCAACTATAGAAGTTACGAAAATTTGGCAAGAAGGAAGAAGGAAAAATTAGAGGTGAACGGGATCTTCAATGCAAAGTAACACATAGATTTAGTGTTTATACAGACGTCTTCATGTTTATCACACCTGTTGGTTGTTTTGTTTCATTTTATTCCTCCTTAGGAGAAAAAAAAAATCATTTTTAGGATTCAGATTTTTTGCATGGCAGTATTATAGTAGGTATCTGTAGCAAAAACGGAGATTGTAATGGGATATGTTAAAAGACTAACGAATTTGTTAGCAATGGCCAAAATGGTAATTTTCTTGGAACACATATCCGACAATCTTAATCTGGAACTTGTAGGGAGGAACTTATCTAAGTTATAGAAACTATGGATGACTTTCTCTTCGGTTCAATCTTCAATCTAAGAATTTTATTATCTTCTTCAATCTTCATTTTTCAAAATATTTCAAACTGATTTCTTTCTTACAAGGAAAAATGATGCAAACTAATGGAAGGTATTCATGCAAAAGCGCTTTATATCAAAAATTTAGAAAGTTATACTAAAGCAAAATTTTGATTTTGGCAACTTAAAATTCTGTATTTAAAATTGAATCTATATTTATGCCTTTTGACGAGAAAACTTGTTGTATCATTATTGGTAACATTTCTGAATAATTTCCCATGCAATGATTTAATTTTATTTATTTTCGCGTTATATGCAATCAAAATTAACAAGCACTGGAATTATCTTTTCCTAATATGAAACGGAGGTGGTCGAGAAAACTTTTGAGCCATTCCTGCCTCAGAGTTCCATTAATCAAATTTCTTTATATGGTGAATAACAGAATTTCTTAAACAGTTAGATTTCACATTTTTACCATTATTTTGTAAATACAAGCTGTCTTGGTCTGACTTAACTGAAATAAACTCAATATAGTTATAGTACTGTAAATATTTCTGACAGAACCCAAAAACTGTTCCAATTGACTCGATAAATTTGATTTGTTTCAAAGTTTATATTTAAAAGTCTAATCAGCTTTTTATTCGTTGCATTTGTTTGTCAGTTAACTTTTAGCAGTCTGGTACTAGTGAAACAACCTCCAGTGACAAAACATTCCATATCGCGCTGCGTTCTTGGCTTCTTTGAACTTTGTTGAAGAACACAATGAGGTACAAAATTGAGTTTTATGTTCCGCTATGAAATCTGTAATGGCCGGGCTTTGTCTTTTCTTAGATTGTCACAACGTGGTTCTTATTACACCTTAACATAGCATTTAATAATTAATTAATAATAATTTGGCTAAATTCTAGTTGAAGGCAAAACAACCGTAAAAGTTAAAGTCATGAAGTCTAAAAAACGGTAATCGGTAGCCTCAGTCACAAAATAACAATAACGTTACTACGAACTTGCACCGCTGCATATCTTGTTTTCAGATTCAGGAAATGAGTAGAATTGGTCTCTACTTCAACATTCCTTCGGTGTTTTCTGTCCATGATTGTAAAATTTCAACAAGTTTGCAGTAGATCGCAAATTTGCTTTCACAAACTACACTACTGCACGTATGGTCAACCTTGTAAGAACCAGTAGTTTTCATTCTGTCGCTGGCGAGTCGTCGCACTTGCAGATCTTGCTTGCTATTAGATTATTTTGAAAATTATGATAGAATCTGCTATTCGCTGTACACAAATTACTTTAGATGGAAATTAGTGATTTACTTTGCAAGTCACTCAAACAATCAGTGCATCCGAGATACAACTATGAGATTGTTTATTGTCCAGATAAGATTGAAACATTGACAGCGTACCTTGGGCAAGCTTGGAAATGTAATCTGAAATAGTATCAGCAATTTGGTAGAAATCAAGAAATAGTGTTTCCGATATAGTGATTTCAAGGTATTTTGCTATCCTGCAGAACTATCAAAATGCATTGGGATGGGTCTAAAAGCCAATATGTTAGGCAGATACAGTAGAGGATGTATGGGGCATTTAAACTCAGAGGCGTAGAAACGCCGTCACGGGCGCATAAGGAATGTCCCCTCGGACATGTGATAATTTATCTCTTGGCTAAGTTTTTGAAGTGAAATTAGGAAGTTACCTTTTTAAAGAAATTTGCTTTTGCTTACCAAAACAATATTTCTAACAAGTAAACAAAAACATCTTATTTGTACGCTGTTACCAGAGAACCACGAGAATGATATTTCCAGTTCAGTATAGATGAACTTTTTTCTTTTGATTTCATATTCAATAAAGTCAAATGACAATTGCAGTAGAAGTTGTTAGAATTCTTGGACAATAATGTTTCTCTAATAATATTATTTTCTGTGGGTTCACCTTTCGAAAGTCTTAAATGTATATTATGAGAGAAAGAGAGCAAAACGCCGAATTTCCTTTTTCTCTCATGTTTAAAAATTGTTTTCATTTTTGATTGACCTGAATTAAGTTAATTCAGTATCAGTAGGTTTTCTTACATTTGTTAAAACTACTGCAGTTTGATCAGTATTGAATGATCAAAGTTCAGACTAAGCATTCAGTTCAACGATCTAAAATCAATATTTTTATTATACAAATTATTTTATCTGATCTGAAATTTCCCAAAGCAGTTCATTTGATCTTGATTAGGTTACTTATCTGATTTTTCTGGATCTACGATCTTCTTAAATAGTCTTACCTTTTTCTGGAATCTCAGAACATTTCGATAATAGTTGTATTATCAAAACTGAATTATACATACACAATTAATATCGATAACGCTGAACAATATTAGCTTACAAAGGAAAGAAACTACCTATAACTGCCCAGTTTCAAATAAGGTTTTTTTCAAGTGGTAATTTAATGTTTTCCTACTAACTAGTAACTAAGGATTTTTATACAAAATACACATTTTGCTAAAACTTCAATATCAAAATACAATTGCAAGTTTTTAGCAACTCAAGTCAATGGTTGCAAGAGTCACTCCGACATGCTTATTGATACAGAAAATGACAAGTTCAAATCTTGCAGTGAGTTTATTCTTTTCTTATTTAAAATTTGCAAAAAAAGGTATTTTTAATTTTATGAAAATTTTGAAAATCTTAAAAATCTTAGAAATTAAATTTTATTCAGTTTTAAACACATAAGAATGTAGAACAGAAACATTAGTGAAGAGCTAGTGATGCCAGCAAGAGTATTTCTTCAGTAAGAAAAATAGTAAAATGGTATTTTACCGGTAATGTAAATCTTTATTTTATAGGTGAAATGATTTGTTGAAATTGTTGAAAAGAGAAGCGCATTGGACAATAACATAGAAAGCTAAATAGTTAATTTAGATATCCAAAAAAGCCTGTGTTTGATTGCATGTCTATGGTGTCGAATGATGTTTTTAAAACAAATCAAATCGCAGTATTTTTATGTCATTCTAGTCTTTTCGGGTATTTTACCCTCTTTTACCGTATAATCAAAATGCTTACTTGCCGCTTTTAATTTTATCGAAAAAATCAGGAAAATAGATATCCACCATAGTTGTGTCTAAAGTCGAAGTGGAAAAATATTATAGTCAAAATTCAAAGAAATTTTAGAACTTGAAACAAAATTTTGATAAGTGCATCTATTTGCATTAAGGTTCTCAATTTTTTTTGCAAATTATACCTAAAGTAAAAAAATGTCATTGCCTGGATTTGAACTTGGCATTTTGCCTACCAAAAAACATGTTAAAGCAACTATCGGTAAATACTGTCTTGAATTTTTCTTAGCTCTTAAGGCAGTGAAAACTTGCAGGTGCACTTTGAAATTAAAGTTATAGCAAAATATACTACACTCTTATTTATTCGTTAAAAAGTAAACATTCAATTATCACTTGAAATTAAAGTTATTTGAGACTGTCATTTATAAGTGATTCGTTTCCTTTGTTAGATTAAAGAAAGAGAATTAATTTGCACCCAATTTTGATGGCAAAATGACAAGAAAAATACTACATCTGGTATGATCTGATGCATAAAATTTACTGTTGTAGGGTTACTATTAGTAATTAATGTTTATAACAAATGTTGAGCTTCACAAAACATATCACAAACTGTTCTTGTACTAATATTTAAATTTATCAGTAAAACTCGTATATTTATTTCATTTTTAATTAAAATAGAGAGAAACCTTTTAATAAAAAATACTATTAATATTTTATTCTTAGTTAAATAATATAATCGATATACAATTCGATTAACTCTTTAGTATTTTTTGTTAAAAAATTATAATCACATAAAAATTTCCGTTTAATTATTTGTATAATTTAATTTCTATTCATTAGCTAATTAATATTCAAATTAAAATATGAATTTACAGATTTCTAGTATTTTTTTAATTTTTGTTTTGTTTATTTAGTAAACAACATAATTCTAAATTTTCATATTATGCAAAACCTTGCTTAACCTACAACGATAGAAATAACGACGGCACTTCAAATAAAAATAATAAGAAATGCTTACATTTTTGTCTTCCGATTGTTTAACCTTTATTAAAGGCGCTAATATGGTAAAATATGTTTTATATGAAAAATTGTCTCCAAAAACCTCTATACTCCCAGTTTAATGTTGCAATCGATTTAATTAGAATGAAACCTGACTTATGAAAACTTGTTCGAAAAAATTTAAAACTTGCTCGTGTACGTAATTTAAAATAAAAATTTATACATAATTTTACATTTTAAATAACACAGTGTATAAATGTTAAAACCTAAAGGAAAAAATGCCTTTTGCATGTACCCAAATAGTAACAATAGTAATAAAGCTGTATTAAATTTAACCGCTCTATTGAGTTTGGCAAAGCTTTAGGAAAGTAGGCCTTAACTTCGGTGGACTCTGTGTAACAGTCGATAAACTTCCCCAACCTGATCTTTCTAAAATGCCGAATGAAGCAATGACCTTTATATAAAGTGGCCCTTAAAACACACTCTCCGAACTAGTTGATTACAGTGTTTAACTCCAGTTCTCAAGAGGTTTTATTATTAAAGAAGAATATTCACGTATGCCTCGTGAGTATTAATACGTGTGCGGCATGTAGTAACCAAACTATAATTTTGATAAACTGTATTTTGTGAAATACCAACCGGAATACAACACGAAATTATTAAACGCACGAAATAAAAAGAAGTTATTTATAATAAAACAATTTCTTAAGAAAGTACTCCCGGGAATTATAATTATTATTTTTAAATTTACTTGTTTATTTATATTAGAGTGTTTTTGGGCAAATCTATGGCTTTTTTATCTTAGCAAAGGAGTAGTAGCTCGGAAAAATTCTTCAGTTTTCTCTTAAAAGAACTTTCTAAAAAGTTCCGCATTTTGTAATGTAAAATCGCAAGGAACAATTTCCCTGTTCAATTACGGTAGATTTAAATGGAAAATAATTTTTTAAATGCATAACTATTTCAGAAATATTGTTTTATATATTTAGAAAACTCACAATATTGTTTGCTTATATTTTTAAATTTCTTGAATTTTAATTTCGTTATATCTTTAGTCAATGAAAATTCTGTTATAATCAGAATGAAGATAATGTTTATGTGAAAGATCTTTGCAAAAAATATACACCTGTAGTTTTACTTCTTGTCTAGTTCTCGTTTTGATTTGAAGATAAGGCCAAGAATTCGTGAAATACTATACACTTGGAACTGAAACTAGAACAAAGCTATAGTAACGTAAGAGAACGATATCCTGATCAAAATAGTTAATTGATTATGACATCTTCACTTTAGTGAAATTATCATGCAAGGGGGAAATTTTTGCAAAATTCAAACATTCTAAATAAGTAGCCATAGGCGTTCCTAACTGAACAAAGATGAACCCATACACAGTCCGCTTCATGACTCATATTCCATTGGTGGAAAAACCAGTTTTGATCAACCATTTTGGATTCTTAAGGCAGTATACTGATTATGGTTGAAATTCTTTTCTTAGGAAAGGAAAAGCCGGCCATAACCAAGTAAGAGTAGATTTTATGATTTTCTTTCAAATTATTTTTTATTTCATATGGCAATCGCTCAGGTTTCTTCACATGCATTGACGCAATTCCTTATATGTGAGACGCTTTCTGTTGGCTCTTACTCAAACCAGATTAAGTCACTGAGTTTGAAGAAAACTTGATACCCAGATCATTCTTACTATTCAATCGTGTCGCTTTAACTTTCTTACATTGTTTGTAACAATTTTCTAGATTTGATTGTCTTTCATGGTGCCACTAACTGTTGGATTTTACAAATGAAGCTTACTGTAATCCTTATTGGCTTATTAATTCTCATCATTCTTGAAATTGGCGCCGAAGAAAACGTAAATTTAGGTATAAACTGCTTGAAAGGCTTGTTAATATAAGAAAAGAGTTTGTAACTATTTCTCCAAGTTAATCAGATTAATATTTATCAATTGTACTGATTTGATTATTTGAGCATAAAACTCACATGCCATAGATGTTTTTGGGCATCTACCAAAGCTATGTATTTTGTGACAAGCAAATCTGCTATAATCCATTCTTTTGCATACAATAAACTGAATCTTGAAAAAGAATAAATTCGTAAACAGAAAGGTAGGAAAAGATCGTCAATTCCAAATTCCTAAATTTGGAAAGGAGGTTCTCAACTGAATATGAGGATCAATTTTTTATGATTTGATGTGATTGCATTAATGTTTTTATGAAGTCAAAGCTTCCATTAAAATAAAAAACAGGTCCTATAGTGAGACAATATTGTTTAGCATTATGTTAGAAGCTTACTGAGTTTGGTGGCTTTTCGTACTTGGAAAGTGCAAGGTTATGTTGTTTAATGATACAAGTCAGTTTTTCACTTGTATGTTTTTTATGCCACATTAGATTAATTAATTTGACATTAGATTATCATAAGACATAGCTGTCAATAACCTTTGCAAATGAAGTTGCACATTTTTCGAGCAAAAACCTATTGATTTGTTTATTAACATTAATATGGATATCACTAAATCAGTTGTCTATCCTTGGGCGTAAACTGTTAATTGATTATTTAATGAAATAATGCAAGGTTGTTGTGACCTTAATATAAAATACCTCTTTCAGATTGATTTACTTTTGCTTGTAAACAATTCATCCTTTCTGATATTGTATAATAAAATTGAATTTATCACTAGTATATGTTAATTATTAAAATAAATATATTTAAATTATTATTTTTTTTCCGTAACCATCAATAAAATAAAAAAGTGGAAATTTCTATGCTATTGTTACTTTTTCTATAAGAATCGGATATATTTATTTCCTTCTTATTATTTAGTTTTGCTATATGGCATCCTATATCATAGCTTGGCAAGTAATAAATACAAGACCCAATAAAAGTGGGTGTAACTTACGATAAGTCTATTAATCATTTATCCTAGAATGGGTCTACCTACACGCACAAAAATAGTGAGAGTCTATTTAACTTCTAATGATTTAAGGTCACCTAAAGCTATGAGCGCCATTATATTGTATGTTATTTGCAAATTGTGTAAGTACAAAATACTTCTTTTTCATATTTTTTGTTGGGCGTAATTTACTGAAGTGTGTAATCTTAAAATCGTTACAGTTAGAAATTTACTTTGCCTAAAGTAAAGAACGATAAAAAGAACTACCTCAGCTCCAGTTATTCAGCTTGCAGTGTTATGCGAGATTAAAATAATGAAATAAATTTTAATACTTAATCTAAAAATATTAAAATCATTAAGTTAGTTACTTAATTTAATTATTAATTACATTCTTAGTTTAAGAAAGATAAAAGAAATCTTTAGATGTATACTTGTTTCAGTATTTTTCAACCGCTTAGCTTAATATACATTGCCGCGCAAGCCTCTCTTGCTCTCTTTTTAGCGCTTGAATAATATACACATCAATAATAAAACATTCCATAATTAATAACAAACTAATTTTCTACACTATTCTACGTTCACCACAACTTTATATGATGTTGTTCAACAGCATGTTCGCATTATAAAATGGTTCTCCAAGAACATGCATTGTACTTTTAGTACTCGACTCTTGAAGAGCAAACAACTACTTTACGTCATAAACTTCATACTACCTCAAGACACTAAAACTTTGTTCTAAACGGCTGAAATGGTATGAGATTTTCGACTTACCCCACAGAAAAAATATGTAATGCAATCTATCTGAAAACCTAACTAAAGTAAAATACGCGAAATTTTAATCTTCTCAGTGTGCAGATGTAGAAATTCTCTGAATTGTTTCGTTATGGTAGGGGGAAAACATCCAAGATGGCTGAGGTTGCTGTGTGTAGTTCTGTGTTACATCCTATGAATTCTATTAATTAATTAAGAAGAACTTAATTATTTTTTGATAAATAAACACAAACAGCGATTGTATGTTTTTATGCGGATTTCTCTGTTGTTGCGCGTTAAGAAAAAGTTTGGGTAAGTTTAAAATTATCCTCTTATTGGAAATATTGATACCCTGTACGAGGCTAGATACGCCACGCCCTAGAAAGTTCCATTGTAAAGAAGCTTTCGGCGGCCATTAAACCAACACGTATTGCATGCTGGGTAAAGAAAGATGGAATGATCAAGACGGGGATTCTGAGTTGGACCTAAAAGCTTAAAGAATTCTTTTGTCATTCTTAAAATATGAATTATTTAATCTTAAATAATTTTTTGAGTATAAAAAAAAAATTGTTTTTTTAAATTACGATAACAAAAAAAAAACATTTTGATTAAATTAAAATTAAAATTTTTTCTTAATCAATTTTTAGTAAAATATGCAATTTGCGTTATTATAGTATTAAAATAATGAATTTAGAGCTACTGTAGTCCGTGCTAAGATATTTTCTGTTACAAGTTTGTCGGTACTTATAAGATGGGATGATAAGTTTGATGCCAATTAAATTGCAAATTTGCAATTACCGAGACGACCACTTGAATTTAATTATTCCGTTAATTGCTGATGGTATCTTATTTGTGTAAAATTTTTATACTATAAATTGTAAGGGTGTGGTTATCGTTTGATACGCATTATGGGTTTAATTTTGCTTTATTAACACCAATATTTTTACTTTTTTTGTACTTTAAGAGATTTCTCATAAAAAGAAGATTTTTATATGGACATTACATAATTATTGTCATCCAATCGAGTTGAATATGTATGTGTCTACCTTATTCAAGGTTAATAAGCTGTACCCGTGAATGTAAATATTGAATTTACATTTAAAGAGCGTTACTTTCGTGTTTGGAAATGTAAGTATAGGAACACCCAAGCCCAACAGGAATAAATCAGTTTTTGATAAATTAAATCAATTCTAATTGTATTTACAATGGAATTTAAATTCAATTTATTCATGTCATAAAACTTATTTAATTTTTAAATTGGAAGATATCCAACATGTTTGTGAAAGATAATCAGAGCTGAGTTTAATAACCAAATTCTGGTCTTGAAAGCTTTAAATAATTCTGTTTTACTTGTAAATGATTTTTTGCATGTGATTTGGAAAGTACTCGTAGTCCTTAATTTCTAGTAATTTGACTCTTAATAAAAATATTGAATAGATTGGAATTTAATAATGACGGTTTACTGTAAGATGTAAAAGTTACTCACCTATCAGACAAGCTCACATTTGAGGAAACGGGCAGAGCAAAGATTGTAAAATATTCTAGTTATTCGTCTTTCTGTTTATATATTAGAGTCATATTCAAGAGGAATCTTAAAAGTTGCGTACATATATGTAATACCTCAGTTAATTTCCCAGAGGAATCTTTTTTAAGCTTCTTATTTTTTTTAATTCCTACATGCTTTACATAGATTTACAGGTTTAAGAATCCAAGAGTTCACTGAAACTTAATATTATATTTATGTTTCGAAACCAATTTACCTGACAAATTTATAAGCATAACTCGTGATAAATTCGTACCCAAACAAGCGGGAAATCTAACTGAAGCCTTATAGAATAAACTTAAAAATCTTTTTCTTGATTAGTGTAAATTTTGGAAATTTAAACCTAGTCACACAATCTTACCCGTTTATTATTCTTCCGAGGATTCCTAAGTCTAATTTAAAAGCTCTTTTTGTATTTTAAATAAAGAACCAAACTGTTTAGATATACTAAATACTATAAAAATGCAGTAAACAAACTTCTTTACCAAAATCGCTTGTAATCCTAAAAGTAGAACTTAACAAGCCATAAACTTAACACTTTCCGTTTTAAATCTTCTTGTTAAGAATGGAGGATTTAAAAGGTATTTATTGTATTTCTAACTTGGGGTGCTCCATTCCCTTTGTTTACAAAAGAAGGAAAAAAATATTTTTCCGATTAAAAGGTCAACATTTTCTTTTTAAAGGGCATATTAGGTACCTTCACACATTTTATTAAATAATTCATTTCGTTTGGTAATGTCGGTTACTTACACTTAAAAACAAAATTCAATTTTCTTTTTAATCTTGTAGGACTTTAATGTAGATATTAAAAAAGAAAAAGATGTTTTGCTAAGTGTCAAGACCAAAATGGAGCGTAAATCAAAGCTTCTCCCATTATTCCTCTTAAAGTAATTCTCTTAGGTATGATCATTACATAATGCCATGACTTAAGTTTTTGTGAGAATCAAAATATTCTTATTCTTTAACGCGTATACTACCACTAGTACCATTCTTTTGGGCAACTCGTAGATCCACATAGTTCAGTATAGTGTAACATAGTATCGATGCGCTTTCTAAGTATTTTTTGTTTGGCCTTTATGTACTACTATAATACTCCAGTCGGTCTCACATGAATTGATTTTGTAATTGGTAACATTTTGAATTTTGGTAACGGATAAAGCAAAACAAACAAGACTAGTGACAAAAACTGATATTGATTTGAGAGCTCTAAACGGTCTATACTTCTCGAAACGATTGTTTCAGTTTATCTAGAAGTGGCAAAAATAATTTTGGTTAGTCGGTCTAATTAATTTTCATTTTTGTTCTTATAGAAAAGTGTTACAGCCTCAAAGCTCTTCTAACACTGTTAGGCTGTAGATTTTGTTTTTTCGTTAATAAATAGGACAAAATAATCGAAATCCAATAATTCCATTGATGATTCTAAGCAAATGAACTTTTCAATTTCAGAAAGGTGTCTAGAAAAAGAAGAAAGCGTTATTCAAACTAGTGCATGTATAATTTGTTCCTGAACCTGAAGCGAGAATAATCTCTAACATTTTGTGTCAACTTTTCCAAAATTGAATGTTACAGCATCCTATACAAAGAAAACTACCAATCATTCCCTGAATTACCATTATACTACATGGTATACAGTTTTTTCCCATAATAACGAAAGGTTACCTCTGAAATTGCATTATGTGCAATATGTGTTATCTATCCCTATGGAGCGCGATAAATTTTAAATTGTGGTGAATCTTGATGTGTATAAATTCGGACGTGGAATTTTGTTTCTTGCATATTCTTACGTTTCTTCTTTATTTTGAATTTACTTGCGCTGAACTCTGAATCTACTAGATATAACAGTTGTGTGACTTTTGGACTTGGGGTTGTAGTAAGTTAGGGTTATTTTGTGGTTGAACTGAGAATTTAAAATGTCTCTCTCTGTTGCGGTTTGTATTGTAAATTGTCATCAAATTTGCCTATTATACTTCATGCATACATTTGATCTTTTTGTGATCTTAAGTCTAACAGACATGTTCGCATATTTTACAACTTGACTATGAGAACTAAATTATTTTGATCAGATATCTGCTCTAAAATTAGTTTGTTGTTGTAAATATGTCTCTATAGGAGCCTATTCAGCCCCTGGGTGACTTCAGTTCCCATGTATGTGTTTGATTCGAAGGGCAGGTGTAATAGGAATCACACAGGCTTTCCATTTTTGGATTAAAAGCCAACTTCTTTATCCGAAAACGAAAACTTTATATCATTTCTGCTTTAGACAACAATACTACTGGTATCGGATAACTATTTCCCTACTTACTATTCTGTAATACTTATATTTACAATTATTCATGTTATCGTTTGTAACCTAAAAAGGTATTAAAAACAGAAAACGTATATGTAAACTTTATTTTTTGCAACTTGGGCAAAATAGTAATTATCATCAGTTAGGTTTTTCTCTTTCTTTTTTGGAAAGTGCATTTGGAACGCGGAGCTAACTAATTTCAAGTTATTCATTATACGCTGTCTCAGGACTAACCATAGCGCAGATCTTTAGTAATGAAAATAGGTCTCTCGTGCTACAAGATTTAGATTTTGTATTTCACAATCGCAAATGTCTTATTCCTATTTTCAAAGTAAGCAAGGAAATTTTACATTTATGCTGTAAGATTTGTTGCTCAAACTTGTAACGAAATATCTAAAAAGAATTATCAGAAAATTTTAATTGTGGAAGATGATATTAAAGAAATGCTTGTTTGCTTGTTTTGGCATTTTTTTCTCTCTTGACCTTATACTTTTTAAGAACATGCATTATGATCAAGTATTTCTGCATTTTAAGTTGCGAATGTTTTAATTTGAATCAGCTATCGAGCTTTACGTTATTGTACCCTACAATACCCTTAAGAAGCAAATAGACAACATAGTTTTGACAACCAAAGCCTGTGATGGATGTCATTTGAACGTTTTGCTGTTTTCAGTATCGTATTAGTATATTTGCTAAAATAATGGTTCTTTGTTAATGTTTTCATTACTGTTTTAAATTTATTGGCATTCACTATGAATTTCATTAGCAAAGTGATATGAACATGCAAAGCTTCAAATTAACTGTGTAGTTAAACTAAAATTTTCCAGGTGTCGCTACTTGCTTGAATGCAATATGCTAACCGAAAATAGAAGTTTATTTGTTAGGCACACATTTGATTGTTTTTATTTTTGAGATTATCTTTACTATCTTATTTATTTATATGTAGTAGGAACAGTTCGCCCTATTTGATTATGCTTGATGTATTCACGGTTATTCTTAATGTTCAAGTTTCAAGTATGACCATGGCGAGTGTTACTACGTTGTGAAAGAAGAGTGGTAGCTAGCAAAGTTAAATCGGAATATTCGAATAATAACGTTCTGAAATTATGTTGAAATAATTGTTTTGTTATAGATTTTTGAACTCTTTGGGATTTATAGATCACAAAGAATTTCTAAATACAGTCTATTACAAAAATGTATGTAATTATTTAGTTACTGAAAAGTGTAAGTTATCCACTACTAAAGATCTAAAACGGCCGAGACAGACCTGTCTAGGGTTAAGTTATACAATTCTCGCATATTAGAAATTTTGGAGCAGACTTAAGTCTTTTATTATTAATAAACGCAAATAATGTCTTTGAACGTTCTACTACTGTTTTCTGTTGCATGGGGCTTTGATCAAGAATTAAAATGACTTCTCGTACATAATATCTGGACTTTTGTTCTGTTATAACAAAGTTATTCTCATGGACATAAACACAGTGGTATGATCAAGCTCAGTATGGGCCCACTAGTCAAATACCTGCTTTCATTAAAAACAAATTAATTAAATGCTCAATAAAAATGAGCCTTAATTTTTTACAGCTTATGATAAGAATGTTAATTGTATCCGAATCCATTCCGTATTATGACATCTCAACTAACTAAGAAATTTAGTTCCAAATCTTTCGATGTCAATAATGGCGACTTCTATAATCAGAAACGCTCTAAAGTGCAAATTCTGGAATTTCACTTAGTAAATAAATATAAATCGACAACCGAGTTTCCACTTCATTTCTTACTATGAAAGAAATATACCTAATGTGTGTCCACCGATCTGAACATGAACTGAGAGTTAAAAACAATGAAGTGGCTAAAAGGGTTTCGTTTTCTTCACAGACTATGAGTTCGAAAAAACTTTATGGTCACGATGTTTTGAGATACCAAAAGAATTGATCTTGATATTCTTATTAGTAAGCTGAAAGAATACTAAGGTCGAACTGCATTATATATCGAATAGGAAATTAATAATAATCATCTGTTCAAATCTACACAATTTTAGATTAGTAATCCACACTTGGCAGATCTTCAAATTTTTTTTGTAGTCTGCAAGTTATATTCCTAATTGTATACCTACGAGATTAAAAATCCAAAAATTTATGTTAAAAGTAATATTAGACATTTATAAAACTGTACGATCGGTTTGCAAAATCAGTCCTTGGAGAGATTATTGTGATTTTTACAGTTAGTTACAGTTATTATACACTTATGGCGGAGTTTCTGAAAGCGCCTTCATGTGATAAACACCGCGACGCCTATGGCAAGTTGCCTCTTTTGCATACAGCAAAAAAGGCAGTTAGCTTATGGTTAGGTGATTATGAGTATTTAGTACATATTATAAACCTAGCAGTGCCAAGTTACGCTAGAGACCTCAGGTCAAAGTGTAGAAAACTTTTTTAGTTACATTCTATAAACAATTTTTGTAAATTATGATGTTAAGTTACAAACTATAACTCATAATCTGAAAATCAAGAAAAGAAAGTACCCGACAGTCACTTGACTTATTATTGTCTCAAAACAGAAGTTTTATTAATAAATAAATTTAAAATCCAGCTCTGCTTATTATTCAGAAACATTGTTCAAACTTCTTATAAATAAAATATGAAAGAGGATATTTATATTTCATAATGTATGCAAAAGTCCATACTTAGGAAAAGGAACAATCTTTTGCGAGTCAAATATCACAGCTACTTACATATTAACAATAACAATTAATCTAAAAAATTCCTTGATTATCTAAATTCCAGTTGTTTTGTATACATTTAATTTTTATCTTTTATCTTTCTGGAAATACATAAACATGATAAAATTAAAAAAAAATTAATATAATCAGTATATTACATTGTAAAGTATTTGATTAACGTTAGCATTCACTAAGAGTTGGCTATGTCATTATACCTTTTGAAACTACAAGAGGTGGTTAGTATAATAGAAAGACAATAACATATCTACTAATATATAAAAAAATATTTTTTTTGTGCACATATGCTCTTATTAGCTTTGCTCATCTAATAATTATATTATCCGTCTCCTTGATCTTAGTATTTTTATAGCAATAAATAAGTATCTAGCATTAACATCACCATCCACTCTTGATAAAATCAGGTGCAGGATGTTTTGTATAAAACAGAAATGTTTTATAATCATAATAATAATAACCTTTAAAATTGGCAGGTTTACAAAAAAGTAGTAGCGGCCTTTTTGAAATTCATATAAATATTTTAGTAAGTTTTTTAGTAGTTATTATTAGAAGCAAAAACAAACTATGTGTAGTAAGTGTTGTTGATATAAATCATTTTTCAATTCACTTATAGATTCTCTATTTCATTTTCTGTTCTATTTTCGTAACTGTTATTTTTAATTTGAATTGGTATTTATATTTTTTAATTTATTATGAAAAATAAACTTGTTCTTTTACGTAACATGTGCGGAAAATGTACATCCGTTAAGTGCGTAGCTTGTCTATAAGAGCATCAGATTAACGTTACTTTTCTTAAACGATGTTAACCCAATAAGATAAGGATGATGAGTGATAACGAGCCCATTTCTTTTTAAAGTCATAGACATAATAGTATACTTTAAAGGGCTAATAATTTATATTTTAGCGGATACATAACATGACATTCTAGATTTTCTATCTTTAGAATTTCCAGGGTTTAGAAACTTAGTACAATTGCAAATTGAAATTTATTAATAAAGCTATGTAGGTATGTTTTAAGTTTAGAATTGTACTTGAGAAAATCGATCGAGGAATACCCAATAGACAGGAATGAAGTCGAAAAGTTTGAAATTGTGCAAGTAAGATTACTCTCGCTTTATAGAATCTACGAGAGAACTTAACAATTTACAACTTTGTGATTTGCACTTTTCTCTAACTTTGTAAGAAATTCATGAAGTTTTTAGAAATATTCGTTAGCTTTTCTTCTTTCTAAAATTTGTTGCTGTATCTCCTAAGTCCTGCTAGGTTATTGTTTTATCATAAACAAAATCAAGTAAATATTGTTATTTAATATCCATTTTGGCTTGATTGTTTACATGTTTAAGTAGGGAATGATGAGCATTTCTATCCCACATTATTATTCCTCCTAATGTATGTTATAGTAGAAGTCTTTTTGTTACTCTCTTGTAATTCTTTCTTTTCTTTTCAGTTTTGCGTTTTCGCCGTTTTTATTTCCTATTGTAGACAATAAGAAAGAGACACGTCCTGATTAATTTTTAGTTCCCTAAACATTACTTTTCGAAAAACATCATAGCTAGAATTCTTTTTTTTATTTTAGCAATTATTGAATTATAATTGTACTAAAACTAACTACAACTATTATTGTTGTAAAAATAAAAATCGCAGCAGATGAAAAAGCATGCTGTCTGGACGTACTATAAAATAAACGTTTAAGATTCATTTATTATTGTTTGTGTTGTACTACACCAATCTCAGAAAATAGTATACAACGTGCAAACAGATTTGGCTCATTTTACCATAA
Source organism: Ignelater luminosus (assembly GCA_011009095.1). Lineage (NCBI taxonomy): Eukaryota > Metazoa > Arthropoda > Insecta > Coleoptera > Elateridae > Ignelater > Ignelater luminosus. The sequence goes on from VTPC01090675.1 coordinate 159,437, forward strand.
AAGGTTTACTTTGAACAGTAAGTTTTTGCTTCTTCCAGCATCAGTTTTTAGAAGTTTTTCCAGAGTGGAATCTCAAATAATACGGAATTTATTATAAATCTTCAAAAGTTTTATAGATTAAGAGGTAATACGCAGCTCCTATGATATAGGAATGTTAATGGTACCTACATCTTAACAAACGTTATACAGATATTTCTTTAGTTCAAGCTGCAAAAGAGTTGGAATAAAACTTAGAAGTATTATTTTATAGTAGAGTACGTATCTACATGGTGCAGTCCTGTCTCTTTTTGACATTATATTAATTTTACCACTTCGTTTAGTGCTAGGAAACATCATTCTAATGAAAAAAAATAGAGATAAAAGTTTTTCTTAATCTTAATCCTTATGTAGCGGTTGCATTAAATTTCTTTTGTGCCTATCAATGATAAAGTTCAGAAGATCAGGTGAATGCGTACTTAGAGTTTCGAAAAAAACTTACTTCATTTATTTCTATATAAATATATTAATCAGTGACGTTGTCATGCTTCGAATTAATTCCTCTTTGAAATTCATTAGATAGCTATTTTACCACTACTGCAGTCTTTTCTGTTCCAATATCGTTAATTGCATATTTTGTTCTAGAATGTCAAGTTGATACAGTGGCGAATAAAAGTATGGAAACAATTCTGTATATTAAGATATTATATTATAATCTGTGATTATTGAGATACGGTATATTTTATTTAAAGCAGCACCTACAGTAATAAGGAAAAACACCATTAAAACTCAAATTAAGTTATTCACAGGAAAAAAAACTAATTTTATAAATTAGATTAACAAAAGTATGGAAACATTGGTAATTTTCAAACTCAAAGAACAACATTCTGTAAACAAAATAAAAATAATTAATATTTGGTAGGAAAACTCCTTGCTTTAATTACAGCCTCCAATCTTCATAGCATTGAATCGATCAGCTTGGTACAGTAATCTGAAGAAATGTTCTTCCATTCTTCCTTGATTGCGTTCTATAAATCGTCTCGGTTTTTAATGTTTTTTTGCCTTATTTTTTATCTAGATGGTTTCACAGATTCTCTATTGGGTTCAGATCTGGCGACTGTGATGGCCATTCCAATAGCTGAATTTTAGTATCTCGAAACCATTTCTGAACCACTCTTGACGTATGCTTTGGATCATTATCTTGTTGAAATGTTCAAAGCAAAGGCAAATGTCCCTCTTCATAAGGTAGCAAATTTTCCTCTAGAAGGTTTATATAAACTCGACTATCCATTTTTCCTTTGATTAAAGCCCCACATCATTATATTACCTCCTCCATGATTTACGGTAGGGATAAGACATATCCTGTACCATCACTACCGAACAAGTTAAATTTGCTTTCATCGCTAAATACCATGTGAGACCATTGTTGAGAGTCCAGTGTAAATGCCCTCGTGCAAATTTTAACCTTGTCAGTCTGTGATGCTTTGAAAGAAGAGGCTTCTTAACTGCATGTCGTCCATGAAGATTTATATCTATTAAACGACATCTAATTGTCATATCAGACAACATTAAATTTTTATATTCTTGTCTGATCTCTTTATTTATATGAACAGCAGTTTTCTTAGGGTCACTTGTAGCTTTTCGTTTAATCAAATTGTCGATTTTCTTGGTCGTTTTCCGAGGTCTGTCAGATTTTGCTGCTACATCAGTATTGCCTCGCTGTGAAAACTTTTTCCTTTATATCACTACTCTAATATTTTACTTGAACCGTTGTTAGACATAATATTAAGTTTCACAATTAAATATTCATGAAAGTAGTTTACTAATTTACTTTTGAAAGGAAAATGAAATGTTTCCATACTTTTGTTCACTGTAATAGTGCTATCTCTAAAGAAATGCCATTCTTTTCTAAAAAGAAAACACATTTTTGGACATATATTTTGTTTAATGTAGTGTAGATAACAGATATTAAATAGGTAAAATTAGTTTTAAAATATTTTTAGAAGAATTTATAATATGAATTCAAAAGAATAATTTTGAATGTTTCCATACATTTGTTCGCCACTGTATATCGTCTCAATTGATCTTAATTTTGTTGCTATTTGTGTATAGGTCAGGGATGGGCATCCCGGGTCAAATTGGCCGTAATGGTTTTTATAGTCAGAAACCGTATTTGCATAACTTAAACCTCGAACGTCAAAATCGAAGGGTGATTATTGATAAACATACTTATACGAGCCAAAGTCTACCTACACCTCTGGTATAGATAAACTTTAGCACACAAAATTTGGGGAATTTTATGATATTCAGAGGCGCCTCTGCCACAACCTGAACTGTTAACCCTCGAAGAACCAACGTCTTTAATTAAGTGTAAAACGGACCGCTGTCAACTAGCTCCTCCCATAATGATTTATTACTCTATCTGGTCGTGGGACAGACTATAAAAGTATTGAAAATTGTGATTTTAGAAATCATCTATGAACAACTATGAGTTGTTTTGTACCGTTTGTTGTGTTCATTGTCTTATTTTTGATGGTATTCCTCAAGTCAGAAATGTTTGATGATAGTAATGAATTATTACTTATCTAGCTTACTTTAATTTTTCCTGTAGCTATGAATTCAAATTAAGTTTTTATGTTAAAATATTATTATTAAATGTATAGTTTAAGATAAATAAACAATAAACTTTGTGCAACATGTAACAATTCTTCCGGTTTTGTTGTTTTTGGGTTTCTAATCCTCCTTTAACCATATTCTCATCTAGTATTTTTTCTTCTTCGCTGTTTTAATACAGAAGACTATTTCTAAGATTTCTTGGCAATTTGCTATTTCTTTGTATTTTTAATTCGATGCTTAATTTTAGTCGTTTCTATTGATAAGAACTGATTGACAATATTTAAGAACCTACCGTTTCTTAAAGTATGCAGACTCACAATTAGACTAACCATGACCTTAGTAGCCTTTGGGTTGACACGGACTTTCATTAAATAAGTAAACGACAAATAACAGTACAGTACTACAGGAAGATTGCTTCACTTCAAAGTTTACTAAACTCAAATCAACATTGACTGTTTCTAGAAGGGCTTCTTCTTATAAAGCACTACTTTGGAGAATTTTTTTTTTGTTGGCAATTACATCAGTAAATTGTATTAATTTATTCTAAATACAATCTTTATGTGGCTGATTCCACTTTAGTTTGTTGTTGGCGCTTCAAATTTTTGCGTAATCCTTAATTGATTAACTTTTTTAATTAATCTTTGTGCAGACCCGAATCTTCGAGTTAGCTGAAGTGGTTTTCTGAGTTTGGTCAGAAACACTATCATACTTTTGGGGCCGTGTTAAGTTTATTTCTTGCTAATTACAAACCAGTATTCCAGCATTGAGAGGTATCTGAACTACCATAGATTGTAAACTAACACAAGGGCTGTAATGAATCATTATGCTCCTGTTCCAAACAAAAATGAATTTAGTTTACGGACGAGAAAATGTTGTACGTCCTACTGGAGTAAGTAATATTACAGTCTCGATGTCATTACGCTCTCGGTTTCGCTTCGAGCGCAATAATCACATCTCGACTGCAACAAATTACTTTCCTCCCCTGGTACGTAAATAACTATTACTTTTTACGTAAAAACAAAAACATCTATTTCCATAACTAAATGAGTTTGAGAGTTTTCACTTGAGGTGATTTATATAAAGAAGTACAAAAATGCAATTTACAGACGCCTCTGACTGAAATGGCTTAGAAGATTCTTGACTTTTTTATACTATGGATTTAGAAGTACCTGTAATTTATGAAATTTGTCAAAATCCAATGTAAACATGAAAATTCCAAAACCAAAAATACTTTCAAAGAAAATAGAATATACATAGACATAGCCAGCAAATCCTGCACTATACCAAGAGGTTAGCTTCTTCCTGAAGAATTCAGTTTTAGCAATTGTACGTGAATTTTTCTGAAAAACTTTTGAATTGTCTTATAGGGCATCCAGACTTCTGGTCTTTGTCCAACCATATTTCATTCAGACGTAATCATTTATAGTAAGCTGGGAAATGACAAAATGGACATTCCGGGTGCGGTATATGTACTTGCAGTAAATAATGTTGTATTTATTACAAAACTGAAACAGCACATCAGACATTTGCATACAGTGCTAATTGTGGGTCACATAGTAATTACAACTAAAGGTGGAAACTCGCCTATAGTGTGCCTTTCATATTATGTGCACAGGTACATATCAAATTTCTAATAGGTTTCTCGTCACATCACAGATCTCACGGTTCTCTAATCAATGTGTTTTCAGAATCAAATTCTCGATAATGATTTTTTATTTTTGCAATCTTGCGATTTAGTGATATATGATAAGAGTCAGTAATGAAAGTACAGCGAAACAGACTACTTGTAGCCTTATACATACCTTACATCTCTTCCCTCTTTGCTTATAATCTTTTTTGCACGACCGCCTGTAAAGGTGGTACTTTACAACTCGTTGTCAGTGTCAAAAGTTGACATTTATAAACATTTTCAATAAATTCGACGTTTCGATGTTATAATGAATTCATGATACGCACCTATGACCTTGGCCAACTTCATTTTTTAATCTGCTGTCAAAAGTTTTTCTTAATTATTTTTTTTAAAATACGGTCGTGCAAGAAAATAATGCATATAACTCGAGTGTAAAGTGTCGTTTTTGAACGAGTAGGAAGTTTATGGTACGAGCGCCAGCTTCACTTTACACTCTTGTTGGTTTAGTTAACTATTTCAGTTTCAGTTACACCAACATTGCCTTTCCTAGATTCGACTCTTAAGTTTCTATGAATGAAAACCTATTTACCTTAGCTTCGATCACATTCGAAATATTATCTACATTAATACATTTTTTATGCCTTCACAATTTGTAATGTACACCGTGGAAGCGTTGCAATCATTGGTTTATAGTCACTAAATTAAAGATATAATCAAATAACAGGTAAAGGATATGTATATTCTATCCCTTTCTTATGCGGACCTTATGCAGTTGTAAATATTTTAGTAACTATTTCTTCATAACTGCAGCAGTTAAAGAAGATCTGAAGTCCTAGAAGATTAGAATAAACAATACTAGAAAGTGAAAACAATAATATATTCACAAAGTGCGCCAGTCTAGTCTACTGCATAATCTAATTTTAAGTAACTGAACCTGTGTATGTAAATTCTAGTTTATTAATTTATAAGCCTGTCACAGCGTAGCTTCGATTTATGTTCGTTTAGTAACGCGGGGTTACGCCTACCATTTAATTGAGGACAAAGCGTAACGCCATTGCTTTATCTTATATATTATACAAGGTTGTATCTTCCTTTTTTAAGAAAAGAGTAGCTTATATGCTTTGATACAATCAAAGTTGGTAGTTAATTACTATTATAAAACCATCCATTAGTAGGTAATATCCGATTTTAAATTGTTATGCAAGGTTGTTTCCTTTTTATTATTTCTTAATATAAATCGGTTTCTTCGTATTATTTCTTCATTATTTATAAGAGTTTATCTTTTTAAAATTCTTAGTCTTAAAATATCTCACCCCAATAAATAACGTTTAAAGCATAGATTCGCATTAGCAGTAAATTATGCGTTGTGAAAATATAACTAATGAACTGGATTTCGTCATGATCAACACATCATTATCATAATTGTGATTAATGTCTGAAACCTATTAAGGCTTAAGCGATTAGTCGTGCTTACTTTTAAAAAGAATGAAAAAACAAGTTTGTAACGTTTCAATGCTGTAAAAACTCTATAGCACGATTCTGAGTTAAAGTGCTTCATTAAAAGGTTATAAACGTGAATTAGAATGATCTCTTTAAATCACCCTTTTATTGCTTATATCTTATAGTTATTGCAGGGTAAAATAAGTATTTACTACATTTTAATTGCTTGTAATCTAAATAGGAAAAGCAGTGCAACTATTCTTTGCAGCATTTTTGCAACTTGGAAATTTAAATCATAAGTTCATAATAAAAGGAGTTGAGAAAATGCTAACTTGGTGGGCTTGTAAACATAAATCGGATCAATCTAAATTAGAAAAGACACAAATGTGACAATTATTTGTAACATGTGGAAAGGGTAAATGATTATTATATCTTCTATATGTGCCGTTACTTTTTATACTTTAAATTTAGAATGCAACAAGGACTTGTAATTGTAATTTTAAGTAGCAGGTACATGACATCACTTAGTAGATGTTTCTTATATTTCTAAAAATGATTTTATTACACCACAGAATGAAATTGATCATGATTGAATTTTTTGAATATTCTGTAAGTAGCTATAAATAAATTAACGGAATGATTGTTATGAAAATATAATTGTATACAATTTAGTATATTTTATTTACAAACATTCCCCTCTAAATACAATTACGTGATATTTTATCAGTAAGCAATAAATCGCATTGTATCACTTTGTCACAGATTTCTCAGAAGACAAAACTTCTTAAAGAATTTTGAAAGGTTTTTAATTCGTTTCTGAGCGTTTAATACCCATTTCTTCCGAAAGATTATTTAAACGAGTTATTTACAGTTTTATGCAGTTATGTATATTTAAATAAGGGACGATAATTGTTTACGTGTTGTGGCACAAAGTCAGCGACATCTGCACGAGCCAAACGCGGCATAAGAACCTCTCGACCTTACCGGAACTTTACGGCTAATAAAAAGCCGCTTTACGACATTTTAACGCGCCGTTACCACTTTTACTAACTACTAACAAGCCTCATTACGATACTGCTATGGGTGCTTTACGTAGTAGATATTATACCCACCCTATAGATAGGACTTTATCCTTATGTGCATAAAATGTTTGACAATCAAGCTCCCCGCTTTTAATATTCGCAAACATGATTTCTCGATAGGCTTCGTTCGAATTTCCATGGAAATTATTTAACAATTTTTCATTATACGGGAATAAAACTTTATCGTGACCTAAAAGAGGCTGTAATCTTTTTAGTTGTTAGATGATTATTGCTGAAACCAACTGTTTGAAGCCGTATGTGTATCACACAAGGAAGAAGGGCAATGATAACCAACTACCAAAGATTATTAAATTTCATTTTCCTATATTGCAGTTATTTCCTGCAAAGCAATTTCCTAAAGGAATTGTTTGAATAATATTTGAAAACTGTAATATCTACTGAAATATCATAAACGGAAATAAAATGTTTCAATAAAAATTTTAATTTCATTCCTACATAATTTTAAAAATTTGGACTTCTGGGAATCAGAAGAAGGAAGAATTTATAGAAATCGATTCTTTTACTTAACTGTACCGTTTTATAAACGAACATCAATTCATTATTCCTAATTGAGGATATAATCATTAGGTTATGACCTTTCATTTCAAGAGAACTCAAACTGATAATTTAAGTGACCCTTAATGCATCTGAAAGTCAAGTTCCCTCGTTTATCAATTGTTACTGGATAAAGTGCATTTCTTAAAAAAATATTTCAATAATGGTTGTTTATATTTCAATATTAAATTAATTATTAAATATTTATGCGTCCTTTAGTATTAATAATAACAAATTAATATTGGATACTTGTACGTATACTGTAATACTTCTAAGAATTTTAATTTTAATAGTTTTTTTGTAGATAACAAAATATATGTTACTAATGTCTTTATCGTCAGTTTAACTGCAAAATATAATTTTAAATGTAAGTGTAAGCAACATAAGAATTAATTGATTTATAACAACCATAAGTAAGACATTAATTAATTTTAATTGAATATAGTTTAGAAAAATACGATTTTCTGATTACATTTTATCTAGATATATTTTTTAGCTAAATTTTTAATATAATTTTGTCTGGATTGGAAATGATGAAAAACAAACAAAACAATCGCTTTATATGCATTTAATTAATTTCTTGTTTCGTTTTACTAATAAATCATAAAGTAATAATCAAAGGTCATTTGTGTTTTCTGAAAACATCACCAATTAATACCAATAAACAATTAATTACATCATTATTTATATTAGATCGCTAAATAACAACCAAAGAATATATAAACAAGTCAAAATCTAATAAAAAGTAGGTAATAGGTTGCTTAAGAATAATCCATATAGTTTATAGGTTTGTTTTACAAATATTACACATTTTATCTTTATAATACAAGGTTTGAAGGCATAAAACGGCTACTTATTGACTATAAAATCCCCCATTGTATTGATTGTAACTGTTTGGTTATGGAAACTGCAGGAGCCGGGCGGTTCCGCTATCATCCGATAGAGTACACTTGCTCCATTACCGGACTCGTTTAATCCATAATTTGAATGCAGTTTAAACCATTTATTTTCCCGTAAATAGAAACTGCAAAAAAGAAGAAAATTGTTATTTTACAACTATATTAAACTGTTTAATTTAGTAATAATTAATAAGAGAAAACTTGCGTATATACTAAAGTAATTTTTTTCGGGATAAACAAAATTCCATTTCTTGGTAAGTATGATATTTCACTTAGGAAATAATATTGAATAAATATAAAAACAAAACTGAAAAATGAAGATTTTCTCGTAAAGGATTATTCCTCTTTGTGGAGATATCTCTAGATAAAAATTTTTAGTTTAATTAATCCCATCAGATATTACACAGATGGAGATAGAATGACAAATATTGTTCCTAAAACGCATCCGTAATGCCAATACTTACTTTTAAAGCTCCTAAATTATTAACAAATGATGATAGTAGAAAGCTGTTGCAATCAGAATTTGTTATAATAATAATTCCTAAGATTTGTCTCTGTGGGGGTGTCGCAAGACACCATCATAAGGCCGATGTTATTTAATGTTCAACTTTGGAAACCATTTCTTAGAACTTTCAAAATTCTATCATCTTTTGGTCGGCAGATATGGTGATAAAAAACAGTCAATTCTAGGAAAAATTCTAAACTTGATCTAGTTATTATTTATTTATTTATCACAACATACATTCCTCTTTCGATATTCTTTTTTACTTTATCTGTATTAGTATAGTTGCCTTCTCTTTCTCACTTGTAGTTCTCTACTTTCTGAAAATCAAATCTAAACGTCACGAAAGGTTCAAAATGCTAATTACCGTTTTATCCAATGTGCGCAACACCCAAAGAAGTGTCTTGCATTTGAATTTTTGAAAATAGACAGCTCATCTCACCTACATGAATAGTGATTGGACTTGGTCCATACTAAAGTTTCACTAGGATTGTGAGTTTATTCTAATAGAGGTCAGCTTTCTCAATGTAAGCAAAGCCATGAAAATATGGACATCATTAGGCAATAGTGTTGAAAGACTAGGTATTAATAGTTTTAGTACAGCATCAGTAACTTTATACAATTAGGCTGGTAGATTTTTAGTACGACTGAGAGAAACGCCAAAGGAAAGGAAACATATACAACATCTATCTCAACTTCCATACTATTCTCTTAATGTCAGTATGCTGATCATGTGGAGACCCAAAAATATGGAAAGGACGTCCTATCCGTACGTCAAAGTAGTGAAGGTTTCATCTACATTTTTCATTTTGGGGATTCCAGAATAATTGAAGAAAGGTTTCCATGAAAGCCTTTGTAAACACGCAGGAAAGGAAATTTAAGCTGCATTTATGTGGCGAACTAGTTCTGAAAGCCATAATCTCTTCATTGATATTTTGCACCAAATCTAGATCGACTGTTCATGTGTCAAATAATGGAGAAAAATCACACAGTCTTTAGACTGAGACTTCTACTGATATTATTACGCTACTGACTTAGATATCTGGAATTCTCAGCATTAATGTTAACTCTCTGTGTCGATGTTTAGACCTCAATGCGCCTTATTTAATACCGAAACTTTGGACATAAATCTCTTTTTGGGCCGAATTCCTCAGAAATTTAAATGTTGGCCTTCATCCTGCCAGAAAATCATAGATTTATTAACGCTTTCTTGAGAGTGAACTGTCAATTGTCGAGACAGTAAGGAATGCTATAAAGATCATAAATTCTAAAGAGAATTGTAAGTGTCATGTAACCCTATCCCCGCATATGGGCATTGCACTTGCAGTTATTTCAAAAAAATAGTGAGATATATAAAGTATGGGCAGAATATGGACTTTCCTAAACAAAAACGACGAGATGACTGTAAGGGGAAGTTAACTTTTATTCGTTCTTTTATTAAATTTCAAACAAAGCAAATTCAGGGCAGTAACCTCTTTTGAACCGGATTATTTCCTTCACGTATTGCAAATGGAAGTATACTGTAACATGCATTTGTCTGGCGAGAAGTATTTAATTTCCTGGGAGACGACTTACCGATACTCCTGAAACGAATTTCTCTAGATTTAAAAGAATCAAATGTTTGAAAATGAGAGTCCTTTTGAACCTTTTCTTCCCTTGTTCAGTATTTTAAGAAATGCCAGACTGTTGTATCTGTTTACTTGCAGCACTGCGATTAATTGGATGTCTTCCTGCAGAAGAAAGCAAAACAATGTTTTCAGAAGGTCCTAACTTTGAATAGTACCTACCACCAAAAAGAATTCAACCTTGCTACTTAATTACTCTAAAATATTAAAGTTGAACCATACGATAATGAAGGGGAAACGTTTCACCTTAGATTAAGTCTTAACTAGTATCAAGATATGTACTTAGAGCATTAAACATGCATTCAAAGGTAAGAAAGGAAGACAACTAATAACAATCGAAACTGATTTAGGTTGAAAAGGTTAATTAAGAAGTTGGGGACAAATTCTCTTCCTAACTAATGTAAAAGTAAGAGTTTATAGATCCAATTTCAATCTCTTGCGGTCGTCTTCCTCATCTTTTACTGTCATTGAGATACTGCTTTTGCTTCTGTATACTGTCGATGACAAGAACTTAGGACTTAGCTGGTCATCCAGGGGATATTTTATTCCTGGGATATCTGACTCTTCAAATGTAGTCGACCTTTGGTCGTTCCATCAATTTTTTCTTGTTTTGATTTACTTGACTCTGCGTTGTAGTATATAGTATTGCAAAAGATATAGTGCGTTTATGACTTAATTGCTACTTAACCCCTTAAGTTCTTCACAGCAGGGTGTCATAAATCCGCTTACCTGTGAAGACTTTTTCTAACTCCGACACAGGGTCGTATTGAGATAAGTTTTACTTTCGTAAATACTTTCAAACTAAAATGTTAGAAATATAAGTTATTTTAATACGGTCCTTGGTTTACCCAATCGTCTGTGACACGTGCCACTACTTGCAATTGTTGATTTTTATGAGGGACCCGCTGTGAAATACTTACGAAGCCAAAGTCATAAACGCACTATATCTTTTGGAATCCTGTATATGTTTTGCTCTTATACAATCTCTCAAGATCCCTCTAAGTTTGTGTATGTGGTTGCGTCGAAATATTTTGCTACTTTGAGGGCTTTAACAAACTTGTGGAGGAGAGTATAAAGGAATAACTATTAGCTTCTGTCGTTTTCAAATTTTCTAAATTCTTATTGTTGCTTGAAGATGTTTTGTTGATGCCTTTGATTCTGTTTACGTAAGTTGCTTAATTATTCTAACAATTTTCATTTCCAAATTGCTGTTTCAATTAAAATTAGTCTCATGTGTGCTGCCCGTCTTGAAAAGTCATTTTTGGTGTGATTATTTGGACATTCTGTATAACATTAAATTTAATTTAAAAAATTGAACAAGTGTTCATTTCCTTTTTTCTTTCTTGCTTGTATCACATATTAATTGGGTAATTCCTTGATGTCTTACCTTAGAATTTTCGATTTATTTTTCTTTTTTTCTATATTTTAAAAATTCTTTTCATTTTTGTTTTTGATTCATTATCCTAATTCCCGTCTTGTTAATAATCTATGCGTAAATATCTTTTGTTTCCCATTAATTACTCTTTTCATTCTATTTCAGAATTGCGTCCATTTACTGACAATGAAAATCCCTAGAATTTTCCAAAAGAAGCGAATTGGATTTTGAATCTTCATAAGGGTGGGTAGTACTAATACTTTTTTTTGTTCTGTAAGAGAAAATATCAAATCATAAATAACAAGTTTGATAAATACTTTTTTATTAGTTAACCACGCATTTCAGAACTTTTATTTAAAGAAATAAGTGCATATGCATATTAAATTCGTTCTCAAACATTCTTGTTTTTAGTATAATAACTTAATTTAGTAGAAACGCAATAGTAAACAAGGCATGCATGGAATTGTTCTACATGGCTGAAATAGGCATTCTCTTACAATTAGGCGGTCTTTCCTTATTATACTGTTTTGATTGGTTCATTATTGTTAATAGGAGGTGCAACCAATTATGGTTTAATTAGTTTATCCTTAAGCATAATTTCTAACTTCCAAGTTAGTTTGTTGTCGATTTCCAAGTTAGCTTTTTTATAAGTGAATAATCTTCCTACACATATTAGCCGCCTTATGATTTAATTAATTACGTAGCTGCTTATTAAAAAAGGATTTACTTAACTGTTTTATAAGATGGGTTTTGGTTTTTACATATCTCAGATATTATAAATGACATTATAAGTAATTAGAATCAACTTCTTTGCTAGGATTTTTTATATATTTTAATAAGTTATAATTGTATTGCTTAATTCACTCAAGGTGTTTTACAATCAAAACAATACATTTTATCATCTAGAAGACTCGATAATACAGTATATTCAACAAGATCCTGTTATTAATACTTAAATTAGTTAGTACTGTTTATTGCAATGATGACACGTACCTACTATACTGTGGGTGAATGTAGAGCTGTACAAACAAACACAACATCCATCAATTGATGACATAAAAATAGCGATAACATGAAACATATGTTTTCCATATAACGAGATAATAAACCATAGAATATATTAGGACATTCAGCAAATATTCAGTTACGACAAGCGTAGTTTGTATCTTAGAATCTGGATATATTTCAAATTTGTGCAGTTTGAAAAGAAATCTACAATTTAGCTCTGTTTGAATTATTCCATTTTCTGTAATCTCTGTATATAGTAATCTTCATTTTGATATATTTAGTAATTCATTATTATTACTAATTATGACGACTATTATTTATTTCCACATGTAGATAATTTCCAATCTAATCTAACAGAACTTCTGTCAAATTATTAGAACGAACCTATTCGTAGAACTAACTAAAAGCAATTATAATTAGTAATAGGTAATCAGGAGTTACTAAAAATATCAAGATTTGAAATTACCTAATTGTAGGTAGAATTAACAAATTTGATCTTTTGTGAATGCTTGATGAAAACCTAATAATAATTAGATTTATTCTCTACAAGTCTTTTTTTATTTTTTGCTCTTACTTAATCTAACTTTAGAGATGAGGCTTCAACTGGTGAAGCATGTGAAGGTAACAAAATCAAAGTGAAACTACATAATAACATAAGACACTTCAATGCTGCAAAGCCAATTAGGTACAAGTAATCTTGAGACAAAAATAAAGGCTTTCTATCATTATCTAATTTTCCATTCTTCTACGTATAGCACAAGGAGAACTACAAAAGCTATCTATCTAGCTGTGAAACAAAAGACAATCGGCACTTTCATAATTTTTATTTTTTAACATAATCTTCATTCCCTAAGACCAATGTATCGAGCCACTTGTCCTGTTTAAACTTTTTACCATTAAAAAAAAGATTCTTCTTGGCCTTCAAAATATTAAGCATCGACAACTTCTTTCCATTCGTTATCATTTGCAAAGCGACATCCTCGTAGATGCTTCTGTAAATTTCTAAACAGGAAAAAGTCGGATGGAGCCAGATCTAGACATATCTAAGTGGCAGTCGCAGATCTGACTTTTATCACTCGGTGAACTCTTACATGGACCTCGTTGATCCCAAACGACGTTAGCCATAAGTTTTATGAATCCATTGCATAGATACCAGTTTTGTTTCTGGATCTCAGAGATGCACGTTTTGTCACTGGTCACTGTCTTGCAGAAAAAGCCGAGATACTAAATTATTTTGAGAAATCTTTTGATCTTGATGAAACCTTACTTATGTCCAGTTTTTGTAAGAACACTTGGCTCTTATATCTTTATGGTTTTAGAGCTTTTGAAACGGCGATCCTCGAGAACTACGGCTTTAGCTTTCTTGCAAACATCAGCATTGGTGATGTAAGAAGATTTTGCACTTCTTGGATCATCCTCAATGAATTCACGACCACAACGAAACTGCTTAAAACAGTAGTTTACATTGGATGGAGCATCACCCTTGTACATTACAATAATTCGGTGATGAATATCTTCACGATTGATTCATTCTTTTGTCAAAAATCTGATCACACTTTTATAGTCTAATTTTGCAATACTCATTTTTCGACGCGAAACGCTCATGAAAATTCTTACTAATATACAGATTCAAGTCACAATTGACAAATAGGGAAAAAACTGTTGTCACTTTATGATATGTTTTGCAAGACTAAGTAGAACTATTCTATTCTATCCATATGGTTTGCTAAATCTGTTTGTTTCATACCAGAACAAATTTAAGATTCCAAAAGTAAAATAACTTCACCATGCAACTTCAGAGGTTTAAGAATAACGTTCTCCATCTTCATCATATGTAGGAAATTATGGGGCTTTAATCCTCGCTTGCGCAGAGCATCTTTGAAGTCATTATTAGCTAATGCGATACTAACTTTAAAATCTAACGATCTGATTAGATAATTTTGAATTCCACTACTTCTAATTGGCTAATGATGTTCTCAACTTGATAACATGGTTAAGAGCGCTTTATGCAACCAGAGGTAGTATAACCAATTATATTTAAATTTATTTAAATGTACACATTCTTCGACGGATATAAAATCTAAATCACTGAAATAGCGCCCATTGCTACCGTTATGTAATATAGTTATGCTCGTCTAGGTTATTAACATATGGAAAAAGAATACCGGACCCAGTATCAAATCCTGCGGTCTTCTCATTGATAATCTTAGACTGATCTGCTATCTTACTCACTGACAATTGGAAAATTTAACAAAGAGATATTGAGTGCATTCCTTTAGAAACTTCATTCTTCATTGTGTTTTATAAACTTTAATTCTAGTTACAGTGTGATTAACTAAGTCAAATATTGATCACAAAGCACACCGATTGAACATTCCTTATTTGAAGAAGGGTAATAATCTTTTCATGAAGAAGCAGTGTTTTTACTAACACTAAAGCCGCATTTATTATTATCAGACAAAATCTTTGTTTTACCACTATAGTATCTTTACGAACACATAACTACAAACAGAAGAAACTGATTAAGTGTTAATTAATCTATAATTTTTGATTACTTTAGTGCTACATTATTATATATTGGTAATGCATTCTCATTTCTCCAGAATGATGGAAACTTGACAAGTATATGATACAATAGTTATGAACTTTCCAGAGAAAATCCTTAGTCTTTCAATTTTCGTCACTGTTATACCAGAATTAGCTATGGCGCTAAGAGTAAGAAAATGAGATTGAGAATAACATTAATAAGCAGTACAGTATCTTGAAAACGCCTTCAGAAATTAGAAATCAGTCTTTATGCTGCACATATAAAATATACTTTGCCCTTTGAAATCTCCATACATCAATAAAAAACAGAAATTGAGGTATATACTTCAGTGCCTAAAAAAACGGTACTGTTTAGTATTGGTCTCTTCCAGTCTAAGTAAGTAACAAAACGACGTTCTCAAACTCAAGCAATTTGAAAAGCAGTTTGTAGGTGTCTAGGGAGGACGAGGTTAGTTGCAAAAATATAATTGCTGATTATTAGTATTATTAACCGGGCTTAAATATTCTAAATTTCTAAAAATTAAAAGAGTTACTGGAAATACCTACCAGAAGAAATAGTAGACAGTAAAGTATATATATAATCGGAGTCATTTACTCAAGATGAGAAACGTTGAAAGAAAATATAAGAAAGAAGATTTTACATCTTTCTTATAAAGTTCATTGTCGATGTTATTATAACACTACATGTTTCGAGGGTTGACCCTTATCCTAGGACGTTTGTGAAATAAAAAAATTAATAATAACACTGTGAAACAAGTTTAGGAAAAAAATCTACAGGCAAAAGGTTAGTCAATGGCATTCGATTCTTGGACTCAAAAGAAAACAAAGTTCCAAGGGATTTTGATACCGATTTCGAGTTAGTATATTCATACTCTTTGGTTAGTATTTTGATTAAGTTTGATGATAAACTGTCGAATACACTTAGGCAGTTCACAACAACCTTGAGAAAGCATTTTAAAGTAATTTTAAATACAATTTGTAGTAAATTTCTTGTGTTCAATGGATTTAATATAAGAAATACATTGTAAAATCTTTTGATAAATAAGGTCCTATACGTCAACACAAGTCACCCAATCACTAATAAACAATCGCTCAGTGGGCTATAATTAGATTCGATGGTAAGCAATTGATACGAGACACTTGCCAATCAGTTTTGCCAATTCTATTTTTGAATTCTTGTTCAAAGCGACACATTCATCGAGTTTCTCTGACTTCTTAGAAATTTGAAATCAAGTTGGCCGCCGTTCGGGTACACGCAATAGGGCTTTTTGTAGTTAATACTTTAAGATATTTAAACAAGGAGAAAGATTTCGCGAAAGAACGATGGTTCGATGGTGTTCAAAATTCGATTTTCCAAAACATCATTAGGTACCATTTACGACAAAGAATATTCAATCTCGATTGGACGTTTCTTTCCGGAGATGTACCGAAGAAAGGCACCTGTCGTTAATGCAGATGAAGAAACAAAAAGACTGCACTGCACCTACACCAATCTTGTTTAGAGGCTTCTTTCCACCACATATTCGAATCGCAAGGTGATTAGTGAATGTTTGGTATTTTTGTCATTTTAAAAATTCCAAAATCACCGGAGAACTTTTGCATGAAAAGACATATCACCGGTCTCCTGTTTACAAATCTGCAAACCTGGCCATCTTTAAACTTACTGTGTCAAGACAAACAATTAAGTTAAAATTTGCCGTAACCTTCTTTAATGTTCCAGATTGGAATGTTTAATTTGACAATACCGGCGATTTTGCTTGTTTTGGCTCAAACCGCTCATGTATTGTTACCGACATTAAATTACTGAGAAATTGAGCGTTGTTGGCTAAGTTCTTGGCTCGAAAGTACAAAAATCATTTTAAAATGTGATAGAAATGATTAATATCATCACTACTACAATAGAACAATGTGCTTTCTAATATGATACAGTTGGTAATCCTGAACAACTGAAATTTACTACAGCAAAATCGACCTAAAGCACACAGTGCAAAACTTCAACCTTCCGGCGTGGTATACTGTGTAGATCTGCTTTGCCCATTTTGCCGTAACCTTTAGAGACGAAATCTTGAAAGACAAGAAACTCGTTCCACTGCTTGAGCTCGTTCTGTTTTTAAGTAGAACGAAACCCCGTGGTTGCATTTCGATATATTTTGAAACTTCAGTCGCACCCTTTACTAACGGACGCCTATAAACCAAGATCAGGTTCCCTAAATACAGGGCTCCCATTTCCGGTTCTTCAATGTTGCACACATGTTCACAAAAAGTTTTTCGTGTGATTTTGATGAGAAGAGGTTCATTATCATGACATTTAGCTAGAGATTGATTTTCAACGTTGATGTGAGCTGCGGAAATGTATCTATTAATTTACAATCAAACTTAATCAAAAACTAGACCCAAAAGTACGAGAAATCAGTGATTAAACTATATTGACTTCAAATACATATAAAATAAAATTTTACCCTAACAATGAAAAATCCTTTGGCAGCTTGTCATCTTTTGACCCCTGGAATCGAAGTTTGTCGACCAAATTTTATCTGCAATTTCTGTGCTCACTGTAACAACTAAAGTTTTATGTAAAAACTAGAATTCTTTTCTCTTATACATGTCCCAACAACTGAGATAATTAAGCAGAGCCAGTGCAAGAACGTGCAAATGAGGCATCTTGCCATTAGCACCGCGGTGACTAGGGTCTACACTGTGGCAATGAAGACAACTGAAAGTGACATTAAGTGCATGACGCACCATCCTTTTTACCACAGGAAGATGTCTTAAGAAATTCTACTGTAGGTACCAAATACTCAAGCTTCTTGTCGGTGGGTCCTTATTTACGATTTGTCATTAAATAGCTCATACACTGTATTTGTACTAGAAAGTTTTGATTCTCGCATAACTAAAACGAAAATCGAGAGAAGCAGTTTCATTATCTCATAAATAATTTTTCCGGATGTTTCTTGAAAGGTACAACTTTTCGATGAAATTCCTTAGGTGCACCTGACACTTGATATGCTTCTTTCAAAGGATCAATGAGCTGACGATGCTTTAATGCTTGAATTGAACACTTTAAAATTTTGGTCTTTTTGCTACGTACGAAATTAAACGTACTGTTCTTGATTTTCCACTACTGGACATTCTTGTACTTTTATCATCACTCCACTGCTACTGTTGGAATCCTTATCAGATGTTAATGAACTTCAACATTTATCGTCTTCACTAAGAATTTTTTTGACTTAGGTTTCTCTTCTATTGTTTGCGTTTTCTTATTTTTTTTAACTTTCTTTTATTACTAGTGATTTTGGGTAACTAGGATATTTGACTACTTCTTTTGCTACCGACGTCCTTTTCTTCGGTTCTGATTTCCAATCCTCCTTGTGGCTTTGGGCCAGTCTGTCTTTTATACTGGGCTTTTCCTTTCTCTTCTCGCCTTGCTTGGTTGCTGATCTACAGTAAGTGATCTTGGACAACTAACTGATGTTACTTTTGGTAACGAACTTTTCTCCTTTGGTTTGATTATGGACTCTGATTTCCATGCTCTTATCTACTTCAGAAATCTTTTTTTTTCATTTCCACTGATAATTACTGGCGAATTGTAGTGCTCTCTGTCGTGATGGAGTAAACAAACAGTTCATTAGAACCACAGAACATCTTTATACCCGGTATCAGATGTCTCTGTTTTTGGCTTTTAGTTATTAATAACGTATTATGACCGAAGCTACTTGGTTTGTTGCGTGCTGGACATTACTAGAATATTTCAACGTTTTTCTGACAAAGTTCAGCATTTGCTTAGATCTCATTACGTTATTATCAATATATTCATATGATTTGGATTTTCTGCCAACATACGTATCGAGATTATCGAATATAAATGGCACAAATTCTTCCCTATCGGGATTGACTCAATAACGTCTAAATTAGGCAATTTTCCGTAGGTGCCGTAGTGATTAGACAATTGAAACTGAAATTAATACAAACACGAAGGCGCGTTAAAACGCTCTGCCATAAGCACCAAATAGCCTCGGCTCTGACGGTATGCCTCTTCTTCCTTGGCAGAAGGGTCAAAACGCTTCTTTTAGTGCGAATTGTGGCGCTTCCATTTGCAGATTTTACTTTTACAATGTATTCGGCTCTTTTGAGTTTCCTTCTCCAATTTCTTTTTCCTTTTTCTTTTTCTAAAGCTGCTTTCTCGGAAACGTCTATGAGATTTCCTCTTTTACCATCTCTCGTTGCTCTGCTTTCTAGGACTTTGGGAATGTACGAGTCTGCCCCTGGGGATTATGCTTCGGATTATAAATGCTGATGTCAAGAAATTGCGACGATGGGACGGAAAAGTCAACAGTATCACGCTTTTCTTCTTGTATATATCTTGAACACTAAGATGTGAATCGAGCAACAGCACATACGAAATCTTCCTTTGGAAAGTCGTGTGTGGATAATGAAGTATTTAGCAAAAACGAAGGACTTCTCTACCATCAATCCAGAACTAGTTGCAACACCCATCCAACCTACTGGACCGTATCGAATGAAATACTTCATGATGGAATAGAAGTTCTTTGGATACAAACCGCAACTACCATGGTAATTAATTAACTTCGTTACTTCACTCTTTTAGGAGCAATCACCTTGTATGACCTGAACACTGTGGTTACTTCCGTCTAATCGAGAGTCAGGATTCTGCTAGGAAGTAAAGGATGACGTGTAAAACATTGCCTGGTATTGCGAAGGACTTTCTCACATTCTTTTGTTTGATTAGATTTTGTCATTCTGGACAAGCTGGTATTGTCCGGCTGTTTTATTGAGAAATTCGTATTTCTTTTCAAGATACAAGAAAACCAATTCACTCCTGCTGTTTGGTTTTCGTTCTATGTATGTAAGTGGCATTTTTATTCTACGTACTTCTGCACACAGATGAGTCGGTTTTCTCATTCTAATTTAGTTAATTCGAACATTATAATAATTTTTGAAAGTAATCATTAACGATTAACTTTTGGTCGTCGAAGAACACTTACATTGGTCAGACGTATTCACAATTTGTTGCTTCGCCATTAGTAATTATTCTTGATTTTTTCTATGAATCTACAGCGAGTAAAATAAGAAATGCCAAATTCTTTAGTTTTCCTTATTGAAGGGTCACTATTGTTTTTGATATAAGAAACTGTTTTTGGTGCCCTTTCAATAATATCTAGAGATGTTAATCACTATACTTTCCAAAGAGAACCACGATTTTAACAAAAACAAGAAAAAAAAAGACAGTTACTCACCAAGTATGAAATAACAGAAGCACTTCACACACGATACCAAACACGGTCGCCAAGTCGTCAATAACTCTCATAACAACATAAAGGCATCTACTTGTAACATGAACTACCGAAATATGTCGGCCTTTACTTAAATACTTTCCTAGAAAAATTAGAGTTCTCATCTCTTCCACTATTTCTGGTTGTTTGATAGTAGTACTAACTATAATCAGACCATTTAGACGATTTTGATGGATATTAAAGTGCTGAATTTCGAACAATTCACGATGACAGTGCAGTGAGCTTAATTCTCCAGATCGTCATGGAGTACTTTCTTTAGAAGTAATTGTAGAACATATCTTTAGAATAGACATCGTTATTAAATCTTATATCTACTTAATCTTTTGTGAAAACTGTTCTGTAATGTAATTCAGTTGTGAAATAATCGATTTTTTATATTTAATTTTATTTATGTGGAAACCAATAAGCACCGTCTTCTGAGAATCCATCACTTTAATAATTGATTATTGAATGTAAAAACATAGCTAAGCTATTTTTAGCTACTGGTCTGCTTGTTTGTGTTGTTTTTCCTTACGATAATTAAAGCTTTTTGAAATTCTGTAATGGATTCCAGTGGTGTTTAGCTTAGTTAACTTTGAAAAAAAAACATTAAAATTCAACATAATGAACTGAGGCTTCTATCTTCTAGTTCGTGGTAGTGCAACCACTTCTAGATCTCAGTTCTATCATAATATTCGCGTCAGCCGGGAGTCTGAACTTAATTTTTGAAATTCTAAATCTTGCAGATTTTGTGGATGGCTAATTTTACTGATTTGTATGTAATGCACGAGTGATGGTCTTTAAGGCTCAGCCTGAAAAAGAGTCGAAGAGGAAACTTTTCTGAGTGTGAGACATCGAAACATCTACGTTTTATATTTCGAAGCAAACTGTCGAGAAAGCCTAGTCTTCGTTGTGTGGTTGACAGAAAGATATCAAATGAAAGATTTTCCGTATGGACTATGTTTATCCTTAAATATTCTACTCATTTTTCCTTTCTGGTATCTTTGAATTTTCCCAACAAGCAAATTTGGCTTTTATGCTCTAAGAAGTATACAAGTACTTCCAAACTGCTTTGTTATTACATTATTACATTAAACAGGTGACCTAGCGTCATTTCTTCAAAGAATTGCACTTTATTACTGCAAGCCCATCTCTTTTGCCATCAACAGGTACTTTCTTATCTTGAAGAATATTGACGTTATTTAGGTCATTGCTCGACCAGATTGCTTGATTTACTATAATACACATTCGGTACATGTTCAAATTTTTGTTTGAAATATATTACTTTTCTTGATAAATCTCAAAATCCAAGTTGTTTAGTCTCACCATATATTTGAGTGCTTCTTTTCAACTGAATCCTATTTCTACTAAATATGTCGTGTTTATAGATGCAGGAAAACTTTAAGATTTGCTGTTTCTTCAATCGAAGAAAACATCTCAAAGATCAGTATTAAGGATATCTAATAGAAGACGTTTCCAGTAATCAATCCTTTTTGACGGATCTACAATTGATTACAATTTTCTTACAGGAAAGCAGCAGTGCATTATTACATAAAACTTTGCATAATAGTACTTTCATATGAAATCGTTTTAATTATGTGGTTTTCGATAAGAATAAACAGCATATTTGAACTGGAAACCACTTTACCTATATACTTTTCTCATTTAATCACATTAATAACTTCAATAGTCTATATTTTGTTATATCCAAGTAATAAAAAAAATATTTTAATGTTTATGTTCCTCTGGTGTACATAAATAATGTGTATTTATGGCATTTGAGATTTTATAGCGGTTCTAATATATTATAAAAGCACATTTAGAATAATTTTACTGGGCAATAACAAATATTTAAAAGTCTAATAACAAGATTTTATTTTCTTTTTATTACCAAACAATTTTGTAAAAGTCAAAACCCACCAAACAACAAAAATAATAACAATAATATTACGTCTAGGATATTATGAGATCCTTCTAGACACAACAGCTATAAACAAAAATGTGTTTGTTTTAAATGAAGATATGAGTCAGTAGCGAAACCCTTAGATTCATAAAAGCGCAATAAAAACTACTTTACAAAGTGGTCCCATCAACCACTGTTGAGGGACTGTGTGTGTGTTGACTATTTCAATATATACAAAAGTCTCTGGTAAAATATGGTTGTAAAAGTTGATTTTAGTGGTACTTGAAGGACCGTAAATGTCACCTAGGACCAATGTTAAGTTTATAGCTTTCTCAGTTTGTAAACTACGTGACGTCACTCGGCGACGCGTGCCAATGCTATAAAATGTTTTATGTTTAGGAAATAAAACACTATGATTTGTTTATTGTTTCCTACAGTTGTAAAGTGATATTTTAGTTTTTAGAAAACCTCATATAACTAATTTGGTCGTAAAAACTTTAATGTGTTGACTTTATTAGCTGCGATGGTGGTATAGGCCTTTTCACAAATAAATTTTAATTTCCTTTAAACGATTTGATCCTTAATTAGTATTAACATACTTAACTTGATTTTTCTTTTGCTGTTGGTTTTTGTGTTAGCTATTATAGTACATACATATATAGAATTTACAATCTTTGGTTATGTAAATGCAAATTAGTATTAATTATGCATATTAATCATTTTGCGTTAATTGCTTTCTTAATGGTATGAGAATTTACATATCTCAATAAAAGAATAAGGACAAAGTTTTCTATTTCGAGTTTTGATTAAGTAATTAGAAACTTAAAAGTTCCTGCTTTTTCAAGTTGTTTTGTCTTTTGTCTTGAAGAGTTCTTATATAAAAAGGTTGTATTATTAATATCAAAGACATTTTTGGATGAAAATGTTAGCCTCTACATCAGATTATGGTCGACTACTTTTTAAAATGGAGCAGTTTCCTAGAATTATACGTTTTGCTTTCTTTGAAGTCGGATCCAGTTTTATTATATTACATTGATATAGCTACTACCATAATTTCTACAAGTTGAGAGAATTTCCCTCAAAAATGTATTAATAAAAATCACCCAATTTTGATTCTATTTGCTAAAAAGTTCCAGATTTAAAAGATAACTAAGTGAGTTCAAAGCAACACTTCTAAAATGCCATTTAATGAATTCAAAAAACCATCAAAAATTCAGATTTTATGGTAAGAATATACAGTGAAGGTTTCAAAGAGAATGATATTATTAATTTTAAAACATCTCAAATGGCATTTTACGAGGCAGTAAAAAAGTTACAGGTATTTCGTGCATAAAAATCCCTGTAGGTATTTATTTTGAGTTCAAATTATCTATTACGACCTATTGAAGTACCAATTTACTTTGATGTTGCTCGTTTGAACGCCGAATAGTATCTACTACGGTAGTTCGGCACTTGATCGCCAGAGTACGCCACAAGTCCATGCTTGAGATTCACGAATGTAAGACAAAGACAGATTGAACAGAGGGGGGAAATTGATTCTAGCGTAAGAGCAGTTAGAGACCACATTTTCCCTGCGCAATGTTCTCAGTGGGCGCTTCGGCTTTAACGAATTCGATTGCTATTGGTGCTTTTATACACCCCTTCCATAATGTATCCTCTATCCCAGTTTTACACTAGAGCTTTGTATATCTTTATCCAGCACTTGCTGTAAACGGCAAACTAAGTGCTTATGGAGTGTTTTACAGTCTAAAAGGTAATGAAGAAAACCTTTATATTTATTTTTTTATATAAAACTTACAAAAGTGCATTTTTGTACATTTTCACGAATTCCGAGTTCTTGAAATTTTAAATGAAGACACTCCAAGATGTACTCATGAATACAACGGAAGCGGAAAAAAGCAATTAACGAATTCCGTTATGATGGAAAAATTTAATTTTTTTCAAGAAATTGCGACAGTACCGGTGTCTTCAAAACTGAAAGACGATTGGAATGCTACATTTAAATCTAACAATTCAGGTAGCAACAGTCATTTCGGTTAATGATCTAGCTATTGTTGCCGCGTGCTTGATTGTAGTGGGGCGCTATGAGAACGCGAAGCGAGACAAGGCGCGATGTGTGAGCGGGATCGCAAATGGGCCGGGATGTGTGGGCCGGAGCAGACTCCGGAGCTCCAGTGGGTCTTGATCCGCGACTTGGCTAACAGGCAAAACGTGTACATTCCGGATTGAACCTTCGCGCCGTGTACTCGTGCGATTTCGTATCCTACCGTTTTATTACCCATTTTATTACTATTACGTCGTAACAATAATCATTTTATTAACTATTAAACACATTTTACTTTCCCATATTAGGAACGATAAGTGGATGCCAATTACCTGAACAGATTATAATGTAGTGAACTTTTTCATTTTTTTAAATTATAGGTGTTCAATATTTTTTAAAATTTTTGTTATAAAAGCGCCACCATAAAAATTGTACCCATCATTGACTGTATTGTAATTTATTAGTGAGGTTTTTTGTGGTAAGACATGCTGAAATAAAAGTGTCAGCAGTGACAGAATCTTTTATTATTGAATAAACAGTTGTGAGTGACATTTGCAAATTTTTCTTTGAGAAGGATCCCATAAAAATTATCCACCATTAACGCCATAATTATGAACTCTTATTTTGAGCAGAGCGGGTTTTACGGTGGTCATCACCACCAAAGCGCCAGCTCTGCAGCAGCAGCACACCACCATGACCAAAGCGCAGCGGCTGCTGCAGCTTATCGTTCCTTTCCGCTAAGTCTTGGAATGTCACCATATGCCTCAAGTCAACATCATCATCATCATTCCTTACATCAGACACGTCCACCACAAGATTCACCTTACGATGCCTCCGTTGCCGCTGCTTGTAAATTATATTCTTCATCTGCAGACAGTCAACAAAATTCCAGTTATAGTTCATCAAATACAAAACCAGATTGTTCCAAAGGTAGCGCAGATCAAAATGGATATGCTTCTGTAGTAGCAGCAGCAGCAGTCAAAGATGTATGGCAGAACGCCACTACAGGTGGTGGCGCAAATTTAGCCAACAGTTTAGCGGGTCCAGTAAGGCCCGCCGCGTGTACTCCAGATTCTAGAGTAGGTTACGGTTCCTCGGTCGGTTTGGTTGGAGGAGATCCTTCATCTAGTCCCGGAGCCGCCGGAGGAAATCGTACGTCCAATTCTTTAACATCATGGAACAACCCATGCTCGCTAAATTCATCGTCATCTCAACCCGTTGGCACGCAGATCCATCAACAAACTAATCACACCTTCTACCCTTGGATGGCTATAGCAGGTTAGTTAGTTGTTTAAGGATGTAAATATTTACCCATCGTATAAATACATAAGGGTTTATCAATGGCTCTTTAAAAGTTCATAAAGATTATAAAAAGGCACGTGACAGGTTCATTTATTTAGTTACACCTTATTCAAAGAATATGACCCGTTCTTCGAGTTGGTAAATACGGGGCGTTACGGGAAAAGTTATGTAAATGTTGATCCCCGTAACCCGGACTCGAGTCAAGTGCGTGTAAAATCAGGGTTGAATGCGCCTGATTGTCTCTATCACACCGCTAGATCTGGCCATAGGGTGTGCTCCTTCTTGCACATTGTATGCTTCGTCACGCGGTCCTTGTCCGGGCTGCAAGGGGCGATCAGCTGTTTGGCTCGCCTATATTTGACCCGCTTGTTGTCTAGACGCCAGAGTTAAATTAGTGTAGTTTATGTAGGGCACTATTAGAAAATTTATGTCAAGTTGGATAAAATAATCATGTAAATATCAAGTGTTTCTTTTAGAGGGCCACGCTGAAATATGCACCTCCATTGTTGATTAACGACTGCACGCTTGTACAATCATTCTGATGTTATTTACAAGGTTTTATAAAATCCCAACCGAAAATTCCTCGAGCAAATTTATAAATTTCAAGAATTTGTAATAAATTGTTATATTGCTGTAAAGATTCATCAGGTGGAATACGAAAATATTGGAAAAAATCCAATATATTCGAAAGTTTATAACTTAATCTAAATGTAGAAAATTATGGAAGATGCTTAGTCATAAATAAGTAATGTCCTTTATCTTTTGAGAGGCAGATTTTACACCTTTTAGATTAGCAGTTGATTTAAAATAAATGGTTTGTCATTCGTTTTTGATTATTTTTAAATGTAAGTGGCTAAAAAATATTAGCCGGCGGTAAATCGTAATCCATAGATCAAATTGAAGTTGGAAACACCGGTCTGAAATCAGATAATAAAATCCCCGACAGTCATTTACACATTGATGATCTGTATCCTTGTTCTGTGTGTTTACATTTAGGTGTTGTAAGAAATATTAAAAGCTCATAATGACAATATTTTTTGGATCATTTTTAGATTTATTTTATGATTTTATAAATATTATTTAGGCGTGTATTTTGATTTATAAATTTCATATTTTGATGGGAATTTTCTTTAGGTTTCTCAAGTAAAAGTAAGAAGAGTGAGTGATGATTTAGGATAATTTAAGTGTTCATCTCTTTAATTTTTTGTAATTTATTATAGTAAACTAGGAGAGACTGACAGATTATTATTAACTTTCAAAATATCTTTCTTTAGCTATGAGAATAGGGAAGTAAAAGTAATCCTCCATTCGAGTATTACATGAATGTAGTACACAAAATTGCTTTGAAGTTATTAGCACACGTGTTAAGGTCACAGCATACGTAAAAACCTGTAAAGCCAGTCAGTACCCATCCAATTTAAGGTTGTAATACATAATCTCCAAAGCATATGCTTCTTTGCAGTAACGTTATTTTATTAAAATGAATTCCAGAACGCAGCAAAGAAGTTACCAATTTTAACCTGTTTATCACATTATTAATAAATAACACGGACTGAACGTTGATTTGTTGCTTATTTGAACAATTTTTGCATAAGCACGTTGCAAAGTTTTGAAATATATCTGAGTTCAGTTATGCTATTGTAACGGGTTTTTTTGTATGATTAGATATTTAAAAATGTCATGCATGTATTAACAATAAATTATAAATAATAACAAAAAAAGAATGTGTTGAATTTAGAAGTTTTATTGGTGGTGCACAAAATATTTTTTGAATTATTAATGTTTTATTAGGATTTCAAGAGCCTTTAAATTTTCTTTTATTTGAGAGATGTCAAGAAAATAATTTTCATGTAGAATTGCACTGTACTCTAAAACAAGAATTGTGTACAAATAAGGCATTAGAATATAGAGATAATTAAAACTCGAACCTCAAGTTAACCCGTTAAAAATAACAGTACACATATGGCACGAAAAGTCAAAAAAGAGCAAACACAAAATGAGCTTGAAACCATTTTGGAATAAAGATATTTAAATAACTAGACGGATAACTTTCAGGAGAATTATTGCGATCTGTCATGTGTTAGTTAAGTAAAAAAATTGGAAACCATAATTACTAATTAATTAGTAACGAATTTACACCCTTGCAGTTATTATATGTTCAATAAAAAGTAACCATAACTTTTAAAGTCTTTTTTTTTACATAATAATGCACAGATGTGCTGCAAAATTTATTGTTATTACTTTTTAAACTACTTGTAAACATTGGGAAATAATTTTAATACCTAATAGCATTTAAAATAAAAGAGAATGTTAATGCTAATTAAGCCACCAAATTCGGTTTTACAGAATGATCAAAAAAAAACCTAAGGAAATATGTTACTTTTGATACATTGTATAATTTAAATTTAATTTGTGTAACTAGAAGATTTAATTTTAAAATCAGACATAAATAAATCTCACATGAAAAAACAATCTTAGATTCAAATCTATAGTTTTCTTTAAGTTAATTATGAGGGAAGAAATATAGAAAAATAAAAACAAAATCCTTACTGGATAAATTGCATATTTGAAAAGGATTGCTTGCTGAAATTGTCCAAAACATTTATCACAACATACACAAGTAAAAGATAGGGTACACATTTTTCTCATAAGTGTTAGACATAAGAATCTTATAATTATATAGATCAGATATCCATAGGCACTTTTGTAAATACCTTATTCTTGATGATACAAAAATCTGAAATATTTATTTGCATTATCTTGGGTAGGTTTTTCTTCCATTACTGGTCTTTTTCTTGTTAATAGTCTAACCCCTTCTGTGCTCTTGTTGCTTTATGTTTGTGTTCAAATCAGTTAATTTCGCTTTCTCAAAATGAATTTCTAAAGAAAAAGGAGTTAAGAGTTCTAATGTTTTTTTTATACTACATACTTCTTTATAATAGGTAATGCAAATATGGTATAAGTTTTATTATCAATGATGTTCATAATAATTAGGGATGTGTTCATATTATTGTATTACATGTTATGCTACTCAAAAAGATTTATGTCGTTCCTTTATAAACACATATAAAATACCGGGGGGGCGACAATATCTAAATGAAAATAACAACACTAGAGGGAGTTGCTAATGGTAATCAAATTAGGTTTATTATTATTAACACAATATCATATACCTAGGATAATCCTAAAAATCAATAATATTTTGAAAATTTTATACAAGTTACGATTTATATTTTAAATTACAAAAAAAATATTTTCTCCAGCTCAATAGTTCTCGGATTCTAATTTTGGTTCAAGTTGAAAATACCTCACCTTGCCAAACTACAACAAAAACTAACCACTACGACTAACAACACATTCTTCTGATGCAATAAAGGTCCTTTTTCAAGCCTACAACTTTGGATATTGATAAGTAGATGGCGCTCACTTCGAAGGGTCGGCTGTTATTCATTTCAAACACCCTTGGTTATTTTTTTTCAACGCATTTACATTTAGAAGACTTTCTTAACATTATAGTTTTTCAATTTTTGACACTTTTTCCATATTAATCTTGTATTAATAAACTTAGAAATTCTTTGAAGTATTTTAATTGAAATTTGATCAAGAAACTATATTACTGATATTATACTTTACGCATAAAATATAATAATATACAATAATGTTAGACACAGCTTAAAGTGTTTTAGAAGTTCAGTCAAGTCACGGTGTTAGTGCGTGCTAACAATTTCTTGAAAACTTGCAATTACTATTAAACAGCTATGGACAATAAACATCCTTTATTATTAGGTATACTGCGGCTTGTATTATAATTTAATATTAGTTTAAAAAAACTTGTTTCGATTATGGGAATTATATATTTTGTTCTTCAGGATGAGCCATAAAATTATATAAACTGGTATTTGAAGTTTGAAGCATCCTTACACTATTTGTATCATATTCCTTCTTGTCTGATGGCCAAATATAAAACTTTTCATATCAAATCATATTCAAAACTTATTTTACTGCATAACCAAATATGAGACCGCAATAGAAATAAAACGTAGAAAAATAATCGAATTTTACATATGACTGATTTAAATAATTCTTCTAATCCTGATATGGTGGCTGTTCTTGTTACATAGAAAAAGTTTTTACCAATATTTAGTGTTAATGATTAAAATGAACTGCATTGTTAATTGTTAGAAAATCTTATTCTTATACAAACAGCCTATTAGAAAATCAAGAAATACTCGACGAACTGAGCAGTCAAAAAGTAACAAAGAGACGATTGAATACTTAGGAACGTCCTTAAGATTATGTAGGAATGTTTAAATTAGATCAGTGGCTAGAAAGAAAGAATCATATTCACAAAAATAGATATTTTTAAAAGAAAATAAATTATACTGCAATTAATAGGGAGTCCAATAATCCAAAAGTTAAAAAAAACTACTATGATAGCTGAGAATTAAGGAGTTAAGGCTGAAGTGTGCTAGTACCGTGCTATTCCCTTTAGTTGATTTATTAACTTCTCTATTTGCTAATATAAAATGTACTATGGCACACCGAAGTGTTTCAAATAAAGTTCATTAAGCTGTAGTTGTCAAATGCTGTACAAAGTTCAGAGAAAAACTGTTTTCCATTAAACTCAAAAACAAAACTAAGAGCAGAACCAATTCCAACGTTCAAGAGCAAGATTAAGACTTATATTAGTTTTGACTTCGTTGTGGTGCATAAGTAACATCTATGTTTTAAAAGGCTCGAAAATAGAACAAACGTTTATGTAAGATGTACCCGAAAAACCTAATTTTCATGAAAACGCTACCATAGTAATGTAGTTCGTATAAGCAAAACAAATCTAAAATGGGCGAGAGCTGTCTTATAGGTAATGGCATAATTTATTGTTCCAAAAACTTGTCTTATCTAAAGTAAAATGAAAGCTCAGCTAGTAAAAGCACATCTGCTGAAACAAAGTTAGTTCTATGTAATTTCAAAACAAAATATACCTAGTTCTGCAATAAAGATCTATTGCACAAAACACGTGCTCTGTACTATTAAATTACAACCTAATATCTGCATTTCCAGTTGTGGTAGTCGAGAAATGCATTCGTTCTACACAATTTTAAATTTCTTGCTGATGGGTACGAATTTGTCACTGTTTTGCCTGTTGAAGTGCGGTTTTTGTAGATGAATTAAAAAACAAGGTGTTTATTGAAAAGAATTTTGAAAATGTAGCGATGATTAGGTAGGTCATAACTAGATTTCAGATCTTGTTTCTAGGAGTTTTGGATCAACTGCCAAGAATGCTTCCAAACTTTCAAGTATTGTAGATATAGACCACCTGAACTAGCTTGTTAAGTAGACATTCTACGTAAGTACATGGTAAAAATAATGAGCAACTTTTCTAGACAGTATCTCTGTATCATAAAATAAAGTACATGGTCTGGAAGGGGAGGGGTCAGAAAAGAAAAGCTTTTTTCTATACAGTAGCGATAATAGGAAATCAGATTTCATAGGCAGGTAGAATACCTACGTACTTCTTTGTAGGTTGAAAAATTCACATGTGAGCAACCTCCGCAACCACTTTCAAAACTTATATTCTTAAAACAAAAAGAATAATACAGATTTTTATAAGGTGAAGAAACGTTGATAGGTACTCTCCCAGGTATCTTTAAGTATAATAGCTTTAAGTAAATAAAAGGAAACTTTAAACTGGCTTGAGTCAACGATTGTCATTGTGTCATCAGATCAAATTAGCAATTAGAATCAATTCATGTGTTAGAGGGAAATTTCGGCAAAAGTGATAACTGTACTATCACGGCAAAAAACCCGGACACCACACAGGTTTTAAGGTTACCCCTTGTAAATCTGTCTTTCAATTTAAGTAAAACTATTATGTAAGTAAGTACCTTATTAATTGAACTGACAAATCCACTTTGCAAAAGAGAGAAATCTTGTTAGAACCGACGTATCGTCAGACAAGTGTGCCCCGGTTTTTTTTTTGCCGCGATAGTACATTATGAAACAGTTAATGAACCACTAACTTATGTAGGGCTTGAGGAATTAATCCCGATTGACAAGCAGTGAATTAGCTGGATCTCAGGGAATCAAATAGTAACTCTTTCAAGTTGCTGGACCTGTTACTTAATGTTTTATTTTGAAATAATTAGATGTTTCGAATAACGATTAAACTAACTCGAATTGTAAGAAATTCGAGCATACGCTGCTACGCTCTTATGAATGGGGGTGTGTGCTACAAAAGGCACTTGCAATACTAAATGAAGCTGTGGGGAGGTATAGTACACATAGCACGAAGTACCTAATGCTTCTTTCTTACAGAACTCTATGAGTGGGTGGTGTCTGACATGTGGCATGGATAGAAATCATTTTAAAATTTCAATAATCATAATATTCTTTTTCGTCTTTTGAGAAAATGTCAATCATGTTCCTACAGTTCACACAAAAAGCATCACATGTGAATCGCCTGTTACTGAAACAATTTAAGTCACATATCACATACAAAAAGAAAAGAGAAAAACGTTTCCAACTAGCGGGCTTACGGCTTAAGTCAATAATAAACTTCTTATAGGGACTTCAACGGTTTCTGCAAGACACGATAGATAATAGCACCTAAACTGTTATGTTATAGAGACTAAACTCAAAACTGTAAAGAAGTGACTTCAGGGTGTTTCAGTAATGGGCAATTCATGAACTACACAGTCTAAGAAAAAATCTTTTGTTAAAATTGTTAAATGTTTTATCTGCTTCGATAAGCTAAGTAAATTGCCCTACTTTGTGTGCTAATCTTAGTTAAATAAAACAAGATTTTATAAAGAAATACTGTTTTTTCCAAGCATAAAAAATCCAAAAAGATTTATATTAACGATTTTCATAAAAATAATATTTTTCAGTAAAATAATTATCTTTGCTTTTCTATTTCCATTTGCATTACATTGCGTTCTTATCTGAATGTAATGTATATCAAGAGAATTAAAGCAAATAGAAACAATTGAAATTGCAATTTAATGTAGTTCATCTCATCTAAAACTGAAACTTGTCTTTTACCATTAAGTAATTAAAAGGAAACACTTGCAAAGTTTATAATCCCAGGTAGTAAGATTTACTCCAAAAAGAACAAAAGACTTAATTCGTTGAAATTGTTTTAAGAAGGTATTATTTGAGAAGTTTCAAATTGAAGGGAATGCAGTATACCAAAGATGGCCAACTGCGGTCTCTAGGACCAACTTGGCCCGTAAAACACTTTCCACTCGAAACCATGATGCTCACAGACAAAATAGCAGTTGGCTAGCTGAGCCTGAAAATTTCCGATCTGGCCTGAGAGCTTTAGTTGCTCTCCCTTTTATTGTACAACTTAATCTGAGGAAATAACCGCCATTAATAGAAATAATCTTTAGTTGCAAATTTCGATTAAAATCAAACTCAGCCTTTGTTGACTATAAAACAAGCAAATCGAGGATTACAGAATATTTCAAAAATATGCTCCAAAACTCTTATCCATTTTCGAAAAAACTTCGATAGTTGTATGGATTCTCTATTAAAAATTTTTTTTGGAAAACTACCAATTGTTAAATGAGATGTCTTTTTGGGGAACGAAATTGCGATTTAAGCCAATTCAAGTTTGAAGAAATACAATCTGTTGTTTGGACTACCGTATGGATCAACTGAACGAGAAAGAGAAAAGGGGCTTCTTAATGATTGAGTACATGAGCTAACGGAACCATTAATACCAAATTCAGCTATACAAACTTAATACTTCAAGAGATCAATTTAAATAAACTTGGAGTGACTGTAAGACTTAGACCGATTGAAAAAAGTTGCTCGTGTTTTAATCAAGGGTCTTGAAAGCTCAGATTTATAAGTGATTTCTAATAGGTACGTAACAGCTTAAAAGTCATTAACGTGAAGGAATGACAACAGTTGAAGAAAATTATGAGAAAACAACTTCGACTCCTTTTATATCTTCTTCAGAGGCCATTTTTGTTTAGGGTAGTGTTGTAGTGTTTCTTTAACTTATTCTTTTTTGAAATTTTTCGTGAAATGTTTCATGGAAAGTTTAATAACTAGTGGAACTTCTACAGTATTGAAAAGTTATGTTTAGTTAGACCTAATAGTGTTGGAACTTATGTTTGGGACTATTAAATCGCAAGAATGGTAATTCAAATCGTCGTCATCATAGTCCACAGCAAAACCTTGACAAAAAAACATTGAGAATCATTTGAATTTCCATCTTCAGTTACATAACCTGAAGATAGTACCAATTAATGTTATCAAACTTCATGTGGCATGGTAAAATGGCCAACTTGCCAACGTCATCTAGTATAATAATAATAATTATTATTATTATTATTCTAGGTCGTAGAAACATGAAAATTATTAGTGGTAGATATAAATAAGGTCCACAAACTACGTGGCTCTCACGTGAGGTTTGAAGGACACCTCCATGTTGTTTGTGTAGAAGTTCAAGGGTTATATCCCCTCCTAGAAAATCTGACAGGGGAGTCTCAGCGAGACTTATGTCTTCCACTGACAATTTAAAAACAAAAGTTTCAAGAGTATTGAAATGTTTCAATGAAACTAATTGAAAAGTTTCATTAAAACATTTCCAGCCTCACAACACTAGTTTGGGGACTCACAAAGAAATGGTGAAAATACGAATACATTCTATATTCAACGAGAGACTGAAGGCTCTCAAAACTCTCATGCAATACCTTACGTATCTCTAATAAGACTTTTGGATTTAAGGCTTTCTTGAAATAATATCACTACGAATCTGAGTTTTTGAAATAGTCTTTTTAGTGCAAAAGATCTAGGAGACCCTATAAGATTATTAAACTGTAATGTATTTAGACAGTCGAGACTGATATCTGAATGTCGTGACGTCTTAGCATTCATTTTCTATCTAAGAGCGACCTCGTATTTTCTTGATTTCTTCATTGAGCAAACAGTTTCTATTGTAATTCTACTTAATGTTCCATTCCATACCATTCTAGACCTTTTGAGTTAATGGCAGAATTTACAATGTAGAGGTAATTGTGTAGGTAAGGCCAATTAATTAAATGAGCATAAAGTATAATTATAAGCGTTTTACTATATTTTTTGTATAAAATGCCTTGTAATAGTTTTACAATGGCTTTATAATAGTATTTGAATCATGCTAATCAATAATCTGAATGAAATAATGAAAGCGTTTTTATTCGTCCTATGTTGCAAAGTTTTAAATATGATACGATCTATAAAGCATGAAAAATTCTTTAGGACGCACGTCATCCTGTGTTAATTTAGCAAATACTTATTTTAGGCCAGGGAACGCATCAACTGGTCGCCGGCAGTTTTATGGAAATCGTTTTGAAGTTTTAACAAATGATTTTTAATTTTCTACCAAAATGAAAATTAAAAAAATGAAAAGTTTGTGAACGTCTATAATAAAGTAGTAGCGTTTTCACATCTTGCTACTGAATCTTTCATGGCATTACAGTTCGCTTCCAGTAATATAAAAATATTCTCAATTAGATAGTCATTTTAATATGCGTGACAGCTACTTATAAGCGTATCGAAAAGATAGTGGTGGTTCGTGTGTAAGAGCCCTTATATGTTTTCAGCAAAAAGGATCACACGAATTTGTGCTGATGTAGGTCCCGCAAAATTCTCCTGCGTTCCTAACTCCGCCAGTAATAAATTCAGAAATTGATAAATAGTGTAAGTAATCATGCTGAATGGTTAACGGTTATTTAAGAAAAAGCTTCTTTCTTCTTCTTCACTAAAAGTGGACAAACAATAATAATTCGAGTAGAAAAAAAGAAACAAGATTGCTCAAGAATTTCATTTGTTGGAAAAATGTGTACACGTATGAAATATTTTGTGTTTTTCTTTCTTTTTATTAGGAACATATACAATATTACTGTCATACCATTTCAGTAAATACGTGATATCTCATAAATGCTTATCTTCAGGTGGCTTATAAAATATTTTTTGATAATTATCCAGTTGCCAACTAACATGCACAATAAATTCTTGTCAAAATGTTGGTAATTTTAGTCCTGCCCCCGATTCGTTTAGTGTTGTGTAAAGCTGTTAACAGGCGGTGGTGAAAATAAGACGTAAGGTCATTAATGTGCTATTTATTTCAAGAAAATGAAATATGGATGCAAGATACGGCGTTTAGGTCATAATAAGCCTGATATACCATTAACATTTCATAAATGCTTTGGACTTGATATCTGATTAGCTTCTTAATTTAGTGTAGAGGTTTTAATGTTTCCTAAAAATGTTCTCTGATAAAATACACCGTTGTTTGTTACCCGTAACTGAACAAGCTAGAAATAAAAAAAAAGAAGAGATAAAACAAAATCTAATAATAAGTGGTTTTACGCACAGATGAATGCCGAAATTGGTAGCGAAGAGAACAATAGATTAGTACGTGATATACTGGCTTCCCCCACTACCTTCGATAAATATCGGATTGTATTCGAAAAATTGCAATTAGAAAAAAATATGAGTGTAAAATGTAAACCAGCTTGTAACAAGTTTATTATACAAAATAAATTAATAGTAGGTATCTCTGCTAATTATATTTGCTGTAGGTAATTACCGTTTGTGTAATAATGTTAATGATTTTAATAACTAATGTGGAAAATCATAACAAACCACAAACTAAGTTGCTTTAATTGTGCGAGTGCAAAGCTGCAACCGGAGTTCGGAGTTCCTTTCCCGGATCGTACCGAACACAGTCCGGATGAGCGATGACGTATTGCCTTGGCCCAGTCAAGTTACACCCCCTTTGTTCGCGCCGAAAATCTAACGACCACGCTAAAAACATTTGTCCACAATTTTAATTTTTTAATTTAAATATCTAATAAACAAATCTCATTAAGTCATTTTTAAGTATCACTTTAATAAAGTGATATAAAGGTTTTCATATTTAGCTACAAGTTTGTTTTTGCTATCATTCTAGAAGTAATTTCGTATTTTATTATCTACTGAAATATTATTTAAATTATCGTGCTAAGGTAAAGTTCCGTTGGTAAACTTTTGTTGGACATTCTAAAGTGCAGCTACGTTTTTTGGTTAGTTATTACCACCATCGATTAGCTCGCGGTGTAGAAGTGCAAAGATTGAAAATTTATGTGTGCTTTATAGATATGCATATTTTTGAAACGATTCCAATTACATGGTAACGTAGGCATGCAGCAATAGCTTATGGCAGGCGTGTTTGTGAATAAGAAGTGAATTTTTAAACTTTTTGAATTTCCAGTAAAAAAAATTGTGGTCGAAAACTCTTACACTGTTAAATACCTGTAAAGTAGGGTATAAACTGGCCTGAAAATATGATTATTTTAGAAATGTGAAATGAAAAAACAATTAGCGTTTAAAAATATAATATCAATAGATAATCAATAATAATGATTATAAAGAGAACTCCCTTCCTAATATATAGCATCTCTTCCTTTTAATGATAGTAATGGTAGTTCAGAATGTTTTAATATTAGGGGTTTAAATGTCCCCTTGCTGCATATAAAACTCCCTTATCATCTTGGAAATTATCTATTAAATCCCTAAACACCTGTTTGATTGATCATAAAAACTTAAAGAGTATTTAAATGAGATTTTTAACTATAATACCAAAGTTAACTACCTGTTCTAAATAATACTAATAACAATAATAATTATAATGCCGAAAATTTAAGTTAGGAATAATATTCGTTAACCTATTGCAGTGTCGTGCATTTAGAAAAAAAAAAGATTATCACAAGAGTAATAAATCTTACTAACATATAATGAAGAGATAAAGTATGATAGATAAAATATTATTTTTCTTCATACAAAAAATTTGGAAATAAAAAATAATTAATGTTTTAATAGCTCCTAGTTCAATTTATGATTTTCAAATTTAATGACTTTTATTAATTTTGTTGCAAGTGATGAAGAATGTTGGAAAAGATATTTGATAGTAGCAACTATGACCAGTGTCATTTTTTCAGAAATCGGTATTGTTAATGAGACTCCCATAAGGATGTGAATTCCTTCCCATTAATTTTAATTCGGAGAATTCTATACTCTTTCCGGTCAAATGACTTTTGGCTACCTGGCGAGAATTGATTAAAGCTGCATAGTATAAAGAGCAGAACAAGTCAAGACCGTTGACCATTTGTTTACTATATAGTTATTTATGTAGTATAGTGATTTCGAAAGTTTTCGTTTTTTTTTAAATTTAGTAGGCAAAGCACTACAAAATAGTAATTTAAAATATGGTGATTCAATTACAGTTTGTTTTCGTCAGTAAAACTAGAAAAGTGAAGTGATGTGTTTTACTCCCCACTTAAACTAATCCGTGGAACACCAAACTTAAACTTCACGTCACTTTCAAGAAGTATCAGCTCGATTTTCGAGAATAGATCGTATTCCTGAAAGTTTTACTGTTCGATATATTTTCAATGTCGAAATGCACGAGAAGGAAACATGAATTGGTCAAATAAACGTTTTTCTAAAATCACCGATTCTATCAATTTGCTTATTTGTTTATTGAGAAATATCTTATCTCACCTGAGCGAGCTGTAAAATTATTTTAATTTGCTGTGACTGTGACCTCATTTAAATAGAGAAAACAGTGCTTCAAATTTTCCTGTCCTGAAATACAGTTACGTATATAGTGATAATCAACATGTCTTTAAAATCAAAGAAGAAGGAAAAGTCTAGAATTCTAAATCACATTTTCATTTCTTGTTGATGTGACATTTGTATCCCTTAAATTAGTTGGACTCATTGGAATGAAACAAGAAATACTAGTAAAAGTCCGGCTCAGTGTTCGAGAGGTTTATAATTGCAAATCAAGCTCAAAGACACAGGTTCGATTCTTGGCTTGATAAAATGGTTTTTGAGCAAAAAAAAATTTTGGATAAGGAAATAAAACCACAGGCTTCATGTCAATGCAGATACAGTTTCAGCTACGCTACGTAAGTCCTAGTGTAACTGAGATGCTAGAGATTCGCAATTTCAAAATCTTAGTGATCCAAATGATCAAAGTAGTCGACACCCTAAATTCAAGGAAACAAGACAAGCCAAACTAGCAAAGCTATTGTACTGTCAGATATAACCTACCTCATCATTACATTTGCTGACTGTAATACTTCGAGCGAGCAACGAAGATTATTGTCTCGAATTCGCTATTGCTGAGCGATCATATTTTTGCGTTTTTTGATAAATTATTTTGAGTCAAGATATATTGGAAATGTTAAGAAAACGAGAACGTCTGAGTTTTTGTACAGATTTCTTCTTAAATTGCAGTTTTTACTTTTTAGTGATCGTAGTATCTATGAGAGAAGTCTTCGCGAATGCTATTAGTCGTTCAATGAATTGCTTCGTTTCTTCTCGACTGAGATTTTCATACTAATCAAAATTGTTTTCTGGAATGAATGAATGAGAAGTGTACTAAAACCGCAAAACCAAGAAAAGAGAAAATCTTGAAAAATCCAGAGATGGGTATTGTAGGTAATGGCATTTAGTTCCAAGAAATCGTAATCGATACGAGTTTGCAGAAATTGCAAAACTACAGTATGTACAATAGATCTCTATCAGATAAGATTTCTGTGTACCTACGCTTAAACGAGTACTATCCATCCAGCGGCGGGCGTTTAATTTTTACTGTGTGATATATGAGAATCGCGGAGCTTTTAAAAATTAATTCAAAAGAACTATTATCTCAAAAGAAGTAAAAAAACGACCCGGGAAAATAGAGGTTGTTGCACATAGCTGATGGTGTGGAGAGGAATATGATGCTGTAGCTTTTGCATAAATAATGTCGCAGTATTTTCTTTTAATGAATGAATTATTCAAACATGATGATTGAGTTACATAAAGTGTTTTTAGCGGCTATAAAACGATTTTGGACAATTAATGCGAAATTTCCTGTATTTGGTTCATTGTTTTAGTAAAATAATGTTTTATGAATTATTTATGCAGAAAGCTGTATGCAGGGTGAGTTAATATTCACTCATCAGTGCTCATATATGCGTTCTACAATGAAAAATAAGATAAAAATCAAGAATACTAAAATCCTAAAAGCGAAGCCATTTTAAGGTAAAATTGAAATGAAAAATTAAAAGCTGAAAGTAAACAAAAAAAGAAAACTTTGTAATTTGTCGTTTATTGTTATCATATTTAAATACAAAACAAGTAACTTGAAATATCAAAAACAGTTGGCCTTTTGACTTGACGTTGACGTTTATTTTGATTTGTATCAACTTTTGACAATTGAAGGCTTCAAAAGTATTGTTTAACTCAAAATGGTAGAATATACTAACAGAGAATACATCGATATGTTAAAAGTTCTAGCCGCCTGTAATGATAACGCCCGTGCTCCCGAGCATTTGTACAAAGAAATATTTCCGAACCACCGTCATCCAGATCACAAAACAATCCAAAATGTAGAAATACGTGTTAAGGAGACAGGATGTATTGCTCCAAAAGGTTCTTTGTATGCCGGTCGACCTCGAAGCCTCACATGGCGACAGGAGAAACAGTTATTGCAGGATGTTGAGAATAATCCTACCACCAGTACATGTTTATTGTCAAGAATAATGCGTCACACCCAATCCTCTGA
The DNA here is from genome assembly GCA_011009095.1 of Ignelater luminosus. Taxonomy (NCBI): domain Eukaryota; kingdom Metazoa; phylum Arthropoda; class Insecta; order Coleoptera; family Elateridae; genus Ignelater; species Ignelater luminosus. Next base: position 199,825 of record VTPC01090675.1, read on the forward strand.
TCATAGATGTCTAAGAAGATACAACTTGTATCCATGCCACCTACAGCCTTTTAAATGCTGTATCTCAGAGATAACATATTGAGAGTAAATTTTGCACAGGTGGCATTACGCAAAATTTGGCGCAATTTTGAATTTTTCCATAGTGTTTTGTTTACCGATGAAGCTCATTTCAACCAGCAAAGAGTTTCCGACCACAACAACCTTCATTATTGGCACTATGAGAATCCTCATATTGTACGTCGGCGGAATCAGCAAAGACATTAGTCTGTGAATGTTTGGATAGGTATTTTGAGAAAAAGGATCATCGGTCTATATTTTCTGCCACGAATACTGAATTGTGAAAATTACAGTAATTTGTGCGAGAACACTTCGCCAGGTCTGTTAGAGGATATTCCTTTACAACAACGCGCAACAATGTTTTTCCAACACGATGGAGCGCCTGCACATGCTACTTTACAAGTACAGGAAATCTTGAATCGCCTTTTTGCTAATAAATGGATTGGTCGGAGTGGACCAATAGCGTCGCCACCCCGGTCTCCTGACTTAACTTTGGGGGATACATAAAAGAAAAGGTTTATTTTACTATGCCTGCCGGAGTGGATGACATTATTGCCCGGATTCACGAAGTAATAGCAGAAATAAATGATGATAATTTCAATTCTGTTGCCAGGAATTTCAGCCATAGGTTGCACACGTATATTAATGGTAACAATTTTGAGGGTTTGTTAAGGAATTAGATGTTTTCGTTTTCGTTTCGGTTACCTGACCCAGAAGGTTCTTTGTTTTTTATATTTCAAGTTACTTGTTTTGTATTTGAATTTGATAAAAATAAACGACAAATTACAAAATGTTAGCTTTTCATTCATTTTACCTTAAAACGGCTGCGCTTTCGAGATTTTAGTATTCTTGATTTTTGTCTTATTTTTCATTGTAGAACACATATTTGAGCGCTGGGGAGTGAACATTGACTCACCCTGTATAAATCACGTTGTATTAGTTATAAGAAACAGGTTAGGTGAAAAACCCTTCTCATCTAGTATATTAATGTTATATCGACTTACCAAGTTGAAATTAAATTTCACATCTAATGTTAACTAATTAATTCAAAGGAATGGGATATCGGCATCTAAATTCACACTTAAAAACATTTCTGGTACATCCACATAATTTTATAGAAATATAGTACTCCATGTAATTTAATCAAAAGCTCCAATCTTTAAATTACTTATATTTCTATTTTGTGTTACCGCTTTTAACATCATTCTCCTTGTATTCTTTAAGTTTCTTAAATTTAATTCCGTGCAGTTTCAGAAATATTGAGGGTTGCACATGGACTAAATGTAGGACCTTTGCTATTTCGTTTTAATGTACGTTACATTATACAGTATTTCTTTTCCTTGGAAACTTCAAAAATACTTTAAGATAATGTGGAAAATTCGGTAGTATACGCATACCTTTGATTAGGCTGAGAAGAATTATATACGAATTAAATCGGGAAAACGGCGGATAAAACAAAATAAAAATATTTCTTTAAGTACCTATACAAGCATAAGCAACCTCATTCGTAAATGTTATTTTAGCTTCTTGATGCAACGTTAAAAAAGAAATTGGAACAGTCCGAGTAAACAATTTGTGTAACTTAAATCGTATAAAAGGGAAGGCATTATTATCATAAACACGCATTTAGTAGCTACCTTATGTGTAAATAGCAGTAAAATAACTCGACTAAATTACATGCATCCAAAGCGATGCCAATAAGCAGAATAATAAAATTACAGCTTGTAATGGAATGGGCATTCCATAATATTGCCATTACTCCGCCTTTATGGCATTTACGGTCTTAAAGAATGGGTTAAAGATTGCACCACCTGGCCGCTATAACAGTGATTAGCTGCAAAAGAGACCGATGATAAGAAGTTAAGCTTAGACTAATCAATTTGTTCTTTCTTTCTGTCTTACTACGTGTATAGTATACTATTTGAATAATTTAGAATAAAAAACTCTTGGGAATTAGATATTTCTTATCAAAATATTTTAATGCCTGTAATAAGTAAGTTTTGAGATGGTTTCCATGCTGTGTTCTATTCTCTAGACGATAAACTATTCTCACGATTCGGTAATTGAGCCATAAATTAAAAGCGATCTCGTCGCTACCTATAATGATTTATTGTAACTAATATAAATTCGTTAAAGAAACTATTGCCTGCTTAACTCATTCCTTCTTTTTTCTTATTTAAAAAAAAACAAAGTAATTTAAATGGCCTTAAAACTATTATGTCGAATAATAAAGTGAAAACAAGGTTATTATAGAAGTGAACCAGAGAATAAAGACATTAAGGTGCGGGTGCGATACCTATCTTACCGTTAGTTTTTTATGAGGTCCTCCATAAATTTTGCACTTCTGTCGGACAAAAATTTTGGATGTTTCCTTGTCGGTACCTGACAACACAAGGACAACTGCTTATTATATAGATATTTCTATTTTTTCCTTCAGATTTTTTAGTATTTTTTCCTGCTTCTTTTTTCTTTCATACATTATCGTAAATACATATGCATGGCTTGAATGTACACCTTTTAATTTAATAAAATTCCGATGTTACAAACTAATGTTTTAGGCAACCACATACCTAAAGTAATCTATAAGATGTAAGCAGATACACTTTGGTTTTCTCATGCTTCGATTAATAAACGTTCGATTCATAAAAATGTAAAACCAGAAGTCTGAAATCGTAGAAACTAACGCATTTTATTTTTGGATTTCGTTTCTCGTGAATTTATACGTAGGTTAGCGACTGGCCATAATAATAGCTCCGAATTGCCGGTAGACCCTAGCATTACAAAAGCGAGTTTTTAATGGCGACCCTGAGTAAGACCTATATTTACAGGGGGAAGCAACCAGGGAATTGTGAGGCCGTTGGCGTTAGTTTGGTTTGGTTGCCTGAATCGTCAACATGTTTTTTTAATATGTGTTTTTTTGTGAAATATCAATTTTTTATGATTAATTATGGTGTAATCCGAAACAATTAATTTGGTGTTATTTTGAGTGCTGTTGTAAATCTGTGGTTCAGCTGATGATAGTCAAATGTCAAAATGCATAAATATTACTGTAAATTATATTTTATGATGGCAAATTACGCATGATACTATCGTCGAGAGTATGTTCAGTTTTCTAAGTTTCTCAAGCGTTTAAAATAATGAAACGTATTTTTAAACGAAATTACAATTAATAAATGGAAATAAATGCACGGAATACAATAATTAAATTCAATTAATGCTACTAATTATGCCAAATAGAATAACATACTTCGCATATTAATCGGCTAAATGATTAGTTATTCCTAATGTTACTACGGTCAGCCATATGTCTGTGTTTCCCATCGTTCATCACGACCAATCGATATCAGCAGTAAAATAAAATTACATCTCTCAACACACAGTTTACAATCATTAATTGTCAACTCAATTTTTCTTGGAGATTTTGCAATTAACGCCATAAAATTATCATGAAAATTACACAGAAGACAGAATAAAAATCGCGAGGATCGTAATCCATTTCATAGTGGAATGTTTATCCTGGTTTTAAAGAAAATAAGTTATCATTTGGTTTCACGTTGACAACTAGGCACTATAAATTATAACAGCTTTAAAGGAAGTATTCAAAATGTCTGCAAGATGTATTGTATTTTTCTCCTAATGTTGAGCGTCTTTAGTTTTTAGGTACAAGCGTTGAGCGTGTAATATTAATATGCGGAAAGAGATGGCATCCTTTCTTTGGAAAATTTAAATTTCGACCCTAAATAACATGTAAACGACATTTTAAAAAAATCGACTCAAACAATTAAGCACGTGAGAATTAATTTAGAGGTCATCACATAAGTCAAAAATGCCCGTGGATTTATCAGAGGTATAATAACGAGTTCGTGCCTAACACGAATTCAGGGCCGCTACTAATAGTCGTTACAAGTGAAGCATGGCGCCATTTCATTTATACAAACATCGCGTTCTCGCCAGATACAGGGAAGATCTTCGCTGCTGATTCATTTATAATTTGCAGTTTATCTGTTTATGAAGTGAAATTATGTTTCTCATTAGCAGACACAAGTGGCTGTCAAAGAATACCGCGAAATTCTAAATCAGATCGGAGCGAATTTCCGAATTTCCTTAAAGCAGTGGTGGAAATCTGAGAAAATCGGCCGGTTCGTCCTCCCGCAGAGGTTCCGAAAATAGTATACAGGGGCAATCGTCCAGCTGATCTTGGAAATGGGGAATGGGAAGAGGGCTCCATTACAGCGCGCGGCGACAGGCCATGCATCAACCCAGTCAGCTCTAGGATGTGTCCTGCCGGTTCCGCTCTGCCCGCTTCAGCTAGCTTTTCCTCGGACTAGATCTACAGAATAAGCTTGGTTTCGTTTTTAAGATAGCAGGAGTTAATATAATGGCGAAATGAGAATTTATCAGAAAGAATTCGCTATAGAAAGATAAATTTTAAACGTTTTTTATCGTTTAATTCCTAGTCGTTTTCGTGGTTCACCGTCGGTTTTCATAACCAGTATGTAAACAAAGAACACTCCGCCGAGGAATATTGTTAAATATTTGTCGAAAAACTCATTGTTAGAGCAAGTAAACATTAGTCTTGGCGAAATATTAAGCATACCAAAACGTTAAAATAACACTGGTTTATCTTACAAACTCGCTTTCGCAGACGCCGGCAGTGTCAAGAATATAAAACGAACAGGCAGAAATACCCCATTACCTCGTGCAACTGCAATATGCAATCAAAATCCACCTACCGTTTTAAATCAATAAATAAACGAGCTAATGCATTTTTAATAAGATATGGAGTGCTATTAATATAATAGTTATAAACTCGACCACCAACGACGCAAGATTATGCTGGCTATTCTATTAGGCGCAATCTGAATTCACGATATCATCTGTACAAGTATAATGAAAATTTCCGACAGAGTATTTTGCATCTCGTTCTTCACATCGTTCAATAAATCGCTCCTCTTATTTTAGTGACGCCACGTTAACGTAAAAATACGCGGTACACGTAAGTTATGAATTAAATTCATACACGAAGCGGCTATTGTAAGGTTATAAAAACATGTAACACCCTACTGCTAGTATACTGTTAAAGAGGCGTAATTTCACCCTTGATCAGTCCGTCTGATCGTGGATAAGGTGGAGTTCGTGCATCTTAGAGAGTATTGCGCTTTTATATATTATATATTACGTACCCGTTGCCAAGAATTACAATAAAAGGACTTCTATAAACTACACCTCATGCTACACCTTTAGATGTTCGAAAGTACATATTTTCTTATTTTACACATACATGTGCTTGCATCGAACAGCTAAATACTACGTGCAAAGATTATTGTAAAAATTGAACTGTAAAAAACGCTTTGATGTGGCTGAATTTAAAAATGTAATATAATGACCTTATTGATAGCATAAAATAGGATAAACAAACAACAGAATTTTTTCCGATTTATTATCTGCATCTCTATGTGGATCAATGTTTAAAACTATGAAGAGAACGGATATATTAAAATTTTATTAAAAAAGTTAGAATACAATCTTGCAATTTCTACTGTTAGAAAAATTCTTCGTATATAGGTATCGTTCAAATTAGCTAAAAATAGAAAATGTACGCAAAGTACTAAAGAAATGAACTTTAAGGGAAGAAACAAGAAAATATTAACTTCAGAATTTGAATTAGTGACGATAACTGATAAAAGGATACATCAAGGTACTTAAGCAGCACTATAGTTTACTTAACATTGCCTTGATATATCAATCAGAAAAGTATACAAGGCGACAAAAACAATGTACACCTTTATCGTTAGATTATGCACTTTATAATTATCTATGTATTTTTTAAAATTATGTGGATGAAACGCCAATCTAATCTTTGACAAGCTTTTCAAATTAAAGTCAAATCAAGGTTGAAAAATAATAGAAAAATAATACTTTTAAATACAATACAAGACGCCCACCATTTTTATACGTAAGATCGTGGAAAAAGATGACATTATTTGTTTTAACAATTTTTCAAAATAAACTATAAAATGCATTCTTGTAAAATATTCGAAAAGTATAGTATTGCAGTTTATACAAGTTAAGCAAGTTAATAATACATACTGTAGAAGTTTCATTGTCAAGTTTCTTTGTTTTTAAAATTCTTCCCGTTCGTTTTGGCCACATGTTTTGCATTAATAAATGATTATAAGTAAACCTGTGAATGTATGCAAAATCAATGGCTAGAAGTCTCGAGTACGCGCAACTAAACTACGGAATGCGAACGAAATAAATAGAAATCAATTGAAGTCAACCACAAAAACCTTAATTCTTTCGAATTTTCTAAGCTTTAAAGCTTAATTGCAAATTTTGAAAATTTGAATTTGGTAAAAGCTTAATAAAAAGTGCGAAGCTTCGAGAATTCTGACCAAAAGCAGTGGAAAGCATGAAGGAACTCTAAAAATCATCTAATAAACAAATGATGGTAATTAACATGACTGCTGGAAGAACCAAACCAATTTTAATAAAATTCCATAGTTTTTACTGAAATTACAGTAGAATACAAAAACTGATTACTCGAAGTAGTGGAAAATTACGAAGAAAAACTTCATATATGTCCATGTAAAAATTCTTTGGTTACTCGAATTTTGATAACTGGAATTTCTCGATAGCTCGAATGAATCTATTAATACATAAAGCAGGTAGTTACTTTGTTAAGTTGAATTCCCCTCTACGTGAAGTAAAAAATAACTGAATCTTAACAATCCTGGACTTTATGTACTATAAAGCATATGTTTCTACAAACTGCATACAATCTAACCATAGAATGTCACTTAACATCAAAATTTTTTAATTAACTTCGGCAACATGATATCACGTGGAATGGAATAACTTTAATAGTGGAAAAGCTATAGGAGCAAGTGAAACAATGTAATTATATACTAAACATACATAAGTGCAAACGAGTACGCATAATTATCATAGAGCGTTCTAATCGAACTCGACACCGAATTGTCGCTTGCTTACAGTGCAGACCACGCATCTGTCACATAATAAAGCCGTGGAAAAATAGCCAATGGGGATCAAATTTCGCTAAGTTGCAATACAGCAGTAATGAAAAGTGTAAACGGCATACCTAGGCCTGTGTCTGTGTCTGTGTTGTATTTACCTATTTCTCGGTGAAAACAGTAAGTCGAGTTTTTCGTGTCAAATTTTTTTGCCGTTCCCTTCAGGTTCGAGTTATCGAAGTTCGACTGTAATCTTACAGAAAACAAATAACAACCAAGACACATTTTTATTTTTGAGAATTCCCAGATTAACGCAGATAGCTTATTTTTACTTGGAAGATATTCTAATAAATTATTTAGTAATTAGCTGAATGTGTTTGCTCAAAATTTCCATTAAAATGTCAGAAATTTACATTTTTTGCAATTTTAGGCATTCTTCCAACCAAATAGGGAAAAATCTAGTATTCTAAGAAATTCCAGAAATTCACCTGGAAATAACCGAAAGGTAACTGCTAAACGGGGTGGCAAACGTTTTCAAATATTTTCTTTCCTGCAAACAATTTAGGGCCAAATTCATGAACATGACTGCAATTTTCGTTTTCCTCACCTTCAATTCGCCTTAACTTCCACTTACGTAAAGAGACCTCAATCTCAAAATTCAAATTCATAGTCAAACAAATGTAGCTCTTTTTGTGAAGAACGATTGTAGGCGGAAATAGTAATTCACCTCATTGACAATTCGATAACATAAGTTTGTCTTTGAAGAAATTGGGAATTATCTCCTGATCTGCACCAAGCTACTTTGCAACTTTTCATTATACATTTTGCAATTACTATTAAAAACTACATTCCGCGATGTCTGTAGCAACGTTAAAAAAATGTACCAAATTTGGAACAGTATTCAGTTTTAGTAATTTATACTTAAGTTTGCGCACAAACGTAGGAAATAGGCATTTCGACTTCCACGATTTGACAGTCACGGCGTGACACGTTAGTCACCAAACCACAAATCTTTTCTATAAAAGTAGGAAGCTCAATGCTCAAGATTTGGCATAACTTGTACTTCTTGTTTTGTATCGATAAATGTGGCATGTGTCAAAGCAGAGGATTAGACAGCTAGGTTCTACTTGTCTATGCTTCTGGTAGTCTTCCCTGTCCAAATTTGTTTCCGTCATGAAAGAATGATCAACCAAACAAGACTATTGAACAGCTGGCACTAGCTTCATAGACATGGAAATGATTACATCGGTTTCCAAATTAGCTCAACTAAACGTGCATCGTAAAAATTCGACTTGAGACCCTACTAATGTAAAATCGAAAATAGCCAACCAGACCATGGGTCTGCACCAAGCTACTTTGCAACTTTTCGTTATACATTTTGCAATTACTATTAAAAATTACATCGCGCGATGTCCGTAGCAACGTTAAAAAATGTACCAAATCCCTTCATTAATGAAATACATATTCATGACGAACGTTTGATTTGGGATGAATTATAATATTTATGTACAACTTAATCCTACGAGAGACTTCGGGCACGGTTGAATTACATCCCAAGAGAAATGGCTAAGGAAACTCACAAGAAATCGAAATCGATCCCAAATTTATTTGCTAACCATCTATCTGCTGCATGCTTAATCTAACGTGACATCTGCGGTATTCACATTGTCCTTGCAAAATCTCAGATATAGTTACTACTAATTCATTCCAAATGATTTTTCAAGGGACGAGAATAACGTACTTATGGATTTGTAAAACGAAAACTGCATTTGCCTATTTTCTTGTTTTGAGAATTTTTGGATTAGTTGATTCAAAACGACTTGTTAGAGAAACTATCTAATAGTACGTGTTTGATGGGATCTCAACAATCAGTCAATATACTCGTACGTGTAATACCTAGAAATAATTTTAGAAGCAAAAGATTGCAAATTAGCCAATTTAAAAAATTATTGAAATACTTATTCTTTCTGCACCTATGAAATTTTTATATTTATAAGTAAATTCCTGAAATTTGTTTCAGTCTGAGTATAGAATACTAAAAGCCTACATTTATTGTTAATTTGGGGAGAATTTCTTACGCTTGCTCATTCTGGACTTTCCATAATCAGCGCGTAGTGTTTAAATATTATCTTTATCTGTAAAATAATTTATTATTTATTTTATTGATATTATGAGTATAATAAGTTTTAGCAGACATTTCTAAATTTGCAAAACAAGATTGTTGGCGGTGGGGTATGCATGTAACTTGGAGTTTTATGGTAATGATAATACAGAGTTTGTGTATAGAATGGGTCATGGACGGTGTTTTGTGCTTATATGAAATTTTTGAAACAACACTGCCAGCGAGCGTTAGTAACAAACACTAATTTATTTGCTTTTTGACTGTTGGAACCAAAGATAGATCAACGAAAATTAAATAAAATATCAAGCAAGACGTTTTTGATTGTTTTGGTTCAGTTTAGTTGGCGAAAAACTTTTTTTAAAGTTCAAATTGTCCGGAAGATAACAATGAGTTGCCTACAAATTCATTTACATAATAGTTAACTGAACACTTGCTTATGAATACGATAATGTTTTCTGCGTGTTTGTTTCTTAAATTGCGTAAATAATTAATTAAATTTAAATTACAATAGAAGCACTATGTAGCGGAATTATCTAAATAAACAAACAAGTTGCACTAACTACGTAATCGTTCTGAACAATATTTGCAAGGTTTAATTTTCCTAAAATAGGCCTCTTCAATTTTTGTACTTTTTTTTTCTGTTTTTGAGTTAATTGAAAGTAACCTTGTAAGAAACAATTTTTACAAAAACATCTAACAAAAAAATAAAATAAATAGTTAAGATAATTGTGCTTGATGGATATTAGATCGTATTATCTTTACATGCTACAGTTGCAAAACTGTATTTTACTTATACTTTCACAAACTCTTAGAGCTATTAATTACAAAGCACTTGTTTACATTCAGACAAAACCTTTTAAAATTCTAGTTTCAAAAGTTTGTAAATTTTGACAGCAATATTGCAAAGAAAATGATGCTTTGGGAAATAAGATTTGAAAAATGTTGCATAAAATTTATATTAACTATTGATTATTTTCTATTTTGCTTTTTTTTTCAATATATACCCAGATTTCTACAAAAATTTTCCATGATATCCCAAACTCGTTACTATACGGCTTCCTTTTAATCTGTCACGATTTTTACTGTTATTATACATGTAGAAAACGAATTTACTAAATGAAACTTAATCTAAACCAGCTAATATATTTCAAGTTTTTTTAGCACAACTCGTTTTTGACTATCTCAAAAAACATTATTATTATTATGCTTATTCTAAACAAATTGCACTATTCCAAATTAGCAATGCTTTTCTCCATTTAAGAATCTAATTTGTATCATGGATAAGATGCTATTACGTAGGAAAATAATCACAGAAAAGAGTTTATTCACACCTTCTTTACAGTCGTTATATGTGTAATTTGCATTACTTTGTGAATACTTTTTCGCGCCCAAGAGAATTTGCATTCGAAGAAGAGAGTAATCACACTAATCAGCTATCATTCAAATGAAGTGTTGGAAGCAACAAGATGGTGCGTGTAATCTTGTTGCAATTTTGCAAAATTACCACTTGTGTAAAAAATTAATGAAAATTGACGGAAGTAAAATTTAAGAAGATAGAAAAAATGTGAGTTTGTTATAAAAAGATTAATGCAAAAATGTAATCATAATATAGACGTAATCATAGGTTAGGTTCAAAGAACAACCACGAAAAACTGGTAGCGGGTAATATAGATTCTAGACTCTATCCTAAAAAATTTTGCAAGCATAACAGGATGAGGCGGTTTAAATGAAATTTTTATAAATCATAATTACAGCTTACTTCATTTTTGCAAAAAGAAATTAATGTAAAATTAATTATTTGATGTATCTGCAATTTAAATTCTTCTAATATAGATTCAGTAATATATTATTTACTTAGTAATTATAAAAATAATAACAAACGTTCATTTTATTTGAAACAACAACAATCAAAATTGTTTTAATAATTTTTGCATATTATCAAAATTGAAGATTAATGTTTAAAAGTCAAAGGTTACTGTAAATAAAATAAATGAGCAACTAATTTTTTAACGATTTTTATTAATAATTTTGTAAATAAATTTTATTTTTAATTTCAAAATTATCATTGCAATTTGAAAATTTGTTTTTGATATGCGTTTTTTTTTCTAGATGTGTAGATTAATTAATTTATTAATAAGTTGGGTTGATATTTGAAAAATTAATTGGTATATAGATAGAGTGAAAACGTGTTTACTGTGTAAACTAAACGGGGTAATCGATTTGTAATTTTCCAACAGGATAACATTTAATAAAATAAATTGGTGGAGTGTTAATTAACGAATTAAAATAAAACTTGAAATAAAAAAACTGCAGACTTTTAAGTTTAATATGCAACACAATTTTTGATTAAAGGTTCATTAAAAACCAGTGTATGGAATTTACTAAATAATTAATCCTAAAGGCTTTAAAATCTGACATAATTACCTTTATCTTTTTTTCTCATAGTTTGCTGGATATTATGTTTTCAGGATAGTGAAGAATTAATTTTCATAGTTTAACCGAAAAGTAATCCAAAATTTGTACGAGAGACTAAACGATTATTTGCAATTCAAATCGGTGATACATCTAAAACGTTGGTATATTCAAATTTAAGTAATTCTAAACCATTTCATTTACATTCTAATTGCAACAATGTATATAAGAAATTGAAACTACTACAAAACTGTGGGTGCGTCTAAATAATACTCAAAAATTCAAAAGGTACCGAACGTGGTGGACATTTAAATTGTTATTATACTCGTTATGACTGATAATATTTAAAACAGTGGAAGATAATGAAGAATAATTAATGTGGGCTCGTTTAATGTTCAGTAATTGAAATGTCAAATATCTATTTGTCGTCTAATTAACAATAAACAGGGCTACAGGCCCTTTAAGACTATAAAAAGCTCGTTTTTTCTATTCACTTAATCATTTTTAAATTGTTGTTTTGATACAAAATTAAATTCTCTTCTATTCCTTTGTTCCATTTAAAACGATTTTTATAGGGAAATTCTTCTATTTGGTTTGTTGTCCTATCTATTATACAAACACACTATTTCAGATCCCCATAACGCTTCGCATATAATAAGGCAGCTTGTATCGATCTTATGGAAAACGTTCACTGAATAAAGTATACTGTTTTATTGATTCACTATCAGACTTTTAATTAGTTATACGGGGTGTTCCTATCGCCACTTTCTATTTAACCGTAAAATTAATTGGATAGTTCCTAATTAATATGAGGGAGTTCGTGTCTTTTTATTTTTAATCTGCAAAATGGGCTAATTTAAATATTTCTAATTACCATCAAAACAGTAACTACTCTGCATATTAAATTAATAATAATTTTGTGATAACTTCCGAAACAATAAAAAAGAAAAGCAAATTTTCTATGTAAATTTTTGTTTTAAATTTCACGTTGTATATCGTAATTTTATCAAACTATTTTTTGTGAATGTTATTATTGTGCTTGCTTTTTCATAAAGATATATGGGTTATGGCTGCAGTAAACGGGGTGAGAGTGAGAGCAAATGGCCGACTGAAGACTGTTCACAACCCCACTGTCCACTTAGGAAGGGGCAAATGAAGACATTTTGATTTATAATTTAATATTTTCGGCCGTTTCATTCTATTCTTTTAGAAGCTAACCTAGATTGTACATTTTTGAAGGTAGTAAAATCAATATTATTTTAGTGGAAAGTTGAATACAGTTTTAACTAGATGAATAAACATATTTTTTAAACGAGTAATGAAATTTACATTCGATTTTGCATCTCAATTTGGACCTGTATTTTATCAAGGCGAATCCTCTTGTCGTATACAATCACAATGCATCAGGTTTTATTGTCTTACACCCATTTGCTGCTGAGAAAACCTAAGAAAGTGCCAATTGAACGAGCAATAAAACTCCGCGACGATTGTTTTCAATGCTATATATTAACGCCAGAAGAGTTACTTTAATTCTGGAGAGAACATTTACGGGTAGTACAGCCTGTTTAATTGATATTTTAACGAAAACTCGGTCCTGAAATTCAATCAGGTTTATAAAAGAGCGCGGCGAAAAATTTCTAATCCGTATACAAGACCTTCCTCTCCTAATCGTCTGTATATTGCTTATACCGACGGCAAAACTATTATAGCATGTTGGAATGTGAAGTACAGTTTACCTGTAAAATACTGCAGTCCAAAAAAATAACACTGTCGCTTTTTAAACGATCTTATTGTATGCAATAACAGTTGTTCCTGTACACTAACGGCCGTTGTGACCTTCTCGCTGTTTTACGATTTGTTGTGTACATTCATTGAAAAGTTTCGGTAATAAAAAGTTTGGCCTAGGTCATTGCTCGTTTGTTATAATATAGTGGTGCGTCTTTTTATTTTCAAGTTTGTATTTTTCTTGTTACTAAGAAAAGAATTCTTCTACCTATTTTTACACGGTTAAGTCAGCAAATTTATTAATAATTTCAAATATTTAAAAATGGATAGTTCTAGGATTTATGTTTTCTCAATGAAGTCTAATTCTCAGAATTATTGCTCAAAATTAAAAATATAATAATTCTAATTCACTTTTAAAATATATTCTTTATTTTATTTTATTGAAATCATCAAATCACTCAATTTTGATTTGAATAGTCCTAATTAAAATTAGTCTTTCAATTTACACCCTGAAGATATTTCTTGTTTATAATAAGCTAGAAAATCCCCCTGCAATAATCCATATCTTTAAAAGAACAATCCAGCAATAATAAATTATTGCATGAGCTTTGATTTTTGAAACAATTTATTACCATTGTTGCCAAAATAAATCCTTGGCATTAAATCCCCAAACATAATTCAAATATTTAATTACCTATAAATTAATGTAAAAATGAGTACCCTATATACCTTGATTGCATTTATCATGTTCTATGATCTGCTGTTATATACTAAACGTTGATAGATGTTAGAGGAAGTTTAAAAAAATTATTGGAACAGGCTTAAGGGAATTATTTTTAATTAACAATTAAGCTTTTACATTTAATAGCCGTTGGCCGATTTCGTGAGAATAACAATTAATGCGATTTAGTAAGCGGTTAGTTCTCAGTCCACAAGACGACAAGGATACTATTAATTGCTATTGGTTCGCCAAATCGATAGCGCGAGGGACAACTTCTGAATTTATTAATTTCTTGTAGTATAGATAAAAGAGAAAGTTTTGCTTCTTGCATAGCCTTTTATGTAATTTAATTAAAATTCTCCTATATAGGTAGAAGTAAAATTTTTGTAAGAATCAAAAATTCTTTCCCGAGACTTTTACAGAAGCACTTGGCCGATATATTAACTTTTGGTTAGGGTGGTCCATGCATCATCCCGGCAGGCGCCGGTGTAAGATGTCATTGGAATTCTACGCAATCGATTATCTACAGCATATATTCGCGGTTCACATGATTTATTAATGACAACTTTCTTTGTTTTGGATATTTAATATTAATATTTCATATACGTACATATGTGTATTCGTGTTCAAGATGTCAATACTCGTTGAACACGTGTTACTGGTAGCGAAATTTCCTATGCACGTTACAATCGAAGGAACTGTAAACAATAATTTGCAACAGAATTGGGTAAATTAGCACTTGATAATTATGAGAATCATCAGCGCAGCGCCAGCTACTTTCTCTCTCGATTATTCGTTCCCTTAACTCCAATTTGAATCTGAAACACAACCAAGAAGAAATTTAATTAACGACTCTTTGTAACTAAAAGCGTTGTACTGAATTTAACAATGTAAATAGGTAGTGCATTTAGTGAAAAATTAGTAGGTGTTAAAATTAATATCGAATTGATTTGAAAATAGCTTTCAACATGAAACTGTGTGTGCATAGAAATAATCAATTTCAGTGTTTGTTAAATAACTACTAACTCATAAGTCTAGAACATTTTGCGTTAAAACAACTCCAAGATTATTTAATTCTAGGGGATTCAGAAGTAGGGTCACAAACGGAAGAGAAGCCTCGAATATGGTGATGTATTGCCTGAACTCTTGTATCCACCCTTTTGGGGTGCTTGGCTATATAGAATTTTTCTACAAGATAAAATATGTCTGGAACGAAAACAAACCTACACGAAATGGTACGAATACTTGACTAAAGAACAAATTATTAATGGGCGCGTATTGAATAAATTAACGTCGACGAAATTAGGAGTAACTTATTGTAAAAAACAATGAGTTGAAAAATAGCTGTAGGTCAAATGTCAGAACTCTACTACGTTTTGCTATTTTAATTGTTGTTATGAAACTTACTGCCGTTTCCTATTTGATTAATCGCCAGATACGATTCGCGCTACGCTTTAACGTTTTGTATGTATGTAGTAGAAATATAGCAAAATAGTGTCAGTTGAATAGAACAGAGTGGTAGAGTACATTTGGTTCAAATTTACGTTTGCTTTTATTGGTCCATTAACGTTAGATGTATTTTTAAACAACAAGCTAGAAAACTTTACGTAGGTAACATATAATGATTCGAATGGCGCGTATTATATACAACGAAGAACACAAAATAATAATTTGCAGATTGTGTTCTCGAGAAATAAAAGAAATGAAAATCAAAAGTTTGCTCTCTGTTATGTGAACACTAAGAATAATTGGAATATATGGTAAATAATTCATATTATCATTCCCGCCTGTTTTTCACTTACTGTGAGTCATAGTGACTGAACCTGTAGTTGCGATTGTAGGCAGATGGTAAGATTGATAAAAGTCAACGGTATAAAACCACTAACTTTGTCCGTCTACCTTTCGTTTTCGTACGTGAGATGCATCATTCTGAACAATGTAAGATAGATTTGAACTACAAACAGTGATCAAGATGATGAAGTGGGCAAAACTTTATAAAGTCTGTCAGACTTTAACTTGACTAAGGTAGTCTCAATCTCTGTTGAAAAACTAAAATCTGATAAGTAGTACCTACTCATAGTTCTACAAATATAAGCTAAATCTCACAGTATTATCGAGCATACTACTTCATTCATATTGCTCACTTTAGCTTTGTTTGCCTCGACTATGTACACTGCCCTGCAAATTAAAAAGTTTCAACTCAGAAAATAAATAAAACTGGGTTTAAGATAATGCTGGATTAGTTGCAGTGCCAAGAAAGAGTCATACATACCAATTTTTAAAATGACCTATCATATAGAAATGTAAAAAGAGTGAAACGCGTTTCACTCTATATCTTGAAACTATGATTTTCAGAGTTTATTTGCAGGGCAGTATAGTAGTTTTTCGTTTGGTATTCTTCTTTTTTTATATTTCTCCAAAAAACTTTTATGATATAATACAGTTATAGATGTTAGTTGGTTTCTGTTATATTTTGAGTTTAAATTAATGCTAACTCCAACCTATGTTGATCGAGATCAAACACATACTTTGCTTTCTTCTGAGATGCGTTCATTGAACGTCTGTTTGTATTGTAAACTGTAGCTGATTAAAAGGCCATATCTAGATACCATAGATCGATTACCTATATCTACAGTTCTAATCTTTTCTATGACTAGGAATAAATGGTTTCGTGCTATTGTTTTTGTACTATCGTTTTTGGTTTCATGTAACAAGTAATGTTTGCAAACAATACAAATGCGGAAAACGTATCAAACATGGACGAGTGAGAAAAATTCCAATTCAATAATTTCTATTATTTTTGTCTAGTTCAGAGCTTATGCTTTTTATATATGGTGTACTTCTCTGATAGAACCTTTAGTTGTAGAAACTATAAAATATTCGCCAATAAGACTCGAGTAAAAATAACAGTTCCTATTTTGGAACTTTCCAGAAACCTTTAAATACCACATTTTCATAACTAAGTACTGCCTTAATCCTTTCTAGTAGAATTTATAAATTAAAAGATTCGAAACCACGAAGCTCATTGATAAATGCCCAGTAGCGACGTAAAATTAGTTAGTAGGGGTCAGTTTGAGGTCTTGTGAATAGAAATCCATGTAAAAGATCTTTATAAAACTGAATTTTTTTTCCCAATATCTACTGAAATATTCATTATTTCAATGTTGTGCAAAAGCTATGGTACATGGGTGTATTGCTATGTATATTAAGTTCTGATCTCTCAAAGATCCTTCAACCAAAATACATGAAAATTTTCAAACTCTTTTGACCTAGAAGACTTAAGACCTTAAAGGTAACAGTAAGACTAACAGACTGTTATTATGAAAAAATCTTGATAGGTTTGAATAACTTAACTTAATCAAAACTCAAACAACCAGGGAAGTTTAAAAAATCTGAGCAGTTTGAACAGTCTGAGGGGCACTCAGAGGCCTATATAGGTTTAACCTACATTTGAAACCACATCTGGGAAGACACTGTTCTGCAGTAATGTAATGTGACTTTTAACTACATCAAAATACAGTAAATACAAACTTCAATTTTATCTAAACTATCAAAAGTTAAAAAAGGGACGACGAATATCAAAGTTCGAGAAGATCAAATATCATTTGCATTCATAGCTAGTCTAGCCAATATAAAGGTTATTGAAAATATGTGGCTGATTCTACCTTTTTTAATTTCCTTACAAACGCGTGAATAGAGGAAAGAATCGTTTTCAGCAATCGGAAGAAATTGTATAATCATTCTTTGGCAATAGACATCTCTCTAGAATATCTATTAGTGTTAATCAAACTTTTATACAAAACCTTCATTTCCATTTTTGACTTCATATATACCACATTGAAATTCGTACGCGGGAAAATCTTCTTCGTTCATATGCGCTTGGGGCCTACTATAATCTTTCGTATCAAGCAAAGAGTTTCCTTGAAACTCGTAAAATATTGAGAATGCTGCTTTAGACGAAGAGAGTTAACAGTTTTAGACATTTTCATGTTTCTAGAAAGGAAGTGAAAGAAGAAATGCTTATCTTCCAGACTATTACGATTGTCAATACATACTTACAATTTTGTCAGTACTTATTTACAGCTCGAACACGAAAGGTTGGCTTATGAATGCATTATCAATCTTCATAATGACAGCATATGAGCAAACCATAACAAATCAGATTCGTAAAAAATAAATGCCCTAAGAATATGTTCAAAAATCAGAAGCTAATGTTACGTTCCTGCAAAAAGGTTTGCTTTTGAATCCGTCTTCTTTTGTTGAGCGAGAGACGACACATACAAAATTTTGGGCGGGACCTATCTAAACAATCATGCTTGCCTTTCTCATACTTATGCATTCACATCCCTCTTTACTGCGTTTTGTGTTATTATAACTGTTCTCTCTGAGGCAGTCACCTCACTCCTATTTGAGTTGAAGATCTCTTGAAGTGATATGGACTGTAAATGCTCATTAAACTATCACGTTGAATAATTTAAATCCAATTTCAACATTAGATCAAGACCTTCTTATTTAAGATTACATGGACACTTTGCATAACATTTTAGTAATGTCTGCTGCCGACGATGCAATCTAGTAACAAAGATTGAACCTCAAAGAAAAGACCACAGTTTGCGAAATTGTCTTGGCGATAGAAGATTTCCACGTTTCAACTGCCTGCTCATTTCTTTGGTTTTTGGCATGTAGTAAAAGGATGAGTGATTTGACATTCTAGATTTGTAATACAACATCTGTGCTGATTTAGATTAAATCTAGACCATATTTGAAAATACATGCAAATGTAAAAAAAATATTTTTATTGGCAGAGCGTGTGAGGTATCACACATAGATTTATTTGTGCAACTCGAACGCTTTTTGAGTATCTCCTTCAATTCTAAACCCCTTTAACCTTGATTTCTTTGAATGTCATATAAGTTTTGGTATTTTAGTTGAAGATTATAGGTGTCATAGGCATTGAAGCTATTTTAACTAAGTTGCGCCAAAACTTCGAAATGTATAGATCTTTATTGTTCCTCCTACTTGAGAAAAAAAAAGTCCAAACTCTTTGGTAGAAAGTCAACAGGAGACTTCTTTCATTGAAGTTCTTGATGTATGGAGGTTTTAATTTCGTTTTTTCTAAAGAAATTAAGTTTTTTTTGTTAGTTTTAAAATGATGATTGCTGAAAACCTCGTAACCAATAATTTTGACTTTCTAAGATTCATTTTGATTAAATTGTAATATTAGCTTAAATAAGTATTTTGAAAAATTTCATGATAAGGCAAGAATGGAATTGCATTTAGAAAACAGCTTCTGGACAATTTGACGGTGCGGAGATGAAGCTAAGGAACAACTTGAGTATTAAATTAATCTTCAAATAAACACTCTTGTGCAGGTCGATTTTATTTTTATATACAGATTGTTTAGCGTTTAGTAAACATATAAGCCTGATGACTATATCTAAATAGAACTTAGGTCGAATTGTGAACAAGTAGCACACTATTAACTCAAGTAGACCGTAGACTGTAGACCACTAACTACTTAACTTGTTAATCTAAACACATAAATGAAGTGAAAAATGAGTCTTTGGCCCGGTTTTTGCTGCAGGTATCAAAGGCGAAAATGAAGATTAAATACGTCTACTGATGAAATACAACAGACGATTTAGTACTGTTCCATAAAAGTGGAAGACAAATTATGGAGTTTGTCTCTACCATTATGAAAATCAACTTTGAAGAGATAGATAGAAGAAAAATAAAATGAAAGTTGTTATTGAATGATTACCGAAACCTGACCTTTTGTACTATTTTGTATGTAAATGATAGTTTTGCAATTTTGATTATCCACAAGTACAAGCAAGATGTTTAAGGAAATATTCCTAATGAGAATAATACTGTTTATGATAAATACAGTGTTAAAATAAATTTTCCATAGTTTTGTTCTTAAATATTGTCATTGATCTTCTTTCTTCATTTATCATCTTCTAGTGAATCTTATGATTTTCATTTTTAAAACGATTTTCTTATAAACCACTTTTTGTTTTGATATTTGAAATTCACGAAAAAGCAAATAGGCGCGGCGCGGCATGTTATTGAAAAGTAAAAAGATATAGGCAGAGGGGATTTTGTGTACGACAGAGGAAGTTGGTCTAGAAATATTTAAAAATAATTATTTGAAGGTGATATTGCATGTTTAAATGGCCATACTTCTGACCTTGCAACAATTTCTCACTTTTATTCCAGTAACATTTAGACAAGGCTATGCTATAACACTACGGGACGGAAAGATGATATGTGTAATGTTGAAAGAAATGAATTTTTTAATATTTTAAAAAGTATCATTAGTGGTTACATGCTCTTGTGTAGGAAGTTTAAAATGGCATTCATATATTAATCAATTGTAACCTTTTTTCACATTCTCAAAATAGCCTTATTTCATTTTTTAATTAAGAAATTGAAAGGGTAATTGCTTATATACGACATACACAAAATTATAGGACACCAAATAAGTATGACATTTATTTCTTAATTATTATTCCAAACTAGGAGAATGAATGGAGAAAATTATGTTTATTTTCTTATTTCTTATTATCTAATAATTACAATTTTAATTTGGATTTATGTATGTAATTATAAGATTTTGCGATTGTGTTTCCACATTGACGTCAATTTCGAGCAATTTAAAATAGTATAAGTAAATGTTTTCAGCAAACTTTTTTAAATGATCTGTTTTGAATTCACTCACTACAGCAGCAGCATTATACAATAGATAACACTGGTTTGTTTTGGAAGAAGTGGGGCAGCCAGCCCTGGGTCAGTTAGAGAGTCTGTTCATCTAGGCGTATCTCTGTGGCACACGCACAAACATGGTTTATGTTCTTCCCTGACATTTATGCTCTTTTTATTAGCCGTTAACTTGGACAGCCTGAAATCATATCCATTCATTCGTTTTATTTTATGGGATTATCTTGGTAAACTATAGTTTAAATTATAAAAATAAGATCATATAATAACACCTATTTTAGCTTGTTTTTATATTATATTGTTAAGTAAAAATTTATTTATTATTAAATCACTGTTTGTCGGACATTAAACTTGGACTTCTGACCTGTTACTAATTGTTAATTAAACTAACAGATAAAAAAACGTTTCATGTTGTTTTTTTTATTAAAAATAATATTTTATATCATGTCAACAATTTGTTCTGTTAATAATATAACTACGCTATTCATCATCGATGCCTATAAGTTATACTTATGCAAATTCTTTCTTCATAATTCTTTTAGCTTCAAGTGTAGCAATTTTTTGAATATTTCCGCATTTATCAAATTACTCTTGTAAGTATAGTGAGCTATCAAATACGGCATAATCAAAATAATGCTCATAAAAGGAGGTTGTGAAGTGCCATAAAAAAGATATATACTTATGGGATGTGTACATTTTATATCCCTATCCATACGGATCTTTTTGTTCCTTTGATCATTTTGTATACATGTTTATTAGTAAAAATCTTTATTTTATTTTAGATCAAAATCATCGATAATCTTTATTTTCTCATTAATTTTTTTCTTCTAATAACGAACCCGTTTTAGAGTTCAACTAAAGTGAGTCTGTCACGTAAGTAGAACTATTTTTTTGTAATCAATAGAAGTTGTGATTAATTTTTTAATTTAAATTTTGATTAATACGATTCTTGTCAAAGGCATAAATCAAAGTTAGATTTATGTTTAAATTTACTTAGGAAACACTTGCTTTTTGCGTGGGTACTATAATTACTGACTATATTTTATTGCTTGTTTGAAAAATATTATTACATGCTCTTTAAACTTGTTCCATTTCTAGTAAATTATAAATTAAAAATAATTTATAGAAACTAGAATGATTTCTTTTAGTATTATCTACAAGTATTTTTAGTTATCTATCGATTACATACCAAAAACTATAAATTATCTACCATTTCCCTGAAAAATGCTTAAAAATAACGAATTGACTGTTGACTTGATTTATACGAAAGAACAGTACGTCTAAATTAAAAAATATCATCCTCTTGCAAATCTCTCGTAGGTAATTTCGGTGCTTTTAGTAAAAGCTACAGTGGCAAAAAAGTACGGGCATTACCGTGTTGTTCTCTGTTTGGGAATGAGTTATAGCCTTCAGAAACATTAGCCAGAGGTAGAGTCCCGGGTCCTATAGTGAGTTGGGAGAGCAAAACGACATTACGTCCAAGTGACCAGAGTTTTACCTACATTTATTTAAGTAACACGACATCTGTATCTTTATTTTGTGTTTTGTGTGGGGATATTTGTGTAGAAATTTGTTGTATTGTAATATAGGTTGAAAACTGTTCAGATTTATTTATTATATTTAATTATTTGTATAGTACAATATGCAGGTAGAAAATATTAATTTTTTATTATTTGGTATTCAATTATACCGAAAGTATTTGAAATTCGTTGTGTCTCACAAGAAAAGTATTTTGCAAGATTGAAAAATTACTGTTTGGTTTATTGGTAAATTAATTTAGGCAATAAAACTGGATTCATTGGTATATTCGATAAAGGCGTTAACTTTAGCATTCGACAGTGTTAATTAATTACCTGGTGACGGTTTATTTAGACAAGAGAAGACAACCCTTAGTATGGAGAACTAACGTAACAGCACTTTTTTCAAATGAATTTTAAAAATTAAATAATTTATGCTTTACTACATCTAACCAATAATAAATGCATACTGAATATTAATGATTTTAATAAATGTCAAGTATTTTCAATTCTAGTTTTAAATATTTAACTTTTTTTGTTTTTTACATTCACTGTTAATCCTGGGATATACGAAACGTATGACCTTAGCATAAAACATTTCATTTCATATTTCATAATTTAAATTTTAAAACAGGGAATCTTTAGAATTCACACGCATATGAATTTGTATATTGTACATACACATTTCAGAAAGCAAAAATAATTAATGCACATATTACTATTTATCCTGTGCTTTACATCATTCAAGAATTAAAGTTGTTCTTTAAAAAAGTCATATTTCCGGTTGCATTTTAAGTATGAAACAATTGTAAATGGAAACCATTCCTTATCTTACTCAAAAAGAAATGCCATTTACATGAAAATTACTAATTAAATAAGCGAATGCAACTTTACGAATTAAAATTTGCAACGTCTCATAAAATTCTATAACCTCCGTAATGATACTTTTTCTTTTTGTTTGTATACCACAATGAACGTAACTAAATTCTTAAAGAGACGACGTTATATTTTTTTGCATACTTATTTAGCGCTTTAAGTACGTCATGCAATTTTTACACATTTTATTTCAAGGTAGATTGCTTGGTCGATAGCAGCGGGTACCCTTTTATCTGAGTTAATGCGTTCGAAATCAGTTTATATCACAGCTAGGTATAAGAGAGAAGTAAATGAAAATTGGTGCGATTTGTAAAAATCACAGTATTCACTAAATTAACATCCGTGTTTAATTAAAACGTACAATTTTCGCTGGCAATCAATACAAAAGACATTTAAACACGCGCCAAGCGCCCCTGAAGTGTGCAATGAACTGCCATCTAGCATGCCATGCTCCTGGCACACTAGACGCAAACAATAAAAATACATCACTGACCAAACACACCTGACAAATGAAACACTGCATCTTTGATTTATAGTATCATAAATTTGTGTTATATATTAAAAGTACGTAGCAAAAAATTAAACTGGGCATACGTTTATCATAGTAAGAGCGTTTATGTAGTTGGGCTAGATTTCTCTCAAGTCCGTTGATGTAGATATATGGATGTATTGAGGGGATAGGTTTCGAATTGATTGTTTAATCTGTTTATGGCATTCTCTGTATCTGTTTTACGGATAAGAGCACTGTGTTTTATAAAATATCTAAATAGAAAAAATAAGCATTCACTTGCTATATTTTAAAAAAGTAAATAAATTATAAAGCAAAAAAGACTTTCTACAAAGAACGCAACTTTAATTAGTCAAAATAACAAAATTAATGAAGCTTACTTTCACAATACTGTCGATTTCTCTAAAAAGGTGGTCTAGTAGCATTTTTGTGTATGGCCATGAGCATTTAGAATTCCAGCATCTAAATCAAATTTTTTTTATTAGTAAAATTAGATTAGATTTTTTTATTTTTATGTTGGTAACGTAATGCTTCAGTTGTAAAAACTAACATACTTTCTTAACGGAATTTAAAGGAATTTAAAATTAATTCGCTTTTAAAGATCGTTTTTGTATATTAATTTTTTGTATATCCTTGTTTAATGTATGCGCAGAATAACATCGATGACTTTTAATAAACTCTATCGCTTTGCATCTGCTGCTTATAGATTTTCTGCAGGCTAGAAAAATCTTGGTAGAAAGTTAACAAGATAATTATTACGTAATGAAAATTAGTTTTCTTAAATTTCATTTTCATTCTTTCTTGTATTTTTATTTTGTTCTGTTTGTTTTTTGTATAATTTCTTAAAACAGAAGCAAATCTTAGTCTGCCCCACATTTTATTTTTTATTCACTGAGCATCATTGTTTGAGTTTACATGATTTCTGAATCTGCCTCTATTACTTTACTTTAAATAATTGGCATTTGATTCTGTCTTTTTCTTATTTCCAATAGAATAATTTCACATCAGTTCCTTTAGATTCGTAGTGGTATAGCAAAATTGCAAATCCAAGCTATTTTGAACACTGGAATAAGTAAAACGCTGGTTTGCTGGTATGGTATTACCATGCACATGTTTAGCAACCACCAAGATTATAAAAGAGTTTTTGATATCAAGTTAGCAGTTAGATCCAGAAAACCTGCAACCCAAGAGCAATCGATTCCGTGAGGCTTCTTATATCTTGAAACTTTTCTTTTGAACATGTCTAAAAGGTATCTTTCTATCTACAGAGTACTAAGGTTTTGGGCATCTTTTTCATCTCTTGCTACGAGCTCACTTTGGGCTGCACCTCGTGACCGCTGACAGCATTCTCTTCAGTTTTTCTTAAATACCGCACTACTTTAGTAGTTTGATCAAAAATAATTATCTTGCCTTCAACTACAGATTGCAGCTTCAATTTATTATATTCCTTGAGGTACGGATTTTGTTGTTTATTTTGAATAGCTTTGACATTGAGATATTCATACCTCTAAATAATGGCCGACTGCATTAATTTTCTAAATAAGCGCAAAAATTCAAATCTTAACTAACGCAAAGTTTGTTGAATTAAATTCTCCTAACAATTAAATTGGAATAAACTAGAACTAGAATGAACTGTGAGTTATTCATACATTGCCACTCTTAAAAATTCGTTTTCTGCTGTATTCATGTTCGTCTATCTAATACTAACTTAATGGAACATCTTTAGTATTTTTTTTAAACTACTATGTCTATACTGTATGTAATTGATCTGATAGATGATTAGCTATGGAAGACATTTAAATAGAACAAAACCCTCTGCAGCACAGTACAAGTACCTAAAGTTTATTAGAGTATACCTATAGTAGTACTTATATAAACACTGCATCTTTGATTTATGGTATCATAAATTTGTGTTATATATTAAAAGTACGTAGCAAAAAATTAAACTGGGCATGCGTTTATCGTAGTAAGAGCGTTTATTTAGTTGGGATAGATTTCTCTCAAGTCCGTTGATGTAGATAAAATATGTAGTGTTGTAACAGATACACTTTTTTTAAATATCTAGACACAGATACTGAGTGCAAATTGTATCTAGATAATTTCTTTGTTGAGTAACTAGATATAGATGCAATTACTGAAAAAATATATCTAGATACCCACAAACTTTTTATAAAAAGTGAAATATAAATTAAGGTTAAGGTTAACAAAATGCAAAACGTAGAAAACTTTATAGGTTGGTGTGGTAGCACTGTTCAATAAACTTGGGAAAATTAATCTCGGTAAACTTCGTGTTAAATGACCAAAACTTGGTTCGAAACTAGGTTGTATTCTAGGATGAAAATAGATTCAAGTCTGATCCTAAAAAATAGATAGAAAAAAGGATGTCAATCAGCCTTAAGATTTATTTGATTTTTCTGTTCTATGCTTATGGCACCTAATACAGCGCAAAAGTTCCAGAAATGTTATATACAGATATCAGAAAGACTGAAACACTTCAAAAACGCGTGTGAAGCTTTTTGTATTGTAGGTATAGGATCATATTCACAGTTCTGCTCTCTGCTGTCTAATTTTGAGAGAATGCTGTTCGTTTTAGATTTCTATTCCATGAAATCGCAAAATAAAATCGTAATTGATGTGTATCTAGATACTTCTACCAGATACACAAAAAATGCTATTAGTTACAGATACCGATACTAAATTGGAAAAAGTAACTAGCTGATCTCTCAGATACATCAAGAGTATTTAGATACTGTATCTAGATTCATTACAATGCTGAAAATATGTTTTAAAAAGCTTTTCTCAACTTTGACTAAATTGCCTTATTTTACGTCATAACTTAGTAGATAAAATTTGACTGAGAATCTAGTAAAAAGGTGTCGGAGCATACGGAACTACCACATACTGGAAGTACAAAGTACTACTACATTTAATTAACATTTCCTCGAAGCACAATAACTGACGAATATAAACATAAAAAGAATCTATAAAAGTAGAGTTTCAAATGCGATTACAGTAGATATCCTGTTATAAAAGCAAGGACGAATCGTATCTGTAAACACTGTCTAATTATAAAAGGCACACAAAAGATAAAGCATGACTATAGCTAAGGACACTGTTGTACTAAAAGATACCTGAGCGAGATTGTTTTAAAAACCAGAGCGCGAAACTTGATCAGTTATATATGTGCTCATATTTATGTTTTAAAAATAAAAACCGTTCAAAAATAAATTTTGCTTGTTTAAAGACCATCCGAAACGAATGTATCAGCGTATTTATATCAATCCTTGCTATATGGTTGTCAAAATAGCCCACTTTATTAAATGGTTTTTGGTCAAGCATTATTAACTTTGAATTCGAACAAAAACTTGGAAAATAGAAGAACAGTCAACATTTCATGAGTCATTAGGTGCTGATAGTAGATACTGCAGTCTTTCAGATCTTACCATCTGAAAATTTTTGGTCTTTCGTTAGTCCTGCAATATAAGTAGGTAAAACATTTCAGAAAAGATCAAACTCCCAAATTAGCATTTGTGTACGTATAATTTAAAAACAGTTTTCATAAGGCGGACAAGCTCATAAATCAGTTAGTCAGTGCGGGTTTTATAAACACATTAATAACATACTAGAGTTGGGTAAGTGAACTAAAGGATATACTAAAATAAGAAAATAATAGAAGCCTGGTTAGCGAAAAATAAAACTCGGCTTCAAGAAGTAACACTCTTTTAAAGTGTTTGTTGTTCTCTTTCTGTTCAGTTAATTTTTTAATTTGGAACTCAAAGAACAGCATTTTCCAAAGTCATAATGCAATAGTTTTTATCCTGGTAAGTGCTTAGTAGGAATTATCTTAATTATCTTATCTAGTATGTAAAACCATGAACAATCTGATACATTGAATGTTGGAAATTCTGGAATTTTGGTACTGGTTCAACTCTATTGATATTTAATGACAACTATAATGCAGAGTAATCTCAAAAAGCGACATTTACTTATAATTATTTAACAACAACTAACGTAAAGTGAAATTAGATGAAGTTGGAAAATCGAATTGAAATTGAAGAAATGGTATGTAGGTAGGCATTAAGAAGATACACGAAACCTTGTGTTTTCCTAAATTCAGTATGAAGTAGCCTGTTTTCATAAAGGTGCAGCTAGTGTGATTTTTCAAAAATATTCTTCAACGTTCGAAAAATACAGAGATAAACTTACCTTGATGTCAAATGCAACTGTCCAAAATCCAGACTGTTATGGACAACATTGGGCATTTTTGGATTTAATTGTAAATACAGATCTCATATTGGTGATGCTCATATTTTCTCCTCAATTAAAGCTTTTGTCTGCATGTCATAGTACACAGTATATTTTTGGCGTAGCTTATCTGAAACAAAAAAAAAATATAAGTTGAGATTTAATCTTTTTAGATACTAAAACTAAATTTTTGGTTTAGCTGAATTCTTAATTCTCTCTCTAACACAGAAATGCAAATATTAGAATCTTTCAAAATGCAAATGTTACAATTTTGTTGTTTGTATCGTATATCTCTATATGTTAAATTAATTAATTAATTAACATCCACTCTTCTCTATTTTTATCTGATCACAACCAAATACAAAGTGGTTGATTTAATGATAAACATTTCAGCAAAATAAGATCTTTCTAAATATTTAATAGTGTCATGATTATTGCAATAATAACGATCAAAATATTCTTCTAATTAGAAACTTAACTAATCTCTCTTAATAAAAAGACTTATTATTATAATAATTATAAACTCTAGGAGGATGTGTGTGTCTATAAGGCCAAGGCCACGTTGATCATACCTTGGCTACGCTTCTGATTTTATAAGTGGTATTTATTGTACTATCTTTCCATTAGATAATAAAGAAAAAAATAATGCTACGTTTTGGAATTAGTATTTTCTATATTTAGAAGCTACTAATTTTAGGGGTATCCTTCTCATAGCACGTTAAGTTAAAAAAGAATTAATAAGATTCAAGAATTCTTGTAGATTTTCTACTTATTATAATTTTTAATTAATTTGAAATTAAACACATCGTTAAGGTATAGCTAGCGTAAATGGAAGCAGGGATGCGAAACTTTTACCGTGTACATAATTTAAATAATATTCAATTAACACATAAGTACAATTTAAAATGAGATTGTTCTTGTGAAACACAGTACAACAAAACTCTTAGTGTCGGAATAATTTCCTTCACTATTGTACATTTTTTCCGATTTTAACCGAAAAATGCCTTCATTTAACATACAAAGGACAACTCATTTTTTAATTAATAAGTATGCTTGAATACAATAAATTGTAAGTAATTAAATTAGTTGCGTATTATAGCCATCATATTTTTGTTTGTCGGTAATTTGCATACAATAACAACATGTTATAAATATTAATATCCAAGGGTTGCTAACTTACGACTGGTAATTGGTCTCGAACGATTATCAACAATGTATGCGTTGATGCTTTGAATAAAATGCATGTGTGCTATTAAAATTAAATTGCATAAGATGTAGTACAATAAGTACGTGTTTATTTTCTAACAGAAAATTAAGTTTATAAGGTGATTTAACTGTAGGCATCATTCGAGGGGCATTTATAATACTTGGGACCAGTAAACTACCGCTAATGACTCGACCACCCGGTTTTCAGCGTTGAATGGACGCCCCATCGATCATATGAACACACATACACTCACGCACACCCGTAGACAATGTTTCACTTTGATCAGGGTATAAGGAAATAAATAATAAATTCGTCGAAATTCAAATCACAATTGTTATTATTGATGATGAACATCTTTCTGCACGAAAGAAATTGATGTTGTCGACAATAAAATTTATCTGATATGGTTATTTCAGGTTCGTAAAGAAAGACAGCTGATTAAATAGAATTGTGATGAGATTTAAAATTACTACAAAAATATTTCTACGGTCTAGTGGAACAGAGATCGTAAAACTTTCTACAAATTTGTATGGCTATTATGATAATAATAAAGATTTATTGTCCATATGGTGGTTTTATTAGTTAACACCTAAATGATTTGATATGATCATACTTCTTTTTTATATTTCTGTTTTAATTGTGTGCTATTAATATATCTGGTTGCTTAAGGCTTGGCTAAATACATAAATAAAAGCGAAATGTATGATGTATAGTTGCTGTTATTAGTGTTTAGAAAATAACAGAAACACTGGGATATAAATTGTTCTCTAAATTAGTTATGGCTCTCAATGATTGGTCTACCTAAGATAAATGAAAATTGTTTAAAACAATCCATACTAGGTATATAGGAATTCTAGTAATGACTACACAATGATTACTCTTAGAAGCCAATCAAGATAAATCAGTTTTCTGCCTGAGCAGTATATTATGTTAGAATGTAAGGGCCTGACTCAATTATGCTGAAAGCCCATTTTGCCAAAATTAGTTAAATGACTAACATCAATTATTTCCAAAAAAACTAATATTAGTACAAAGCACTAAAAGGTGACTGTGGTTATAAGTATAAGCTACATCGACTTTTATTCATGTTATTCATTTTTCGTATGCTTATAGGTTTAGTGACAGGAAACCAATTGCAGCTAGAACTATACCCTTAAATGCCTTTGACTACTTGCCTTTGTTTTGCACTAAGCTTTCATGCTATAGAATTGTAATAATTAGCAAAGCTTTGTCTTCTTAGCAGACAACTTTGCGTAACATCAATTACATGCGTCCTACTGGCAAGATTGACAGTAGGCTCCTGAAGAAAGAAACTTTTTCTAATAAATGAAATTTCTCAATGTGATAGAGTAGACTTCATAATATTGGTTAAATGGTTTTCACTTTACGATGATTTATTGCCCCTCTATGACACTGTTAGTCAAAATATAAACCAGGTAGTGAGCATTTCAATAATGGGTGGTGTGCAAATAACACCCAACCGAAATAATACCATTGATAGATAACTAGTTGTAGTAACTACAAGTGAAGCAGACTATATCGCACACTTTATTTTAAAAGTTTTAGGTAGTTTGTAAGTATACATTGATAAAAGAAAGGTTGCAATTTGTTTAAATTAAAAAATTGATGAAATGGTGATGACGATCTATCTTTTTCAAAAAAGAAGCTTTATAATTGAATCGATTGTGTTCAAAGTATCTTCCTTCTATTGCGCTTCAAACTATAGTTTTTCAACGCCTTGGTTTAGTTTACTTCTAGGTAGTTGGACACAAAAAAGGACTGCAAGAGAATAAGCCAAGTCAGTACGGAGAGTAAAGGAGGAAAGCTTGAAAAGATGTCACTTTTACCTCTACAACAAGTGAAAAGGCAGCTTTTGATACTACTTACTTCAATTGTTTGTTTTCTCGTTTGAACTTCTCCGAAAAATGCATGTTAGCCCGTGGGACACCACAAGATTCGTTTTCAGAAATATTTTGATTTAGAATTATTTTGTCAAATGCTTTCAAACGTCTAGTAATTATGTTTACTGGGACAATGGTTATGTTATGAATTATGAAGAAAACGAAAAATGTACTAATTGCAAATAGTAACAACCTTTTACGTAATTTCACTGTGAAGGTAAGCTTCAGAAAAATAAAAGATCTGTGGACAGCACTCACAATTTATACTAGAGAGAATTCTCTTCCTCTAAAAACCTCAAAACATTAAAGTCTATTACTGTCATTGAAGATATTTAAGTCAGTACAAAGCTCTTTAGAAATAACTACAGTTACTGGCGATGTTTCTTCTAAAGGTCACTGAAAACGGCTTTTTCAGGTATCCGCCAAAGATGTACTGTAAATTTAGATATGCGTAGATTCAGAGATGAAAATTAAGTATAAAAGTTCAAATGCACCTGTTGGTTCCAACTCTCCTTTTCAAAAGATATATGATAGTTTTTCTCTAGAACTAATTAATTTATTTAACTAATGTTTTTATGATTATCTGTGTCATGTCATTAAGTAGTAGTTTTGACCATTTTAGGCATATTTTTGATTTTTACTTAAGAAAACTGAAGTATATTATTTTGAAGAATATGCAGATATACACTTACTTTTTGGGTGTGGATAGAAGACAGCCTAAAATTGCTCTTTTCAAAGCTTGTTCGTATATACATTTCACATTTAGAGACTTCAAGCTTTTGTAAAAACAGTTGACAATAACCAGCAACTTTGATTTTTTCAATTTGTTGGCAACAACTCACTTATTCAAGACTCGGAATCTATTTTGAAGATTATTTTTACGGACGAAGCACGTTTCACTTGGGACGGTGTTTGCTATTTTCACGATTTCGACGCATGAAGTTGGAAATCGACATGCTGCTCTCTCGCTGAGAAATCAGTAACAATTTTCTTTCAATATTTTGTGCGGTATAATTAATAATAGATTGAATAGTAATAACTACGAACGTTCCTTGCAAGAACCATTGCACAGTTATTACATAGATGTGACGACTAGATCGCCCGGTACCAATCCACTCGATTACTATCTTTGAGGTCTTCTAAAAGGTAGAGTATATACTGAAGAGGAACGTCTTCAAAGAATGCATACGCCTGGAATCTTGGAAAGAGTTTCTTGGTCCTTGGAACAAAAAGTCAAAGGATGTATTCAAATGCAAGAGGATCGTTTTGAATAATTAAGTATAACCAGGAGTAGTGCTTAGTTTTTTTTGTATAATTAAATATTACCTTTGTCACAGGCTGTTTAAAACTAAAGTTGCAAAACGTTAGATGCTGAATATCTTCTTAAAGAAACATCGAAGCCACACGTTTATATGAAATTTTTTCTTAGCTTTTATCACGTAATCTATACCTAAGCTGATGATGATACACCGATATGTGTACAAATAACAAAAGTTAAGTAAGGTATCCAAGAGATTTTCTTAGATTTCGCGCAATTTTAATTTACTGAATCTGTTTCATACTTATACTCTATTTATATAACCTCATAAAAGGTAAAACGATAAAATTCAGAAATTTGGAATAAACTACAAGCACTCAGTGATTAATATTATGAACAGTTCCTTTATAAAAGGCAAGAACAGATTAACGGAAAAGATCGTCAACATTAATAATAATATAATTAATAATGCTTTGAAATAAAAGGGTTCTATAACGTAAACGACTACACATTTACAGGTGCACCTGCATATTAAAAATGAGCAACATTAGAAAAATAGAAGTTTGGTAAGAAAAAGCAGATATATTATGGGGGTATGTAAGAGGAAATGTGTGGGAAAGCAATGAACAGAACAATCGTGTCACTTTTTTATTTCTTTAACCAGAGTGTCTCAAACAATTTTTTAAACAACATTAAACCTGGTGGCTTGAAACATGGCCCAGCTCTTTGCCAAAATAAAACAACCAACGCATAAATAAACAACAATAATGTAAGGAATATTTATTTTCACAACGGCAAAAAAAAGGAGAGTGAACTTTCTTATAATTTCAGTTAGCTTCAGACCTAACTAAAAGCGAAGCGACCTGAGCTGAACTTTTGGGCTGTTATGCTTAAATAAATCTCTTCAAAACATAAACAAATATATTTTGACAGTAAAACAAGCCTGAACGAGAAACTGGCATCTTATTCCTTTTGGCCCTTTAAAACAATCAAGGTACACTGCAAAACAGAGTAGCAACATCAAAAATGATTACATTTTTAAATTACCAAGGAGTTTTTCCAACGAAACTTGTTTAGGGCAGATCGAAGAATTATTTATAAAACTTTTGATGGAAATGTTAATGTCTAGAAACTAAGAATCTGACAAGGAAACTAATATTAGAGCCAAGAGGGCTTTAGAAAGCATACAAATTTTTCGCGGACTGTTACTAGCTGTTATAAAGTGAGCAAAAAAAATTTGTTCAATAACATATTAAAGCCAATTACAGGAAGGTGTGGGATCTTTTTCCTTGGCTTTCTTCTTCTTATTTTTAGTCAACTTCACTGCATACTTTTAACTATAAGGAGTTTTAAGGCACCATTATGGAAACACTCAGAAGCAAAACTTAATTTACAGTTAAAGGACTCTACACCAATTTGTTAGCAAAGCATTGCATTAAAATAATACTTAGATTGCTTTTAATATATTTATTTGCAGCAAGTTTCAGTAATTTGAGAATTTACCGAAAGCCCAACAAAACCTTGTTTGAAGAAATGCCAAATTGACATATTTAGTTACATTTTAAAATTGTTCTCATATGAGTTCTGTTTCATAAATAAACACGAAATTAGCTAAATAATACTACTATGATAAATAATGTTTTTTTGACACCCTATTTGTTAGTAGACTAATCTAGCCGGAGCACTTCTATTCTTCCACTGAAGCCGTATCTACTACCTGATTATTATATTGATTCTTAGCTTCTTGAAAAGAAATTACAAAAAACGGATGTTTAGTTTGCATTCCCCTTTCTACACTTAAGAGACACTTTTTAATACACCTGTTATTATAAAATTTCCACATCTTTTTTGACCAATTAGTAAGTAAAAAATAAAATATTTAATGTAACATAATCTACCGGAATATTTTTAAAATGCATCTGTCAACTACTTTTAGGTTATTTATTCAATTAAAATGTGATAGTGACAGTATCTTTTTCATGATAATAATCCTACTTTACAGGAATTTGGGCAATGAGACTACAAAGAAGCTTATGTTGGGGTATTATGTTTACCTTCTCTTGGTTTTGATCCTCCCTGAGAGATCGAGTAAATAATCTTGTCCTAATTTACTTACGTATACCACCTATTACATTTATACATTTCCAAGAATTTCTGTCATTAAAGGATATTAATAAAATATTGACTTTATAGGCCATTACTCATTAACAGTTATGTAACTAAATGAAAATTAATATTTTACGGCTGTTAACTGTAAAATATACTTGTATAAAAAAGCTGTAGGCCGACTATACGTTTTTAAAACTACTTCTCATCCAGTTTTGTTTCACTCGTTGGTATTCTCAGGTCTTCACTACTAAATCACTTTCAGAACGCGTCACCAGGATACGTTTGTAGTTATTTATAGTACATATTTGCATAGTAATACATAATTAAATAATGATTGTAATTTCTTCTAAGATTTTTAGTTTCAAGCTGGTTGAGTAACCTGTTTTATATTATATTATGTAGGTATATATGTGTATTTTTGCTATTTTGCAAAAATATTTCGCAAAACACTGGTTAACATTTTATTGAAATAATTAAAAGAGATTATTTAAGCCAGTCAGTTAATTAGATTACATAAGTGTTTCCTGTAATGGTAGGTGAGGAAGTATTTATTTAGATTTAGTTTTCAGTTTGTGTAATTAAACTCTCCGAGAATGAAGATAACTGACAACTACATGTTTTGTCTTTCAATGCGTACGCGTCTGTTTATATAGTTCAGTAGATCAGAGAAAATGTAAACTTTTCTAATTTCCCATGGATTCTCTTTTTTTCACTTAAAAAAATCTTTTAAAATCTTATAAATGTAAAAAAGTTATAAGAAAACTACAGCGAATGGCTATTATCTATGAAGAAAATATTTCAAAACTGCTCTATGAAATACATCCATTTTATACATTAATGGTTATTTTAATGAGAGCTCACATTCATGCTCATGTAGCTGTAACATCACTCTATGAATAAAATAAATTATTAGTTTACCACCTAAGAAGGTGTACGATAATCTCTCATTACCTGGTATTTATTACCTGTCGTATTCATTAGCTTGCGGGTAAATACTGGTTATTTTAATAAGTGGTTTTGCGAATTCATTTTTACTCTCCATAAATAAATTGTTCAACAAATTTTAATTAAAAAAATTCAGTTTCTTCTAATAATAGAAATATAAAATTTTTCGTTTCAAAATTAACTTCCAAAACAACCAGACCTTCTCACTATTAAATTGGTACCATCTATTTCGAAGCGAATGAAGCACGTGGGAACCGCCAAATGATTTTATATTTTAGCGGTTAGTGCGAATGTAGCGCCGCCAATGTCGAGGGCTTAAACTAAACGAAATGCAATACTTCGTGCAGCACCATCTCGTGAGAATATATGGAAGTTACGTGCGGAATTAGTAGTGGGGATTTAGGGTGGGATAGTAGTTGGAGGGGAATAACTGAGTGGGACGGTACAACTTTAGGGCACGTGTGTTGGCGTTAACTTGAGCACGTGTAAATGGAAATCTAAAGTCTATTTCAAACTTTTAGGCATTTCATAGTTTTGAATTATTAGAAAAAATTTTATTTTATTTTATTTTATTTTAAAAGTAGAAGTTTCCTGATTTTGTTAATATTTATATAAGTTATTGAACTATAAATAATAAAAACTGGTTGATAGATTGCAAATGAATTATTTATTCATTATTAAATGTATAAATTTGCATTTTTAGAATAATTAAGGTTTTGTTGTTTACTAAATGGCAATAACTTATTCTTTTTTTAAGTAACATAAGTCATATTTTGAATTGTAAATTTGATATTTAAATAGAAGGAAATTAGAATTTTAAATTAATAAGTTTTGGGTTAAAACGAATATTTTTAGTTAAACTCTATGAAAAGATATTAAAATGAGTGAGAACTGCGAAATTAAACAGAAACAATTGTATTACATTAACTTTTTTTCTGCATTCTGATTTATTATAAATGTGTTAACTATCTTCTTTTACGTAGAATCAACTACTATGAACACGAAAATCTTTATTCCACCATTCATAACTTGGCCTGCTTGAAAGGAAAAATAAATTTTCTCTAATATAAAATTATTCTTTGCGTTTCAGCCTGTTCAAAGTTTCTTTTCTTTATTTCCTATTTGGCATTAATTTGTAAGATTCATCATCAGTACTGACCATTATAGATACGCTATCGTTTTGCATAATGACCACAAGAAAAAGTACAGGAAAAATATTGTAAGCGCTTTTGAAACCAAATATTTTAAATCTGAAGCCAAGTATAGCTTCTTATTTGCACGAACTTCAAAGCAAGTACAGATCAATCATGAAGCCCTAAAGACTCAAGCTGCTCGTACACAGATCATCGTGAAACATACAGTTCACTCATTTATATCCCATAGAAATGTTGGCTTTTCAATCTTTAGTTGACATTATGATAATTAGGATAGCTTTCACACTACAGCTTGAATCTCTCTTTCTGACTAACTTAGTCATCCTAATGTGTATCCAAGAAAGTCTAAAGAAAACGAAAATTTGCTTTAATTTTCTTCAAAGTTTACACCATGACGAGAAACTGGAGAATTGAAAGAGAAAAGAAAGCACTCATGTATTCGAACACTGCAGTATACAAACATACAACCAGTGTGTTAACTAGAAATAAACAAATTTAACACATTCAAGTAGATATACATCTAATGAGACATTAAAGAATGGGTAAGAACTGACAAATATCCCATCAGGGAAAAAATAGGGAAACAATCTTGGTAGAAGAATTTACAGGAAAAACATTTGATACGAAACTCTTTAGACCATCCTCAGAAAAGCGGAGACAAAGTTGGAGCGATTTGTGTATATAGACTGCGTTAACATTAAACAAGAAGGTGCCAAAAATTGTTTTAATTGACAATCTTGTTTCCGTTAATCTATAAAATATCCCCTCACTACTTGTAACGTAACGAGCTTTATTTCGATTTAGTTTCCAGTTCTCACTGTACAAAATTTGAGCAAACAAGTGAATACGTCCTTGCATTTTCTCAGTATTATATTTTATCGATTCGACTTCCCATTCATTCTCAAAAGACAAAATTGTAACGAAAAAGACAAACAAAGTTATCCCATTGAACTGAAGGGCACGATATTTTCTGCTAAACTTCTTATTTTCTTCCACCATTTTATATAAAAGTCTTTTCATATTTCGAATTTCCATTTCTTTCATAAACAGTCTTGGAAAGACACCGTACTAATTCTACAATTTGTTTAATTCTTGAATCCTGATCAGTCCGTTGATTTCCCGATCAGTCCGTTGATTTCCTGATCGCTTAGTTATTTTCTACTGAATCGCAAGTAATCTATTACACACTGAGTTTATTGTGAAGATTACAAAAATCAGGTAGAACACGAAGAGCAGTTTTGGATCCAAAATTCCTGTACGCAAATTTAACCGACTGCGGTTCAAATGATAAATTTTATATAAATCGCACTTTGTATTCTTATAAAACGTAACAATTCTAAGGGTCTACTGGAATCTAGCCATGCACGACAAAGACAGGCACGAAATGGCATAATTTAAACTGGTAAATTATGAAATCATTAATTAAGAAATGCAATATGCCGTTTTTTCCACGGGCAGACTGTTTGAGTAGAAATATTTTGAGTGAGAAGTTATTGTTGATGCGGCACGATAAGAAATATTAAATCAGAATAACGATCCCATAGTTCCCCAAAAGAAAGAAAAAGTAATTTCTATTGATCGTGCTAATTATATACACCTGTTATTGGGGGAGACTAATCTCTAAGTCTGATGCTTAATCAAATCACGCTAAGAAGTTTTTGTATCCAAGTATAATTTTAAGTGTAAGCAACTTATTTTTGGTTCTTCTAGGAATATTTCCAACTCAAATTTTTTAATACAAAAAAATAAAAAAGACGCAAATATCAATTCCAGGTAAACAAGAGAAAAAAAAAAGCAAACGAAAACTATATATTTTTTAAGAATGTAATCGGACTATCCAATCTCACCTTATAAATCATTTGTCGTACCTAACACGAGTTTAGGTAGGTATGTTGCCGATGCTGTACACGGGCCTTCTTTTACCTTTTCATACCAAACGAACACCTCAATGCAGTTTACATAAGGTTTATTTTGTTGCCCACTTGAGATATTTTTCATGGAAGCTTTGTTTGTGAGGAACACCCCCTTACTTGCCGGGATAAGTTATGAGGGACGAAACCATGGTGCAATATGTCACTATGGTCGGCACCCGCAGAGCACCAAGTGGGTGGCACTGGAGGGTTATCCTGCAATTATTTAAGAATAATAATAACACATTTAGATTTTAAGCTTTTAACATATATGGAGTTTAGTATACGCCAAACCTGATTTAATATATCTTTTAATTATTTAAAAAATATGTAACTGTACAAAATAATATTTATTAAATTTTTTAGATTTCATTTGAATAAAATGCCTAGTTAGTATTGATGCTCAACAAATATGTTGTAGTGATTTATAGAAAAGAGTTTAAAATTTATAATAACCTACAGCTGACTGTGAAGGGGCGTAAACACGACTTTAATTGTAGGTTATGATTGATGACGATAGGTACGAAGGAATATCTTTTAAAAAGATCTCAAATTCGGAAGCTTATTGAATATTTATAGTTTAAAAGTGTTTGTACATAAATTAAATATTCAATATTTAACCTGTTTTTGTGGTTGTTAAATTAAAATGAGCATTGTTAAAGAATGCAAAAAAAAAACTGAATAACTGTAGCATTAATATTTTATTGGTATGGTTAGGAGAAAATTTATAAGATTTCAACAGACTTTATTAGTAAACTACATTTTTTTATTGTGTTTTTATTGTATTATTTATATAACTAAAGAATTTTAATATAGTACTTAAATACAACCATTGAAAAAAATAAATAGAAAGAGAAACTTGGCATTTTTACAGTCCCGGTAGCAAAAGTTATTTAAATATCTCACTATCACCTGTTTCCGTAATAAAAATCTCGGTTAATCCCTGTTACATTCACGCTCACACATAAATTACATACATCGGTGTGGTTCCAAATATTTGTAGATTTACGTGTTGGCAACCTTTAGCGTATTTATATATATATTTTTCGGATAGTTTACCTTTTATCTTATGATAATAACATATTTAAATCTAAATGCTCGTTATGCTATTGATTTATATTGTTTACATTTCGTTTATTTAAATGTAAATGGGGAATTGCATGAATGAACATATTAAAATTAATTTTATTCAAATATGCTAAATAAATAGTAATTGTAACTGCTTTATAATAAAACCAACATATTTCTTAATAATATTAATATACAACATACAATAATAGCAATTCTATGCATGATGATACAACATATATTTTGCAGCACTGTGTATATTATATTTAAAGAGGCTACATTTTTTCGTGTGCTTTATTTATTTTATGTATTTATCAGTTCATTTGTTATTGCAAGTTACGCGACACCTGCTAGCGTCACACAAAATTATTTATAATAGCAAAAGGCAAATTCACAATTTCTCACGAGCTGCTACTTGATAGTATGACTGAATAGGAAATAAACTATGCTTACACTGTAGCTGAAAAGTTCGACAAAGTAAGGTTAGCATGTGATTTTAATATTTATAATTCTTTATGGAAAATTATTTTATGTTATTTTAATGCCTAGGAATTATTATAAGTATATTACTATATCAAAATATAATTGCGTGCACCAGCATTCCAGAAAAAGGCTTTGGGACTGGTGAAATTTCAGGTTTCAAACTAGAACTTCTATTAAATTAACTAAGCAGCAATAGGGCAATTAAAAATCACGAGCAGAATATTATTACCCTTCAACAGAAAGCTTGTCTCTCAAGATTTATGCCCTTAGATGTCGACGAAACCTCTGCTATGATTTTGTTTCCTGCCACACAATTATATAGCAATACGCAAAGAAGTTAAAAAAAGTGTCAGCTAAGTGAGGATCAAAATAAGTGTGTTTTTGAAAACTCGGTAGCTCTAGGTACTGTATTTACAGAAAAAACTCTAAAATGACAGAATTGAAATTTTGTTCTGGTAGAGATCAGCTAAGATACGTGTGACCTTAGAACACAAAATGATTTCAATTCAAGACTTACACTGAATCTTAAAAATTTTTAGCATTTTCACCATTTAGAATATTTAGTTTGTCCAAAATCCTTCTAAATTGTAGGGCCAACACATTTCACTTTTAAAATTGCGTTGAAGAAGAACTGGATCGATCTGGTAGATGATTTATTAATTTCGCATTTTCTCTGATTGGGTCTAAGAAGTACTAGCAAAATGTGGAAATGATTCTGCTGAAGCGAAAACAGACGGACGACTTCTGTTAGTGTTATTAAATTTGCCTTAACTCTATTCGACTCGCAAACTCGCTATGGATACACTGAGATTTGAAACTGTCATGTAAACATAATATTTAACACTTAAAAGGTCCGACCCATAATCGGTAGCACGTGAATACATAATTCACATGATCGTCAAATTTTAGGTTACCACAAAACAACACTCCTATCATTATCTTATCATTAAGCATACATTCATAGTCAAATGTAGATTTTGATTTAGAATACTTTACATAACAACATTTGTCTATGTTTAAGCTGAGGTCATTTATGTTAAATCACTTCGTCACATTGTTCAGATCCTCTTGGACAGTATCACAATCTACAATACTACTTATAGTTGAAAATAATTTAATGTCATTGCTAATAGTAAGCATCGAGCACTAGTTACAGACTTTGGTAAATCGTTCACAAGCAAGTTAAACAAGAATCGACCCATGCGGAAGCCCTGCGGGACTCCTGAAGTTGAATGAAAGAAGTTCAAGTAGTTCTTACTGTTCACCAGATACGATCACACACACTATTACTAAAACCATATTTGAGTAACTTTAGTATTAAACCACGGCACAATGTCAAAAACCTTACTTATACCGTATCTCTATAAAATGCAATAATCTTGCTCACCATTTTCGATATTACGTGACACATATTTAGTGAAGATCATTAGGTTGATCAAGATCTTCTCGAATGCTTTAGCCGTTAACGAGATAATAGAAATGGGACGATAACTGCATATATTATAACATAAAAACTTAGTTTGAACCCATAACTACAGGAAAAAAGTGATATTAATCAAACATTTCTAACTTGATGTGTACTGTATCTACTAACAGTAGATAATGTCGAAAGCAAAACAGTAAATACCAACGAATGATACAAAACAATTTACAGCTCTTCATAAATAATTTCTAAAATCACTGTTGTCAATATTACTAGTGCTGCTGCAATTATTTAAACTATGCCATTTAAATTGTTGATAGGAATTTCAATCTTCAGCTTGGACCAATGTTGGATCAAGACTGGTTACTTTGTATCCAACTTGAACTCTCTTGAGTAAAATGAATAATTTGCAACCTTAAAGAAAATTGGTATCTTGGTTTATACAAATTGTACGAAATAGTTTTAGGTAAGAAACCAAAACGATGGAGACGGAGCTGGACCCTATCACTACAATACAAATGGGCCTTCATAGCCTCAGCTATTCCGATTTATTTACTAGGCACTCAACAGTTAACACTTACACAATCTTACCTAGTAGTTTTCTAAGTAAGTAGGTTTCTTTATTCTTTTCCAACATCTTACTTAATCGATTGCATTGTTTCAAACAATACTTATGAGCATTAATTGAAGCGGTCGTTGTTAAAAGGGGGTATGTGCAAAATTTCAAATTGCTGTAAAACATTTGTAAATTCCTTTCTTTTTTTTACTTGAGAGCGGTAAAATCAAGGTCGGGAGAAAACTGTCATCACTAAAGTCATAAAAAATTTCCTTTTCTTTATGTTAGGCAGTTTTCTTGACTTTACCAACAGTTTGATTTTTTGTTAGATACCCCCTTTTAACAATGACCGCTTCAATTATTGTAAGTTTATGAACGTAAAAGTGCAGTCAATTCAATTAACTAACACCGTTGTTGGCATCTTTTTTGGTAAAGATACTGTACGAAACTCTATTGGGAACAGTGACAAATATAAATATCTACGAAAATTAGAATTGTTGTATCTTAAATACTTTTCCAAATTGAAAATGGAAAATGCAACAAAAAGCTAAAGTAAGATCTATGCTTCGTATTCATACTTAAATAGGTTTTATTTAGAATTGGCTTTAGTCTGATTTTCTTAGCGTTTCCATGGCTATTCTTCACCTTTTTTCTGTTCTGTAGTCATCAAAACGCCGATAAAACCAAATTAAGACCAGTTTACAATAAAAGATTTTAATTAAATGTAAAGAACTGTGAATATGACTAGATATATTTTATTTTTGTTCAGAAACGAATGATACTACTGCTATCCCACAAAGAAATGTGACTTAACAGATCTAGATAAAACTTAGTATGATGGTATCCAAGATCAGCAGAAAAATTCAAAAAATTCCAGCTTCACTTCTTAGATATACCAAAAATTCTTAACCTCTGGTTTTGAAAGAATAGCGTCTGGTACATTATTTAAAGACGATCATGGATTGAAAAACACTAATTCTGACCCATCAAGAGATATAGATAGTATTAAAAGCTTTCAAAATGGTAGGTGTAGCGGAGATTCTATTGTGCAAGTATGGGTATTGTTTACTAATAGACCGC
Organism: Ignelater luminosus; assembly: GCA_011009095.1. NCBI lineage: Eukaryota > Metazoa > Arthropoda > Insecta > Coleoptera > Elateridae > Ignelater > Ignelater luminosus. Next base: position 242,796 of record VTPC01090675.1, read on the forward strand.
AGAATATTTCCACTGTGCAGTTTACAGTAGCGCTGCAGTTGTTGACGCGATCCAATTTAGAAGCTCATACAGTGTATTCTCTTAATAATAATATGGTGATTTCTATAGTCAGGAATAATAATACAGACCCAAAGCACAAAATCTTTATTAATTCCCATGTGTATTTAATTAATGAAATTCTTTAATAAATATCAAATTTAATGGTGAAATGTTGGCATATTGATGATGCTCTTCATATTATATTCAAAGAGCTTTTAATTCAAAGCACAGCACTTGTTTTACCAAATTCCTCGTAAAATATATAATAAAGAGCTTTCTACCACAGTCGGTTTTCATTTTAAGATTGGAGTTAGAGAAATAAAAGATGTCTAATAAGTAACTGGACGAATCTAAAATTCTAATAAATTGGTTAATAATGTGAATAGAAAAACAAGCAAGTTGTGACTTAAACAATACTGAACTGAAGTTTTCCGTGTTATATTTAATAACAACTTAATGCACTTAGTAATTTGGAGTGTTTTGTAATGAGTTTCCATAGTGGTAAAAAGGCCTTTTCCCATTATGTCGTCCCACTTCTTTTGAAAGTTATTTCCAAGTCTTTTTACATGTTGCCAGATTTTTTGGCATTTTTGTTACATTTGTATATTTTCTACTGATAACTAAGATGTACTTGTGATAACTTGATTAATATCCATACTGTGGTGAGAAATTTATGTTATGGATCCTACTGTTGATAAACCAATTGTAACGTTATGTAACATTGCTAAACCTAGCGAGAACAAGATATTTATTATCTGAAATCTGCTAACAAGGGTCTTGCGTTTTTGCCAATTTATTCTTATATTTCACTTGTATCGAGTTCCCAGAATAAGAAAATTGCATATTCAAAGTCTGATCGTCGCCATCGTTAGTATGTATTAAGATTTTGGTTGCACTTTTGTACTATCTTTACTTATTCTTCCTGGCTATCACAATATTTCTGTGTTATCTTCTTTGCTCATCTCTTTCCTCCTTAACTTCTTGACTTGAACACACCTGAGTAAATCATAAAACTTCTGATTATAATTAATAAGAATTCTTGAAAGCCGGCCAAATGAAACTAAAATTTGAAGTAAAAACATGTTAATCCGACGTTTCGGTGACATTGTCACCTTCTCCTGGGACCTACAACTAACATATTGTAACATACAGGAATAGAAACAATTAAAAACATATCACCGCAGTATAACGATTAACTGTGGTATCTCTGTCATAATTGCTTATTTTTGCCTAATATGTAAATCAGCCTTATCATAACCTTTATTATGATTAAGTGTTACACAAACTCGTGTACATAACTACGTTCGTAATTGAGTTTAATTGAGTGCGTCGACTTCCTATTCTGTGAGTCTGTTTTGAGATTTACAATTGGTCCGTACATGGTTGTGCTTCTCTGTCTTAGGTTTTCATTCATTGACTTCTGGATTACAGAAAACTATCGTTAAGTATATTTCTCGGAAGTCTTACTTCTTCGTATTCCCTTTCTGGTATATTACTCTTCTAGCATTTTATTTTGCTTTTACAACCCTAAACGTTCATAATTTTTAATTGATCTACCTTCATGCCTCTTCATCTCAGTATTTGTAGTTCTCTTGAGTTTCTTATTTTATTTATTTGTATTTTCTACCATCGTCTTTGTGAATTACTTCAGTCTTGTTTTCTTTATCTACTACTATTTTTCTTTATAGTTTTTGTTCAATATTTCTAGAAGTTCTTCATGCCTGTTTTTGGAATGTTATCTTTCACACCCTTTCTTATTCTTGATCATTCAATTACCACATTCAAACACATAATTTTTCCATTATTGAAAGACATCGAATTCAATGTTTGAATTAAGAAATACAAGAACAATAATGAGCGTTTAGTAACCATGTGGAACGGAATGCATTTTGTTTCACAATTTGTAAACATTTTACAAAGAAACAAGAATAGAAATGAATTATTGATATTACAAGTTAAATATTTATTATTCCGTTGTTGTAAATACTAGTTGCTTACAAAACCAGGATATCAAGTTTGTAGAATTTAGAAAATTTCTCTTGACGGAACTATTCTATGGCTGCTACTGCATAGTGGATATTGACGCACTTTCTAAGTTCTCACCATCCTTAACTTCTTTTATAATCCCCACTCTTATTAATTATAGTGAAATTAAGTAATTTTGTCATAATTGACTGCAATTTAGTCAATGAATTAAAACTGATCGCTTCTATATTTTTGTTTTTTGTGTTTGGTTCAAGTTTATATATCTATCTTTTTCTTTCTATTAGCACATTGTAATGCAGACTTTTACTGAATGCAAATGCAATTTAAAAGCCATCATTCAACGTTGCTGCAGGCTAATGGCGTTTACCAAACCAACTGCATTAATGAACTCTTCTAGACCCAGACAGGCATGTTTATACCCACACTGGCGTGCACGCGCTCCGGACCATATCGCTTATTTATTATTACAAGTACACGCGGTAAAACGTGATCTAGTCGATGAGAGAAATAACTAAATTATAACATTTTACGATATTTAGGTTTTATTGCACAAAGTGCACACAAATTAAATGCCGCACAATAACTTACCAGCGTATTTAACAAAGAAACTAAGCCTCTTTCTGTGGATTTATATTTCACACTAACAAACTATCATAGCTCGTGGATTAATATTTTTTATTCAATTAGGTAAAAAGATCTGCAATAAGTTAAAAAGAACAATTTTTTAAATGCACTTAAAATTAAGCATGTGACGACCTTTAATGAAGTCGACATGGAGCATGAAATACAGGTTGAGCGAGTCTGACGCCATTATTCATCTCTTTTATTTTGATTTTTAGATCGCAAACTTGGCTTGTTTTTGTTTCCCTGCATGCGAAGAGAATTCCATTGTACACTATATATCTATTTATTTTTGTTTAGCGTACGTAAGGCTATCTTTCTTCGGAGTATTAAGGAGCCGTATGTGAAATTGCTCTTACGATAGATGTGCTGAAAGTTTTACGGCTGGAAAATGTACTCGCCACGCAACTAAATATGAAATTATGTTGTAGCGATACCATATACAGGATGGTATATCTATATTTAATATAAACAGTCGTTATTGCCGTGGTTTCAATAATTTATATAGTGGAAGATATCTTGACGTATGTATGCGTCGTTGTTTATTTTTCAACGTGGGAATAAACCTGCAGTAGCTGAAGAATGTTAGTTAATTAAAGTCTGTATTTTGCAATTGTTTTATTGGTTCATTAATATTCATGTAAAAATGACGAAGAACCATGTTGAGATGCAGCTGAAGGCTTCATTATCTCTCAACTGTTCGTATCATGATTTATCTTTTTGCTAGCAATTATTGCAAAACCATATATAGAAACACTTTTTGCAGATAAAATTTCTCGAGTTTAATAAATATAAAATCTAATCAAATGGTATGTTGTACCATTTACCTATAAGAGTTGTCATTATTTCATGTGTGCGTGCACGCGTTAACCTGCGTGCAGTTAAAGAGATGCTGATACAAACTCGAAAGTCATCCAATTTACAAAGCCTTCAATTCCACCAGTAATGCGATAATCATATCCTATTTGCTGAAAATAGTAATGCATTAGCTCGTGCTAATGGTAGAAGTGTTGTTTTAAGAGCGACTTCGCTCTTGTGAATCTCGTTGCATAAAACTATTCTCCTGGGTGGTCACTAATTAAGATTCAAGGTGATTACAATTGTTGCTAACGGTATGGCACGCGGGTCTGATCGGTAACAAAGAAACTATCCTTACCCAGAATTACGAAAAAGGCAGGGTTGACATTGTTTACACGTCGTTATTATGAGCAATACCTTTTTAAGTGAAATCTGAACCATTTCAAATATGTACTACCTGTGCGGCCAGTTCAAGTTTGAATGCACATTGTGGCTAATCATGTTGTCATCTATTCAGCCATATATTTCTCTGTACTACGTGCATACACCTGGTATAAATATTAAGTATTTTCAGAGAGTTAACTGAGTTGCATAAATGCAAATTTAAGTGGTACTTGTTATCTCAGCCAATTATCTTGTGGAAGAAGTGTGATCAAAACTGTAGTTAAAGCGAAAAGTATATTTCCGGTGGTAATCAATGTATGCACGACTACAAATTTTATAAACATCGTAATCTTTATTAATTTATTATTCCTGGTTAATTGGGTTTACTTAAAATGTTTTAGTACAAGTCTGGCATATGGAATCGCAATTGCTCTAATAAACGTTACAATTAACATTTTGCATAAGTTTGCAAGATGCATTTACGTTTTTATTATTATGATGATTCAGTGAATATAATATGTTCATTCATTCCGTTCATTACTAGCGTGTTTAGTAGACAGCGCGACATTTCACTTCATGGATTGAATGTCATCATTCTGACCTTTTACATTTCGATATTTAAAAACAACATAAATTTATTTTGTAATTCACATAATTCGACATTTTATACACATACTCGATCTTGAAGCAAAAAAATAACGTTCGGTAATAAAGATGCATTGTTATGGAAGTAGGTGTGCATACATGTCCAATAAATTGTGTTTTAACATTTGAGAGCCTTTTAGTTTCAGGATTATTAGAGAGTAACACGTAACATTTTCATCGTGATTCCAAATAAAATAAAAGTTTTGGTTACGATAGTTGTTATAAAAATGTATAAAACCAATTTGGTTTTTATCATTTATACTGCAGATTGTACAAGATAAAGAATCTTTTCGTTATAGTGTGATGTATCTAACCGTTTAAGCAATTTCTCTTCATCAGTGAATCGCTTTTTTGGTTTGTTGTTTTATAATTTATTTTCTTTAGCCCTGTCGGGTACTATATACGTATCGTATTGTTTATTATCACTGAATGTATTCTAGTCTTCGTGTTATTTTGTTCTTCAAGAGGCTCTCTACATTATTATTTTTTCTCAATAAACATTCAACTTCTGTTGTAAACCAAGGTCCTGGCTTCTTTTGGAAGATGTAACGAATACAGGGTCATACAGTGATTTGCAGCAATTTAGTTGAAATCCTTTCCCATATTTAAATCTCTTTGAAATGGCTTAAGATCCTTACACGGTCATGTTGTATGTGGCAGAAAGAATTAAGAAATCTCCGATTGTATTTTTTTTTATTTCACTTAGTAAGTTTTTGAAACTTAATTTGTTGCAAATCTGTTTCTTGTCAAAATAATGAAATAAGAAGTACAACAAACTATTGTGATTCAGTTGATGAATTAAACTGCAAAGTATAAAATAAAAAACACATTTGTCTAATATAACAACATGCAAAGCTCATAAAGGAACTTATTCTTTATACGATTCTGTTTGTATATTTATTCTAAAGGTTAAACGTTTCTCTTACACGTTAACTAACAAAATAACACACTTCTAATGTTGGATATATTGGTCTTTACATTTCCATGCACTCACCTTACGCTAAAACTCTATAGCAACTGCATAAATAGGATGACTGTAAACGCAGTCGATGTATTATCAATTTCCAATGGCGTTCATTCCTAAAAAGATAAAAACATAAAATAGTAACTGCTCTCTATGGAATCATGTTATGAAAAATAGCAATAAATCTGATTTAACAAATTGCATTGTTTCGTTATCAGAAAAGTGAACACACTGAATTGGTGTAAAAGATTGAATAGCTGCATACTGTATTCGGATCATTTAACTAGTTTGTTTTTCATCGATCAAAGAGAATGGATTGCAAATAGTGCATTTTGGGAAAATTCCCTTTTAAGCATAAATAATCAAAAGCTGATAAATAGCAATACAGTAAGAGTTTCAACAAATGTCAGGACGTATTTGAATTTTAATCTGATAAAACTTTAAAATAATGGTTGATTGGTGTCTTAAATTTTAAGATTCCTAACATCACTATCACTTTCTTTTTCATCTCCCAAAAGGGTTATTTCTTTATTACCAGAGTCGGTATGATATAATTAGTATAGTTAGAGTTTCAAGCTTTCCTACTATGTGCAACAAACTAAGGCTGAATTTGCTTTTTTCTCATATGACAATGTAACAACGAGTTACAAAATTATCCTGTTTCTCATTAAGAACAGAACCTGTTTTAGGTTTTAGTTTACAGGCAGCTTTCGGATTGTCCCTTTGAAAATTTCTTTAGTTTTTTACATACCTAAACATAAAAGTAAGTACAAAATATGTATACAATTAGAAACAGTAATCAAAGATTTAAAATGTATATAGGCAAGTGTAAATAATACATTACTGACCAAATTAATTGAAACAACACGTAGTATTTTCAAAAGTTAGTAATTTATGTGACCTCTTTTAGTTTTTATCAAATTTCGGACACCTTTCGGCATCGGTTGTATTAGGTACTAATACTTCAGAAATTGCCGAAATAAGGATTTCTTTCGTAGTACAATCAATGTTTCTCCGACGCATTTTGCATGTAGCCCACAAATTCTGTATGAGATTGACGTCAGGGGAATTCTCCGACCAGTTCAAGACAGTTAGTGTATGCTCTTTAAAGAAGTTCATCATTTTTCTGGATATATGGCAAGGCACTAGATCTTGCTGAAATATTATACTTTTGCTCACAGGCCATTGCTTTTGTCGTTCTTGAACCATCGTTTCTATTAACAGTGGTCGATATTTCTCACTGTTCATCATCCCAGATACAGGTACAAGTGGACCATGCCCATAAAAAGGGAAACATCCCCAAAACATTTGTCTAAGACTCTGCACTATGAAATGGTTTCTATTTTTCCACAGTCCAATAGGCATAATTTTGCCCATGTAAATCTTGTATCATTTATAGCTACCGCAATTGTTTCTTCAAGTCGGTCTTTTAGCACGTCTTCCTGCTTCTTTGAACCTACGCCGCACAATTACTGCGCTAACGTGTACTCCAGTTTCGGCCAATTCCCGTGTAATGTCTACGTCACTATTCCTAGCATCTTTCCTACTAAAATCCAGTAAAGGTTGATCATCTCTTTTATTTTATTTGTCTTTCGTTTAGCTCCATATTTTCCTTTTCTCTCAAAGATCTCATGAATCTTGGTACCGCTTGATAAATCTGTTAACAGTAGCTACACTCACTTTAACTTCAGCAGCAATCGCATCGTGGTAATCTTTGCACGGTTTTCCATTGCTGTATTGAGAAATACAGGTGAACGGCGTAAAGAAATTAATTCTATGTTATCTTTGAAACAAAATCTTATAACAAAAGTTGTTTATGGCTTATTCTACATGCATGAGTGGGTGTGAATTGAGTAACATAAGTCCCCAACGTGTGATTTAAATGTCAAATCAGAAGCAGTGCTGCGGAGTTTAAGAAAAACAGTGATGCCAAAATGAAAATAACAAATATTAAGCGTGTGTTTCAGTTAATCTGTTTGTTACTGTAGGCACATGCGTGTCACTAATTGTTTGCGAGGTTTATAAACTCTTCCATACTATAACAAGATTGCTTTTAAAAAGAAACGTCTTAAATTGTCGATGTCAGATATTTGTTTTAATACCTCCAGGAGGTTTATTGAAAATCTGCAACGAATGAATTTTTAATGACGTTATTAGAAAAAATGTATGAACCGTCGCTGCAGTTTCAAATAAAGGGTTTTCCAATAAGAGGTGTTATTTTGAATAGCCCGCTATTTCGGTAGATGTCACTTTTGAAGCTATCATTTTTTGACATTTGACAAGTAGAAACTACGCCATTAATAAATATGGAACGATACACGCTTCAACAACGCATTGAAATTATTAAAATTCACTATAAAAATGGTGAAAATTTGGCAGAGACGGTTCGTAAAACTCGAACATTTTTGGGTCACCGTGAAGCACCTTGTCGGACCGCAATACAGAAATTGGTGAAAAAATTCGAGCTCTTGGGACAAGTTAGTGATGTGAAGAATAAAACCCGTGCACGTCGCTCAAGAACAGCCGAGAATATTGCTGTTGTAGCCGAAAGTGTTAAAGAAAACCCAGGTTTGTCCATTCCTCGTCGTTCTTTGGAATTAGCCATTCCACAAACGTCATTACACCGTATTTTGCATAAAGATTTGGGTCTTAAGGCTTATAAAGTCCAGTTAACACAAGAACTCAAGCCGGCCGATCATCAACAACGTCGTGTCTTTGCTGATTGGGTCGTTGAAATGCATGAAAATGATCCAGAATTCCATCGAAAAATCATCTTGAGTGATGAGGCCCATTTCCACCTCGGTGGCTTCGTCAACAAGCAAAATTGTCGGATCTGGGGCTCAGAAAATCCAAGAGTTATTGTTGAAAAGTCTCTCTATCCTCAACGTGTGACTGTTTGGTGCGGTTTATGGTCCGGCGGAGTCATTGGACCTTACTTTTTCGAAAATGAGGCTGGAGCAACAGTTACGGTGACTGGATTGCGCTATCGAGAGATGATTAACGATTTTTTATGGCCGGAATTGGATGGTATTGATCTGGACAACGTTTACTTTCAACAAGACGGCGCTACGTGCCACACAAGCAACGAAACCATTGATCTTTTACGGAAAAAGTTTCCGGACCGTGTTATCTCTCGAAGAGGTGATCACAATTGGCCACCGAGATCTTGTGATTTAACACCTTGCGACTTCTTTCTTTGGGGCCACGTGAAAGAGAAGGTCTACGCCAACAGCCCAGCGTCGATTCAAGACCTCAAAGATGGAATTCGTGAGGCTATCGAGGACATAGGGCAGCCACTTTGCGATTTGGTTATGGAAAATTTCATGAAAAGGATATTGTCCTGTAAGCGTGGTCGTGGTGGTCATTTGCCTGATGTTATTTTCCACTATTAACGGCATACCTTCCTCTTTATAATGAAATAAACATCCGATCATTTATATTAAAAAATGGCACTTTTCTTTGAATATCAAAATAACACCTCTTATTGGAAAACCCTTTAGTTGTTAATTATTATATGCGTACAAACAATATTGAAATAGGTAGTATCATTGTTTTTAACTTTACAAAGAGCTCTCAGCAAGTTTTGCCTTCCAAAAATAGTTGTTCAGGAGTTTTTGAGTTTTTCTTAAGACACTTGGTAATTCGATGGTAACTGCTACGTATTGCCATTGCTTAAAGCCAGCTTAGCTTAGTGTACAAAAATTACCCTTTTTCTTATCATGAAGATTTAGACAGTTTAGCCTAAGTTGACACTAGACGTACCAATCAAAGTAATCAAACGTAATATTAAAAGAGAAACTCAGTAGATATAAATGCGCTCTCATTCATAGTATTTATGGCTATTTATTCTCTATTTCTGTTTAGATTTTTACAAAGATAAGAAAGAGACTCAGGCAGCTAGAACTTCCTACCTCTTTGATTGTAACTTACCTTTTGTAATGTCAGTTCGCATCTCTATATTTCACTGATAATTTTTGCCATCTCATTGAGTTTATCAGTCGAAGACGTTTTCGCGAGTTTAAAAATCTTTTTTTAAATTTATTTAACGCCTTTGTTTTAGTGCCGACAGACGAATTTGCTGAAAACGCAAACCTATAATCTCTGCAACTTTAAAGATCCCAGGGGTTCAGTTCCAGTTATTATATAAACTTACACGAATTTCGTAATATCAGTGCTTATACCTACTTCGAATGACGGATTAACTTGATAACAGAATTATTAGATTCGCATTTATTATAATTTATTAAACAGTCAGTATTTACAAAGCAGGTACCTGAAGTGTATAAAACGAGATATAATTGAATTTGTGACAATAACCAGCGGCAGGTTATTTCTGTGCAAGGATTTGCTTTTGTTTTTTGTTGTTGTTTTTTGTAAAGCTTATTTCGACTTTCTGCAATTTCTTCAAACAATTGCTCTATGAATGGGCAGTAGAGCAGCTTCAATAACGTCATTACCATGCATTAAGATTTTATGGACGGTAGTGGCATTGGATACTATCCATATAGAAAGCCAGTTGATTGTGAGAGAAAGTACCGACACCAAACAAAAGACGATCGTAAATTGAACTCAATAACGATTTTCTCTCCACGTCAGTTTATAAGTTTGAGGTTATTAGAATTTAAATTTTAGAAAAACGTAATTATCATTGCCTTGTTGTTGGGTATTATTCTTTATTCCTTGCAAAACAACAATTTCCTATTTCCTCGGAATCATCCTCATCACTTTCATAATTATTGTTTATAAATTGCTGTAAAATCGATTTGGTAGTGGTCGCGCAACCGTTTTTAATAAATAACTGTATCATGTAATTTGTATGATCAGATCAGAAATATAAATTAAGTTTCCGAAAACACGTTTAATGCGCAGCAACAAGGCATTAATAATCACTTTTTCGAAAGTTTAAATTCTAATAACCTCAATCCTACGAACTGACGTTTACACTTTTACAATTTTTGAAGTGGAACAACTCTTTAACGGAGAAAAAATTGTTATTGAGCTCAATTTGCGATCGTCTATTGTTTGGTGTCAGTACTTTGTCTCACAATTAGCTGGATTTGTCTATATAAATATGTACACCTCTTTTCAAAAGTAAAGCGTACAACTGCTGTAAGTGATTTGGGCAATATTTCGTTAATGTAAACTCGACCTTTATAGTTTGTTACCAGGTAACATTGAACTTCAAAAAATTATCATAGATATAGATGTCGCAGATTTTCTTGAGTTGCCGTGGAAACCCTTCGAACAGAAATCTAATTTACAACATGAAAATAAAGTGTACGCTTTACTTTTGAATAGAAGCGTACATTTTGACCGTTTTATTGGTATAAAATCCCGAAACCTTTCATGTCTAATTCTATGCCCGCTGGATACATTTTCTAAAACCATCTTATACCTCTGTATCAGTAATGATTCCATTTAATTCTGATGATATATTTGGATCGGCAAAACGTTTCCTGACTGAATAGTCATTATTAGTATTCCCTTAACCAGGTTTGGAAATGCGAATAATTAAATCCGGTTCAATTTTGGAAAGTGGTCGAATATGTTTTTTTTTTCTTTGACGGGTGCTTTTTTATTTTTCGTTCTGGCTTGTCACTTTAGTATTGGCAATTTTTTAAGCGAAATGAAGTAGACTTTCAAAAAGCTAATACGGACATTTTTATGGATAACACAAATGTGAAAGTTGACTGCTCAACTAAATAGTGTACACATGATTCTTTTCAAATTATTAAATTCTTTGTTGGTCGCCCCGCATATTTAACGCTTTTGAGTAGATTTTGTGTTTGTGGGATCATTACACATTTTGCCGTCTACCATTGTATTAGATATTTTATTGCTATTGACTGTACTTAGTAGGTTGCAGCTTGATTCTCGATTACTTATCTTATATCTTCGTTAGTTACATCTGTCGTTTTGTGAATAAACCTTAAAACGAATTGGACGACAGTAGCAAGGTGAAAAAGGACGCGGGTTTTGCTATGTTTTTCTATCGCAGCTCTATCTTTGTATTATAGTCCAAACATGTAGATTCTGAACCAATTGTTAAAATAATGTCGTCAGGGTCTTTCACTGCAATCAAACACAAAGCTGGGTTCTATATCCGAGGTACATACCACCACACACCATCACAGATCAGGCACCATAATGATGAATTTTGTTTACAAATCTACGATCTTTATGAAATAAATTTAGACTCATCATCAGAGAACAGTACTGTATTCCACTGATTTCCCCAACCTTGTCTTGCTTGCACTGAAACAAAGATATCTGTTTTGTCGATGTTTGAGATGTGTGGAACCCTTCTCAACAGATGTCTTGAATCAAGATTTACTCCATAGCGGCAATTTCAAAGAGTTCTAGAATTCACATTCACATTTGTAGTATTTTGTAATTGATTTCGGAGTTGCATGATGGTAATTGTTGTGATAAAACAATCCTAATCGTTGCTTGTTTATCTTTTTCTGCTTTATTTACGTCTTCTAGCAACTGTACCAGTTTCCCCGAACCTCGGATTGAGACGGCTAATCACGCTTTATGAAACATTTAACATATCGGCGATATCGACTTGTCTTACGTCAGCAGTTTTAGTGTGGAGAAAACGTTTCTCTATGCTTTGTTCTGTACTAATATTGTTAAGTCAGTACTCCGATAACCTAATACTAATTTTTTAAAAAAGTCTTGCAACTCTTATGCCTTTTCTGATTGCAATTACAAAAATGAGAGATTTTAAACTTATAAATTTCAACAGGATAATTGTATATGAAAGTATCTGTTAGTACTACCACATCGATCTAGTCTTCTTCATTCTTGTACCATAAATTGTCTTCTTTTGCTATATTGAGGGAAGCCCTACATCTACTATAATCCTTCTTTTGTCATACTGAAGATTCCCAACTAAACATTTTTCAAACGATTTGCATGACCTTTATTCGCCGCATTAAAAGTCAACTCAAAAGTAATTCAAGCCTATCCGTTGGCTTTTAATCTATGTGACATGTATTTCATGTTACGCAGTTCTTTTATAGTAGCCTCGATGCAAAATGTTACAATATTTGTAGTAGAAACCTTTTTTTGCAAGAGAAGAGTCAAACGTTAAATGTTTTAATCCTTCGAGATGTTAAATTAGTTAGTGTTTTTTTGAAGAGGTTGCCTGACGCTGTGTTGTTTATTTATAAATAATTGGTGGAAAGGCCTAATCCTTCTGAAATCTTACATATGAAATAGCTCGGGCCTAAATTGAGTTTTTTGAGTAAATTATTCGGGTGTATTGAATCTGCTTGACCTAATCAGATTTTTGAGATTGATCAAAGCTTTTTGGTTGTTTGGGCTTTTTAGGCTGTTTACCCTTGTGGAGCTATTCTTCTAGCTATTTTTGTCTTTGATTTAAAACCCTTACAAGACTAAAACACAAATAATAGAAAATTATAATACTAAGCTGCGAATGGAAAGGTTTTCCCACCGTTTGTTTAAATCGGGGATTTACTTGAAGATCTTCGGGCAGATTAGACTGTTCAGATTCCTTCGGTAAATGAAACTTTTAAGTTTGTGTTAAAAAATGTCACCCGACTTCTTCAGACCGCGACGTGTTTACATCAGTCGGATAGAGCTCGATCAACTCGAATCAATTCGATAGTTTAATTGCAAGTTTTGATGATAGTGATACCAACAGGCTGCGAGATTGAGAAACACTTCATGCTGTTGATTTAAATTGGTCATATAAGATTTGCTATAGAGATATGGAGGATCTCACTGCAAAGGAAATATATGTAAGCACTGAATGTTTGGTTATGTATCAGAATGTTTGGGACTAGTTTTCCAACTTTTTCCTAATAAGTTACACCCAACGAGGAAAAGAGTTAAGGAAATGAAACTCTCATTACAAAAGGGCAGACATTAGCAGAGTACTACCACATAGGTTACGCAGCATTTGAGCCTCTTTTACACAACCATACTTACCTTTGAAAACTTGAATACTGTAATATGGTGTTCTTTGTACAGATGGGTGTTTGGTGGGTCTTTTACTAAATTGTTTACAGATACTTTTTTTTAAAACAAACACGTTTTAAGGTAATAAACAACAGATCTAGAAAAAACTGCCATTTCCTGCAGTTACCCTTTTTGGAAGCTCCTTGTTTAGAGATGCCTTAATTTGTCAGAAGCTAACGAAATCTACTATTCTCAATAAACTTTTTAGCGTTGATGAATAATCACCGCAGACATGATTGTGAGCACATTCTTAAATCATCGAAGAAACGAATGAAAAATTGAATACTGGTTTTTATTATAATATGTATGGAAAGGAAATAAGACTGGCAACATTCCAAAGTTGCAAAGATTTTATGCAGCTAAAATAATAGCTTTGTAAAATTATTCATATATTGGAATTTCTATTACAAGGAGATAGAAAGATTAAACTTAAGGTCTTAAAGATCACGAAAGAGATACCAATTAAGAATAGAACCAAAACGAGTTTTTATGTATAAACCAATTCCTACCCAAACGTAAAAGATACTACTCAATGTGAAGTCTGAAAAGACAGTACCACGAACGGTTGAAACATGTTCCACTTTGAAGGAACCAAGAAGACGTACGTCTTCAATTTGGTCGTTCTTTTCGTAAATTAGTAAAAAGTAGTTATTGTGACCATGTTTCTTCAAATTTTATTGTCTGCCAGTGGGATTAGGCGTAACTGGAGTTTTTCCAAAGCACTTCCTACATTAATTTACTAATCTATGGTAATAATTATAATATCTAAGCTAAGATGGTTTTTACTAGAAAGTATTTCCATGTAACTGTAATTTCCTTGCCTGTAATTTTCTATTTTTTATTTGCTAAAGATAACAGACAAACAAATATGGTCAATTAAGCCATTTGTAAGTTGTAATAATTACATACGTACCTTACACATACCTACTGTTTATGACGATAACTCAATTACACGGTACTTTGGTAATAGAAATGTCATAAATATGAATAAACATCCTTAATAACCGATTTCAAAGGTGCAATTTTGTATAATTCACATAAATTGTATTCCGACTGGCTCGCAGAATTTACTTGGCGGTTTCACTTGCTCATTACACTGAAATTTTTACTGAAAATAAACTCGCATAACACATGGATCCATATTTTACTTTAAATAAGTTTTAAATCTTTGAAAGCCTTTATGTCGTTGATTTATAAAAATGTCAAATTTGTCTGCGACTATTTTATTTATATCTGAACTTTCAAATTCATGTTCCCAAGCACTTTTTCAATTCTACATAAATTCTGTTAAAATTGTTGCTTTGTATCTTAATGTCATTTATTTCCACCGTAATTATTATTAATTGCAGTGTACTCCTTTACTTATGTAGCTGCATATTATATGAATTTACAAAATTACAGTATTTTTGTCTTGATTTGTGCCACATGCGTGTACTGAAAGCACATATAATTAAAATAATGGTTAAAGCATGTCCGTAAAATGCTAGGAAGGTGCGTTCTCATATAGCTTGATAGTTTCGCAAATAAATAACAGTGCATTACAAAAGAATAATAGATAATTTCTGTAGAGAAATCTTGTTTTATAGTTTTAAGCTTTTATGCTGACATTTAAACAGCTGAATAATTGTTTTGTCTGGTTGTGTGCTCGAGGTACTATTTTCGTACATGTTTCACGTTTACATCTACGTTTTTCAGATGTTTTCGTAAAAGATCCTCCATAAATTCAATACTGTCAGTATGCATAAGGATACCAAGTGCATTGAGGAATGTTTGTAAGAGCTGCGAGCTAAATTCTGGGCAAACTTGATGATTTAATGTAAAGCATAATGTAAACTTACGAAATCTTCTGCATTTAAATGTTTTTCTTTAATTTATTAGCTATTTAAATAAGCTCTTTTTTAGCTCTTAGTATTTCCTTCGGGGTAGGTCACGTGACTTATGTATGAGTCTTGATTGGATAACATCAGAAGCGAGGGTTGGAAAAGATAAGACTACTAGAAAATTGGATAGATTGCCCCGGTTCAGATTGAATTCAATGAGCTTATTTAATCAAGCCGATGGTGTAATATGTTATCATATTAGATGGGTTGCTGCTTCGCGGAGCTTCTTTCAGAAATCCTCTTTTGCAAACGATACTTTTGCAAAAGACAAAGACAAATATAAACTGTCAGGATAAATATACACAACTTTTAGTTGAGCAAATATCAAGTTCTGCTGAAGCTTGCAAAAAAGGGACACTTCGTTTTGCACACCATTAGATTTATCTACATTTTTATGACTCCTACGTATTCTTCAAAACTTTGTAACGATAATGAAGATTTCTTTTTATCAACAAGGATTAAAATAAATCTTAAAAGAAATTGAATAACCCTAATAAATTGGTTTCTACTTATGTAGATACCGCGTACCGCAGTTTGCGGTTTGTGAACGTTTTAGAAACGCAGAGAATTGAATCTTAAATTCGGTGAATTAATTTTCTTAATTTTTACGTCTAAGGGGTTTCTATTTTCTTGTTACATTTTTCTTTTTATTGTCGAGATTATTTATAAAGTGCATTAGTGTTTTCTTTACATAAACTTTAGCATTTTACTCAATAGCCGGTAAGTAAGTGTATTATGGCACATTTTAACGCTATAACATTTATCTTTTGCACGCTTTTACGTTTATAGTACACTTGCAAGAATATATCACAAACAGCATATATTAGCATTTTAAACAATGCAGTAAATAAGTTCTTTGTGGGAGTGGATGCATCAAAATACACGTTTAAATTAAGTTTAAAAGTTTTATTCTTACCCTCATTTTAAAATTTAAATACGTTACGAGGCCGCCTAATCAGTCTAACCATATTCTTTGTTGTACTTCCTGATGGCATTTACATTTTTCTCGATGAATGTGTATCTGCAACAAACAGAATTTATAAGAAGGATGTTGGTAAAATATAGCGTAGGATTCTTATATTATGATACAATTCTATAGATTTAGCAAACCTGGCCCGAGTTGCGTAAAAGGTTGAAACTTGGAAAAAGACATATTGTTGCCAAAATTACGAATTCTTGAAATACTGATTTTAGTATTGTAGGCATACGGCGGTGATTTTTGAAGGCTGAACTACAATAAGTAGGAGTGAATTTATGGACAGTTAGGTCTATAAATTCGCCTTATCTACATAAATTTTGAAAAAACGGATAGGCCAATGTTAATAAACTTTGGATTAATAGGTGTGCAGATATCTTGTTGATACAGCACGATATCCAAAACTGAAATAGAAATTTATTGTTTTCTAGTTATCTGTAATAGAAGCAGCTTTGAGAAAAAAAGATTGAATACGTACAAAACGTTTGATCTTTATACTTCCAACTTCAAAAAAGATTATGCCTGGCGCGTATAGAGAGAATGATTTGTTTATAGATGCAGGTATTAGTGTAGGGAAGTCTCATACTTCAAATAAGTTTTTCAGTTCTTTTTTGTTTAGTATAGGAAAATTGAACGTAATATTTCATTTCTCTTTGAGAAATCCCACAGTGTTGCTGTTAATATACAAGGCGTCCCAGATAACGCGGCTTACCTTTGTTTCCTCTTTTTGCTCTACTTGTGTGCTCGCTTGAGATACATTATCCTTATCTAAGGACGTGTGGTGTTACTCAATTAAAAAGGAAATGCGTTTACAATAGTCTCATCCTTCAGACATCTTCACTATTTACTTTATCAAATATGAAGGTGATAAAATTCTTTTTCTGGGATTTTAGACATCTCAGCATTTTTATTTATAAAGCTATGGGTTATAGACTTAACCTTAAGATCACTTTAGATTTTTAAAGACTTTTTATATCAAATATGTATTTTTCCCAAGTTTTGCATTACCGATTAATGTTTTATTTGACTTTACTTTGACTCATAAAATAGATCTTCTAAAGATAATACTAACCAGTCCAAAATATGATACAGAAAAAAATTGTTTCGGCAAAATTCTCAATAATCTTTAAGTTGCATTGATATATTAAGGAAGCAAGTCACGCCTTTCTCAAGTTACTAGAAAAATAGACAGATACATCTACGTAACTATACCTGATAAAAACAATTGGTTACTGGGTGAAAGTCGCAAAAATTAAAACTCAATAATTGGCATTCTCAGTGGCTTAGAAGACACTGTATATCGCTAATAGATATCAAGGATTTACTAGTCGACGCGCCAAAAGTGCGGAAATCAAGAAGAAACACCAATACATTTCTTAGATGATGTGATACATGTGTGACAAAGTATCAGAAACTTCGGAACTGTAGAACGCTTTCAGAAAGAGAACTTTCTCAATCTTCATTCTTCATTCAAAGAGTTGATGGTAGAATTCACAGTTGCAATTTAGGCGCGTACGTAAGTGATGTTCTAATAGCCTGACACCAAGAAAAAAAGATCATCTTTGTCCAAAAACATTTTTAATACCTACGGCTCATCTGTCAAAATTCTCCTGCAGTTCCGTTTGTGAGAATTTCTTAGAAATTTACAACCCGGCTGCGTTTTTGAATGAGAAGCGACCTATAAATCTGTTGTAAGTTCTATTCTAAAGACTAAAGCAGATGCTTGACATGTCGACATTGAGAGATTCTAATTTTCGAGTCACAGAATCGAAGCTTCGCACAGTAGTTTCAGACTTGTTATGTCCTCATCAGCAAGACACATTTTGAAAATAATCTTAGTTTGATTTGATACCTTTAGGACGACAGAGCAAGTTCTATATTGCAACCCTAGGGTATCTTCTTGACGTTAGCCTTACACTATTCTGTTTCATAATATCTAGAGGAGAGTCACCTCTAAAACCTTAGTTATTTGAACGACCTAAAATAATTATTGAAGCTTTTTTTAATTAACATTACAGCTTAACAAAATGAAATCATGTCTAATACAAGCCTTACCAAATAGAGAAGCAGTTTTAGTGCAGAGTAGCAAATATATGGTAGTCAAATGTTATAAAGTTTGGAAAGAAGTGATGTTCCTTATGCACTAATAGAATAAATATTGCAAGTCCCAATAAATTTAAATTTGCCTTTACTTATCTTCACTGCTTTCAAATTAAGAATAAAATGCCTACCTGGGCGCAGAACAGCTTCATAATTCTAAGTAAAAGGGCTTGGAAACTTTTGGTAAAATTTCTTATCATTCCATCACTTAATCTGTCATAAAGTACTTCATGTTTTTCAGTTGAACCTTATTCTGGTACTGTCATGTTTCATATCTTCATCAGAAAAGACAATTGTCAAAATTTCTTCAACTTCTCTCGCTGTGCATTATCAGAATAGTTTGTAGTGAGCAACTCAATCTCAGCCATACCAAGATTTATTTAATAGAATTACCATCATGGTCGATGAAATAAGTTTTTATACGAAAATTAGTATTGTTCTTTATAAGCATCTGACTTAGGTAGTTACTGATTGTCAACTTTGTCATTCATGTTACGCATTCTGCCTATGTATCTATCTATCATACAATTTCCAGTAGTATGCGTATTATTTCTGTTTTTCTGTTAGGAGTAGGAATAAAAGCAATGATTCGCTATGCTATTCTGAAACTGTTCCTGCTCTAGTTTCAGCTCACGATTCTTAGGCTGAAATTCTGAAAAACTGCCAACAACGCGCGTTGCCGGTTGGTGAATACGCGGCGGTCTTCGCTACGCCACGGTATCGAATCTCAGCGTATGAGAGTCGTATTTCGTGCTACAATTCGTTCAACCGCTTATATCGGCTGCTGTACATTCATTCGTAATTTCAATGGGTTAAGAAAAGTGCCAATAAAACCATAAGACTGCATTAAGTTAATAGGAATGGTGGCACATTTTGTGAATAGAAAATAGGAAATTGGAATCCTACTTGAAAGATAGTCTGACCAATACCGATTATTATCAGAGTCTATCTACCGATATGTATATCGGTATTGGTCTTTCGCTAGTATGAGACAACCATATGGTTGTCGATCTTAAAGATCGTGCTTCCGGAATATTCAGACATCTAAGAGCATTATAAAAGACGCAATTATCAACCAGGTCAAGGTAGACTACACGACCAAAACCAAACACATAGCTAGCTACTGCGGTTAATTAAGCAAGAATGTCCTCCTCATGTAGTGAGAGACACGAGAGCAATAAGCAGCAAGACACACAGTAAAGCCACATTAATAGCAACAACAACAGTAATGATCATAATCTGATAAAAATAATTGGCAGCGTATGCATTTATCATATTAGTTACGCATTAAATAGTTCCCCATTAAGGCAAATTTTGCACCATGAATGCGAGTGAGGTCTCTCGCGTTCGACACACCGCCCTCGCATTTCATAGACGTAAACTGGACATCCATTAGACGTCCTTGTACAAATTACGTCCAGTAACGGACGTCCGTTAAATCTCCAAACTCGCGACAAAGTTTACGTTCCATGGACGTTCGTCAGTGGAAAATAAGACGTCCAGTGTATATTCGTCTCCGAAATTGAAAGTCTATGTCCTATATGGCGCACTATATAGGGAAGATGGATAAGACCCAGTATCTTTAGAAGTAACGAGAGGTATTACTAAAATTAAATTTGTTGCAGTCAAATAATAGAATAAATCTTACGAAAGCTGCAACACCAGACGAAAACTAAGAATGGCGTCAGTGATTAAAGTAGCTATTTAGAAATAAAGAAACTGTAACGAATTACATGAAGATAAAAACTCGGAAAGCTTGAGCTTCAGTTAAATAATTGATAGAGCTGGAAATGACATATTCTTGGCGACGAGTTTGGGATGTTTGAAGATTACAGGATGTACCTGCATGAAACTAAAGAAAAAAATTCAAAATAAAAACTCAGAAAGCTCAGTCTTCAGCTTAATAATTGATGGAACTAGGGATCGACATGTTATTGGCGACAAGGTTGGGATGATGAGCTTTTGAATATTACCTGTTCATGAACAGTGTCTCAGGATGTTATTTTGTTAGTTACATCTGCGATTTCAATGATGTACTGAAGAGGGAACATTTTAAAACTATACGGAGTGTTTTAAAAAATAGGACATAAACATAATATATATACCATGCGAAATGTATGGGTTTAGCAACACTGCATTATTATATTTAAATTAGGAGTTTTATGTTTCTAGGGTTGCCGGTTACAAAGCTGCTGTTTTCGTAGTAAGTACAGTATTGCAATATTTTATCAGGATATTTTTCTTTCTTGTGCTTGAACGTTCTATCAATTGGATATACACGATAAATAACAATAGATCATAGAGATTTTCTTGCTACTTCTTTTCTCTAGATGTCGGAGCTCTTTTTGTCTAAACTTTTTTGTCGTGTTTGATCTTATTTTCAAAATGAACCAAAGTAGCTGATCTATAAATTGCTTTCAGAAAACGTTTCCACAATCAATTACTTTACCTAGATTTTGATCTTTCCTTGTATTTTCTTGAATATACAATGTTCATTTATATTATCTTGTCTGATTCTACCACACTGGATTATTATTCCTCTGACATAACTTTAATCTTAATTTACAAACGTGCAGTTTTTTACTGAAACAAGCCCCTCTATGCACTTTCTCATCTAATCTACAAAACAAGAGGAATCTGTAACTCCTGTTTCTAATTTGCTTAAGTGGATGTTTATTTACGAGGGGCTACAAAGGAAATTGTTTCCCTCATCTGACTACCTCTAAACATTTGCCACCTGTAATCGATTTAATTCTGCATTCTGCATGCAGAAAAATCAACTAAACGCCTAAGGAATAAATAAAATGTACAAAATGTTATTAAACTGTTGTTCAAGAGTGAGTATTTATTCAGGATATTTTATTGTGTAATTCTAACTCAATATTATTTATTTTTATGACCGCCTTTCTTTTTATAGGTTTAAGATAAAGAATGGACGATAATGGGAAATTCGTCGCGTTAAAGTTTTGTTTCTGCTTGATGTTTTCCTTTATCTACGTTTGAAACAAAAAAGTTTTGAATTATCTTTAGTTTTCCTTCTTTTTCCCTTTTTATCTAATGTCTGATAAATAAGACCTTGTCAAAACTACCCTTCTTAATTTAAAGATCTCTCTCGGGACCTCTTTAGTTAATTTTTGTGTATAAAGTATATAATTAGTTAATGTATCTTTATCAACCTTTTTGGAGTGAAGCTGCTAAAACTTAAATAATTTCGGGTTGGATCTTATGAGGTAGTTGAAAACAAACACCATCCATTTCGAACAAACTGCACATTGGAGTTCTCATATTCATAATCACGTTACCCCGGGTGTAATAAGCGCAGTTGTAGGTACAAATGAGAAATTGCGCCCAGCCGCAACCATAACTCCGCGTTGCTAGCAAGTATATCACATGCTCGGTAAATTATGGGTAATGAACATTGTGTTTATTTAATCTAAAATGTAACCCGTATCCATAAAATAGAGAAACGGTACAAAAAAAGGGGTTTATATTAAACTCAATTTACTTTGCTGACTTTATTGGTGTTTTGTGTAATTTTGAATTTAAAGTTGATACTTTTATTGGGTGCATCGAAGATTGATCTATTGATAAATAATGAAGCTTGATAAGGTGGATATTAAATTACGATAGGTATAAAATGACAATTAACTCTGAATACTTGTGCCTGTTCGGTTATAATGAGAAATTTCTCTTGTAACTTGATTAACGTTGACTTAAACCTACCAAGAAAAAATTTCAGTTTCAATTATAAGACTAAGGTTTTATTTTTCACAAGACTTATCGTTGTTGTAACTTACGTATATGGAAATGTCTACTTTGCGTATTACAGGTTTTCCCATTTGATTAACAAATGATAGAAGGACATAAATCTACGTTAATAAAGCCATATACTCGAACATTGCTCTACTGGACTACATTAGTCGTAAATCTATGTAGGTTGTTTTACACGATTTAGTTATCTATAAATCTATATAAATTCTCTATTTTCTGCCCAGCATGTCATCAAATTTTTATCAAATCGGCATCCTTGTTTATCGTTCAACAATTATTTTAATTTCTCTTTAAAGCAGGTTTGTCCACATCCGGGAATAATTAATCTGTAATTTATTGTAAATTTTGAAACCACATAAAAAATGCAGAATATAAATATAAAATCCAAATACCTACACAATCTTATTTTAATGTGAACCATCACCTGTTTACTAAAACTTTTGAATGTAATAAACAACGAAAAAATTATTTATTCCCAGCCGATCTAGAAGAGGCCCTCTGGTTTCATAAAACCGTACACACCTTTGCCTTGAGACGCATTCGAATGTAGAATCCATCAATCTAGAGTTTTATTAATATGTAAGTCGCATGTGACATGGCTGTTTGTGACAACTTCTCCAGACTATTCGTTTTTATTGAATTTATAATAACCTACATGTCAGTGTTGCCATTATTTATTTTAGAATTCTACAATTTTTTCAAAGAAATCAAACGGCAAGACGAGTTTTCTAAGGTTAAATTAACTCCCCGTTCGGTAAAAGGAAATGGCTTGTTGCTACTTGATTGAAAACGTAAAAGGGAATTCAATGGGCGTTAAAGGGCGTGTGCTTACACAGCGGTTGCTCTTTCGTAAAGGCAGAATTCCTGAATTAATTGCGTTCTTTTAATTTGAAAGAAAACACGAAAATGTCTATTCAATTTCTTTTGTTACTTATTCTAGGATCTTTTCGCAAAAGAAACTGGAAAACTTTTCCTTATTGTATAACTTTCTTCTTTTTTGGTTTGTTGTGGTTAATAAATAATTTATAAGAGGATAGTTCAACGATAATAGGTTTAAAGAAAGGAAGATTCTAGAAAGTAGAGATTTTAAAAACGTGTCTTGCAATAAGATGCCAGAATAACTCGTTTGATTTACTCTGGCGTGAGTCGATAACATTTATATTTCTTTATTAATAGTCAATTCATAAATGTCCAACTACTGGCCGTCTCCCCTAATTTATTAGGGCATCGTCAATAATATATTATTTTTGTAATAATTTATATGGTTTTAAAAAATAGTTCTTACTAAACAATCTGCACGATAATTTGTTGAATATTTTTGATTACTGTTTAATGGTAATAAGTTAAATAATAATAGATAAATAAAATTGTCTTGGTGTTTGGATTTTCGTTTTTTTTTATCTCTAGACCGTTTAAGCAAATTTCTATATCTTTGCATTTAGTAAAATACTTTCCTCCGTTCCTTCCAAAGTTTTTACCAATTACTCCAGTTTCTCTATGTGGTTCTGCTCTGAACAGTAGTTAGCAAAAAAGTTTTAATCCTTACAGAATAAAATTTCCCAAAATTTTCATATAGTCTTGTATATCCAGATTGTTTGCCAGGAAAATCATTGGAGGCTAATTTTTAAAATAAAGTTTTCTGTATCAAAAATCTTGGAAAAACAGCATAATACTGTCTTTTTCTTGCATTTGAATTCTCTTACCTACTTTTGTGTTTGGTTTTTAAACTACGAGTACATACAACAATTTGATTTTCCGTTTAAGAGACCTTACGATTTTTTGATGTTATTGTTTTTTTCATAAAGAGAACGACAGATTAAATACCTAGATGTCTTCGTTGAGCTAAATACTTGAAAATTGCAGCTTTCAACGTATACGTAACTGCAAAAAATGGTATTGAATGTCAAAGATTTTACTTAATAATACAAGATAGGGTTGTAGCAAATTGAGAAAAAACCAGAAGTATCTCATCTATAGTCTGTATTTGTTTTTAATGGGGTAAATAAGAAGCTAAATTGATTTGATCACGTTAACAAATTCAGTAACAGAAATATTAAAACATGAAGGCTAATTCCGGTTTTGTACTCAAATTGGATTAGAAATGTAGCATTAGCAGCAATAACATTTACAAACAAAAACGATTAAGTTAAGATAAACGAGAGTATTTCTGAGTTTTCAATATTTTATTAACTAGAATACCTGCAATCTTCTCTTCTAATAAGACAGCAATGATCATTCAAAGAAGTTAAAAAAGGATTACCTGCAATTCAATTCCAGTTTCAATTCGAATAAAATGCACTTTCTTTATTAACACATTTGCAATAATTACCTTCTGTGGTCTCATTTCACATCATTTTCCTTTCGAAAGTTTCTTAAATCTCTTTTAGCCTCTTACCTTTCCAAATAAATGAAGTAAAATGCGATTCCCTAAATAATTTCAATCGGCCTTTATGATATCGTTGATGTAATTCCACATACTATAAAATGCAAACAATAAATTTTTGAGGAAGTGTCGGTTTTAATTTAAATGAATGTTAATTGCTATTTTGACCCTCTAAGTGTAAAATACCGCATTTCGCCCTTCCCTAATGCAAGTAAGTACAAAGTAAGAACCCAGAATGGAGAATTAGAAGTTAGAGAAGCTTTAGGGTTGGTCTGACACTAATTTGAAATTTAAACTGGCTGTAAATAACTTTCTATGAATTTTAGTGAGGCAGTTCGAATTTAGTGCTTGGTGTTCAGAGGGAAGTTTTTAAAAAGTTTTTGTTCGGGCGAAAAAATATCGACGAATTTTACGGGAAATTTTCTCTTCAAACGAGAATTACTATAAACTTACAGTTCTCTCTTTTATTGCAGTTTCATTTTCCTTTCGTTATTTATGGAAATTAGCTGTCTACATTTCAAATTAAACTAATAAGTCAACATAAAGCTCTTTGGATTGTGCCCAGATGTGCTTACTGACGTAAAATGAGAACACTTACATCCAAAATGCGTAAATAACAGTTAATATATTATCCGGCTCTTTTACTACGATCTTCGTGGATTTGGTGCGCACAAATTAAGGGCAAAAAGAAGGAAAGATACAATTTTAATTAGAACTTGGCGGAAAGCAGCCGTACTTTTTATCCCCGTGGAATTAAATAATTACGGGATAAAACAAAGTACTTTCTAATTAGTTGCGCATTCTTTGACAGCAGTTAACATACCAACGGGTGGTTTATGAGTAAAAACCGATAAAAGCGGTAAATTAAATTTTAGATAACCTTTATTAAAAAAAAGAAATACCTTATTATCTGTTATCGAATTTATTGACCATTCAAGGAGTAAATGTTTACACTCCCTTTATCGCACCTTGGCATTCCCAAGCAATCTGTTCTAATGATGACGTATAGTGCGTGAGCAATAAGTAATATAAGCCCTGCACGGATGGTTCTGCGGGCGGATTTGCACTCCTGCCTCTGGTATAATTCAGGAGCTCTAATAGTATTAACTACGATGACATCTATGAAATAGCGTGGTGATAAATAGGTTGTGTAGAGACCTCTTTTAGAACTATGAGGCTTTTGGATATTTATAGCGAAGGCACTAATTTCAAAGTGGTTATTTCCAGGGTTACATTTTCACACCAAACTTCCTACAGGAAAATCTAAACTTTTGCTATTTTACACCTGACACAAATCGTACGGAGATATTTATGAATTATTTAAACAAAAATGTTGATACAGGACACCGAATTCCTGATTACTGCTAACCAAATTTTGGTTTTTTTTAGCAAACATTTATTGCATGAATCTTAACAAGCATTTTTAGGCGTACATATATTTATAAACTGATTAATGTGTGGGCTTAGCGGCGCCGATTTTTTATTCTTCTAGTGGGTGCACGCTCGATTATTTATGTACATTAAAGAACGAAGTGTCAGAACGTCCAGAGCAGTTTCAGATAACGCACTTAATACCGTATCAATATTATAAAAACCAGAAACATCTCTTGTAGTCTACTGTTAATAAATCTCTGGGAATTACTTATTTGTGCCCTACTAATACTGAATAGTATTAATGAGAAATACAGTGGGTCTTTTATCGTTTTCAAAAACTGTTTGCTCTTTGTTACCTGAGACCAATAGGCAGAACGATAGCAGTTTGTACTTAGTTAGTTCGAGGATGAAATATTTTTACTATTTCTTCAATATTTTGTTTTCTTATTTCCAGCATTATTTCCTTGCATTTTCGTACAAAAAATTTCTACTACTCTCTCCCTTTCCCTCTCTCTCCCTCTTATTTGGTTTTTATGTGCCGTTTTCCGTTATATTAAATGATCCAAGATGACTGGTAACAGTTTGAATTTCCCGCTGACTTTGCAGCTTCGAGTTGTCGGTGTTGCTAGTTGTCACATCACAAGGGCCTTTTGGGCATGTTCTGCTTCTTTTTATTTGTGTTTTAAAGTAAATAGTCATATAACCAGGCAACAAAGTCCACTTTAACGCATGAAATTTTGAAAAGGTTTACTGCCTTTTGGCTATGGAGTACCGTTTTTCATTAACAATGAATTGGATTGTTTATGATAGTTAAAGTTAGATAAAGTCGGATGTTGGAAAAATTAATAATCAGGTATTGGTTTATTGTGGTCATCCACCTTTATGGTTGTCTTTTTAAAACGATTTATGGCAGTTTTTAATAACAATTTAGATTGTAGAACAACCATTGGTCCTTGCGAGTGGTTGGGCGAGGACGATGTAAAATCTTCTAAATTTTATAATAAAGGTATCTCCTGGACAGAATTTCATAATAAAATCTTGCTTGACGATCTGTTATTGCAAAGAAAATGAAACTTTCAAATAGTAAACTACAAATCAAATTTTATGAGTAATAATAATCTATGGCTTGGGGGGTATATCAAGGGAAGTGTGTCCTTCATGAGATATTCGCAATGATATCATGAAAATATTAGGCATACTAAGTTGTAGCGATACTATAAGCGGTGACTAGATATCTTGGAGGGTACAGGTACCAATAATACGTTAAGAATTTCATAGTGAAGAATAGTTCGCAATTTGGTGCTTGACGACTTCTTACCTAAAAGGCTTTTATTGTCTTTTATTGCTAAAAGCAATTGTATCGCAGATACAGTCGTATCGACTGTAAGAGAACTGTCTCATCGAAATCAAAAATGCAACGATCATTCGTAACAACAAAAGTTCATCTTTATTTGTAGTAATGTAATGAAGTGCGCAAATAAGAATACTGCCCTCCCTGCAAAGGATCGTTGCATTCTTTGCAGTGAAATCTATTTGCATACCAAGCAAGAAAGCCCTAACTTTGAAAATAAATGGTACTATCTTTAAAATTTCCTATCCTTTACAAATGTGAAGAAAGCCAAATATGTTTCACTCAATATCTCAAAACTATGATTTTCAGAGTTAGGGCCTTTTTGTTTTGTAGGGTATAAAAATTGCAAAGATGGAGTTGGAATCTTTTGGAAATTATTTCTTCTTCTTGGTAATTTATCTTAAGTCCATTATTTACGTCGCTCTCATCCATTACATAGTTGATATCTGCATTTTCCAACCTTTTCGCTTACGCTACCCTCTGTATTTATGTTTGGCGACAATTCATGTTCCAGATACCTAAACTAACCTTCCAAGAAAGCCTGATTTAACATGTTTAATTTGACTTATTCTATTTAATTTATTGTGGTCGTACAATCAATCCCTCTTATTCATATTTTGAATAAAACTGGAGGTCAAGCCTACTGTAAGCCTAGATAAACTTAGTTTTGCTGATATGTTTCCAAATAGTAGGCCGTAACAGCAGTGGTATTGAATTCAAGCAAACGGCAACATTGTCATTACCATGATCAATCTTAATGTTATGTTTATTGGACTTTAATAATAACGGTGGAAAAATGCAGAATAAAAATATTTGATCTGTATGCCGGCGAAAGGACGGAAACAACAAGATACTACGCAAACCAAGAAAGTAGTATTCTCAACAACAGTGATCGAACTCACGCATACCATGCATGGTATAGTACCTCGTTTCAATTGATTTTGTTGGCTAAAAAAGTATAAATAGAATTGCGTCAGATTAAACTTCCATGACCAAATATTTCAAATTTTAGTCCTTTTGTAACTTGTTTTTGCCGTATCCAACGTGATATTTGTCGTGCTACTGCATGCAAAACAAGCTAATTAACATTTTACATTGTTGTGTACCGACACTGTTTAACGAGAAGCTAAAGACTTCTTGGACTGACCATTGGAGTCGACTACCATGGAACTCTCTTTAAAGACGTTAGTGAGCCCTCTGTGGTTATATTACACAATTACTAATTTGGGTCGTTATGATCCTATCTGCTGAACGTCTTCTGGCTTATATCCTCCACTTCGAACTTTGTAATACTACTGTAATACTTTGTGTAATGTGCAACTGTCTTCTCGCTATAGTGTATCAATATTTATTCAATTCTACAAGTAGTTATTTCTGCTCAAGACCGGCAAAATGTTCATGGTACACTGTCAAAGTGTCAGTCTCAGGTCGATAATTATTTGGCATTAAAAAAGAAAAATGTCTGAAATAATTTTTGGACATAACCATCGTTGTCCAAGTCCACAACTTCCATTTCTTATACGTTTCCCAAGTGCAAGTGTTAAGCAGTAGATCAGGCTAGAACAAATCAAATCTTGGTAAACTGCCCTTGAGCTCTAGATTGGAAAGAGTGAAATATCTTTTACGTCTCTCAATGATCACTTTATTGTTAACAAAATAACAAGTTCCTAATGCTTAGAAACATTCGAGTCTCTACCATTCCCAAGTATTAAAAAGTCGAAATCTCAGGTCCTTTGGTTGTATTGAGATTCTGTCTTCACATTTTTTTTTTCATTTATTCACTACCTTCCAGTCTATGAATGTAAGAATAACTTTTCGTTACGGAACATATAGACATCAGGGTTTGACTTGACTCTAATGCTTAGAAAGCCATTTACGCATGTTCAGCACCTAAAAATTATTTATGCCTATCTGATCAAAGCATAGAGCTGCTAGGATTAGCCAATATTAGAAAGGAAGATTTTATATAATAAGTAATATTGAAGTATAGCCAGGTGAAAAGTTTGACCTCTTTGAACAAAATAGCATCTGAAACTGCCTAATATTTCACTACTTACTGGATCAAGGAATTTGTGAAATTTAAATCAAAGATGTTTGTTGGAAGTCTTGATAAACTTAAAAACGCAGAGATTTCACTATCTTTACACCTTTCAAACAACAAAGTAATCAACAAAAAATTGAAACCAAACAAGCATTTAACTCGAATTTTTGGATTGTGCATTTGAATTAGATGCTCTAAATTTTTACATTTCCTTGAATTTATTATTTAAGCTGATATGATGTATGGATACCAATAATAAAGAATTTTCCAGTTTTTGAAACAAATATTTACATCGGTGTAAATAGCCAGTAGCTGTAACTACAAATTGGGCATTGATATCACCAATAAATTTACCGAATCCCTTCAAATTAAGTACAAATAAAAATTTTAAAATTTAGTATTATCTATCGGTGTATTCAACTTGGGAGTTGTTCGTAGTGTTTATGGGCCGTTCATTTACGCTGGTGTTTAATCTCTCCCCGCCTCTATAGGGTTGTGGCGGCGGCGTATTGTACACGTGGTTACACTAATTTCAGCTTACATGTTGTCATCTTTGTTAGCAGTACTCTACTGTAATGTTGTAAAGGGAGATGCATTATTCTGTCGTTTTTGGATCGCCAAAATACATCTGATAATTTAAGTGTATGCATGTTCTATCGCCCCGGGCAAGTACAAACCATCGGCTTCTAAATATGGGGCAAATTATGTAACTGCAATATTTTGAACACCCTCCCGATGATTTACAGACTTTCAATTTGTTGGAATTAAATTTTTAATTTTTTTTTTCTTCTTTCAGGTAAGTTCGACGAGTGTTAGAAGCGAGAAAGTGTTCCAGAACTTCAAGTCGCGTAAGTGAACGTTTGTTATTTATTCGATAATGTAATTCAAGGCACATTCTTGGTTTTGTTGAATTGCTCACATTTATTTGCAGCTGACATGCAGCGAGAGGTATGTGCATTTTGATTTTACTTATAGTGCACATTCATCATTTTAATAGCTGCCGGTTTCTTAAGTGGAATTACTGCGAAAGTATACTTTTTTCGCAAAAAAGTTAAATAATTCCAATTTTTTTTCTTTATTTGTCGTGCTTTGGTTTCATTAAGTAGGTTTATTAAGTAAAAATGCAAAATTTTTCATTAAACGCAACAAACGCTAGCTATTTAAGATACCGCGCAAAAATAAAACTAAGGTTTATTGCTGCAACCAGAACAAATTAGGGGTTGCAAAGAATCGGTAATGAAGTTTTTTCTTCGACTGACAATTTAAGACGGTGGACGCGGCAAGTGTCTCATTCTCTGGGACGACCGCCCAGGGACGAGGAGAGCCTCAGGTTCCTTCCTTCCTATATAATACCCCGTCTACACTGTCTGGCACGTCCCGCTCGAGATATATTGCTCCCAATGCCTCGTACATAATTTCTCTGGAGCTCTTACCCGCCGTGTAGCTACCCTGCTCCCCATTCCCCGAACCATCTGAGATACGAGTTCAGATGTTGCCCCGCCAAACGCAACCGCAAGTGCACGCTGAGTCAGCCAATATCCGTAGATATTGATGTTTAAACCTACGCTCAAACAAGCAAATGTATTAATTTGTTATTATTATTTTAGTTTACGATCGCCGTCTGCGTTATTAAGCTGCTAGTTCAGTTCAACAGAACCAAGCGTTTACATAATTTTCATGCTTATTTGAAAGGGAAACGAGGAGGTACCATAAAATTTTTAAACGGACGGAATATTTCGATCTAAAATGGAAATTGGAGTGTCACATCTTTTTGTCTTTCCTTGCGTTTTTGTGCCCGCGGCGTTGCGATGTAGTGTCAGCTAGAGATAACTGAAGATAGATGGTGACAGTCAGTGTGCTTGAACAAGAGAAATATTCCATTCCAAAGTTTCTTTGTCTTTTCTCTAGGGACTTGCATGGTATTTAATTCTGATACATGTTTCTATCGCATACTGTCTCTTCGTAAATTGTTACAGGACACTGATGGTTTGTTTTCATTGAAAATTCAAGACGTTGTTCCCGTGTTGATTAATATTACACACTTGTGTATCCTCTTGTAGATGTAATGTTTAGATATGACCACGCAGCGTATAATATTTGTGTTATTATTCATTATTACCTACTTACATTTAGAAACTATTAGTTTAGATGTGCATGTTATATCAACATATAATTTATTGACCCTCAGGTAGAAAAAGGTTTTAAGTAAAAAATCGTCGACCATTAAAAAACAAGCAAAAAAATATAAGATAACCAAGTTTTATGCGATTCTAACGTGAGCACTTGTCGAAGCACTAAATTAAACGTTTTTTTGATCGTACGTGGCTTGAAGATCTAATTGTAAAGAAGACAATGGTAGAAAAACGCTGAATAAAATTCAGTTTTTAATTAAAAGTTAAAATTATCATTTACAGTTACATTTGCGAAACAACGTTCCAAAGATGTCTTTTGTTAAGACATAATTTATTTAGTTGGTTGTTCGATATTTATTTCACGAATGGTCTTTGTATATTAAATGAGTATTGTTATCAGCAGTTACTAGTAACAAACGGCTGCTAGATTCGGCTTTTAAATTTCAGAATTTCCCATTTATTTGATAGGGTTGCCATCTATTTCTCTTGTTTCCAATTTTTAAAGAAACTTGAACATGTCGGAGTTATTTGAGTAAAGCAAGTTTGCACTTTCTCAGCTCCTATCCTTAATGCGTTCTGACTTCTCTACCTTTTGTAGTTCTGTATTTCTTCTTATTATTTATTTATTTATTTTTCTTTATAGTTCCTAAATACTTTATTTATTTCAATTTAAATGAGTTTCACTTTCATAAGAAAATAAAACACACGTGTTTGTTGTTTGAATCCCTTTAATCCCATTATAAACGGCAGGCACCATGTTGAATCTTCATGTACCGAGTTCTGGGAGAATGCTCGAGATATTCAAAGTGTTACAACGTGTTTCAATTTCCCTTCAAGAAACGCCAAGGTTATATTGATATGATTTAATCTTCAATTCCTAATATATTCTTCCATAATGCGAAAGAAGATAGTTCTTCATAATCGATTCCATACCTTTATTAACAAGGTTTTGACACAAGACAAGTTTTACTGTGAATAGAGTTGTCTTTATTCATCAGCACTCTTTACATAGATTACTTCTCGTCATCGACACCAAAAGTGGCATGAATTTTTGTTTACCTCTTTTAATACCCCCACAATCTTCTTTCTTTTAGAAAAGCTAGACAGTCAAAGATGTCTGCTCGAAAAATATAAAATTGGCTTCAGTTTTGCCAATGGCACTAATATTTTCAAAATGATGCTTCTCAGATTACACGTCTTGCTGTATTATTCAAAAACAGCAAGCGTTGCCCACCTTAATTTCCATTAATGTCGTTTCTTGAAATACCAAAGTACAGTTTTTCACTTAAGAAAATTATCAAAAGCTTCTGTAAAAATGTCGGCATTCTAAATACTCTTCTTTGAGTATAAGCACATAAGATCTACTACTTAAGGCAATCTATCAGTTGGAGATGCCATACTTCCATTAGAGGGTAATCTTGCAACCTTTTAGCTCACCACATGCAATTGGTAACTATTTGATGAGCTTGAGATTTGATTTACCACGTGGAGGCAAATAGTTACTATTCTTCAAAAGTAATTACTTTTCCCAATTTAATTTCCTGCTCTCTTAGTTAATATTCAAGGAAACAGTTGACACTCTGAGAGACTGCGGCTCAGATGCTTGCGCTTTAGTGTTAAAGCTTTGTGTGTAAATGATTCGACTTCCATTAAACCATCTATAGTCTGTACCACGACCAGATAGAGTAGTAAATCATTATGGGAGGAGCTAGGTGACAGCAGCCCGTTTTACACTTAATGAAAGAACTTACTGATTTCCCGAAAATTTGAAATTGCGCTGGCGCTGTTACATTCTGTTTGCTGATGTGAAGCTGACCCACCAATCAGGAAATGTCTTTCAAACTGCCCGCTTTTCAAGGGGCGTTTTTATTACTCTATCTGGTCGTGGGCCAGACTATAGTGGCGAAAGCTTTCTCTGTTGTACGCAGATATTTTGCTGTTGTTGTACCCGTTTCTTTGCAACTAGGGAAAACCGATCTAATTCCCAGAATATGCAAGTATAACATGACAAAATAGCTGATACCCTATTCATGCTTTTTTCCGTTTCTTTTAACTAAAAAAACCATCGTGTTGGCGCCGTTTGGATTTCAAAGAATTAAGTTGTATTGGTTTGATAAGTTTCTCTTATCTCTTTTTTACATATTGCTTTTCGACATGAAGTTTGAGGAGTTCGTTCGTTAGACCGTGTGGTGCTTAAAAGCACACAGCACCTTATAGATGCGGGAAAAGGAAAAATTAGAGAAATGAAATTTGTTTGTCGTTGTGGTCATGGTATACGGGTATACAGACAAATCCAAAAAAAGTATTTTTGTCGTGACGTTGAAAAGAAGAAAATTTATACTTTCAGTTCGAATTTCCAAAGACTGAGCAATGTTGTTAAGGGCACAAAAATGAATTATGTATTTCTCCATACAATTTCATGTATGTTTACTATTAGAGCAACGATCAGTAAATCAGATGTTACAAAATATTCCAATGTTAGTTTGATTATGATACAAGGTAGAAGTAGGGCACATTATATTGTTCTCTCTTTAATTCTAAAGACAAAATCGTTTATTGAGAGCTAGCAAATGTTTCTCTACATAATACCTTTTCGTAGAAAAAGCAGAAAGGATTTTCCAAATGAGCAATGCATTGAAAGAGTCGATTCAGCAATATTTATGAATTACCTTACGAAACAGTTTGAAAGAGAACAGAGGTTTACTTCCCAATAAAAAATTTGTTTTGAGATTCTTCCTACAGTTCTAAAAATCTTCTCTCAATGCCGCAATTGTTATATCGTTTATCATATAGATGGTATAAGATTTCTTTTAGTTTTGCCTTGACATGTATTCAAATCTGAACTTTTTTTTACGTAAAGCGTACATGCATAGGAAATGATGAGAAAAATAAATTACGGAATCTAAATATTAGCTTTATTCCAATTTCTTCACAGCTCTAATAAGCAAAAATTCCATTTTTTCGTCTTCTCAATAATAAGCTCTGTACCTGACTACGAAAACAAAAACAAAAATAGCATTAAGAGTAAGACGATACAAACACGAGGTTATCTTGCAAAATACTGCAAACTAATGCCGAAATTAACTTTTTGGGCTTCTTAATACTATTAGTTAAATGAAGAAACTGAAAAGCATTTGCTTTCTTGAAACAATAAGCTCTCTCGAACAAATAAATATAAAATAAATGCTTTCACTTTCAGTTATTCAAATCACGACAAAACCCTTTTGTTCCAAAGCAAGTATTTGCAGCAGGTGTAAACATTTCGAATATTCTTATTTTAAGGTTGAAGTTTTAAAACGTATTCAATGAAGACAATGACGGGAGCTTGATGGCGGAAGATTAATGGTCGACGCCGTCTTGATACTCGTCACCGTGTTAATACAAAGCATTTCAATGTCTATCACCTGTCAGTTCTTTAGGGTTCCACCAATTTCAATAAACTCCAAACCTTTAAGAATCAATATTTGTTTGTCTGTTTGTTTAATGTTTCGAGGAAAATTTTATAAATCTGTATTGATTTGCGATAAATTAAAATACAAGCAAGTTTTTGTAACAATTCAAGCTTTCTTAAAGTTCAATTGCAATTTCCCACAGTCGATAACTACCAAAGTACGAAGTCCGCACTTATCTGCCGAGGTATCGGATTACTGGATCCAATTACGCGCACCGCATAAGGTGAATGAAATCATGAAATGCTGCAGTTCCATCTATAGATATGAACGTTAGATAGTTGTGTTAAGCTTCCGATATCTAATTAGTAGACTCACATTGAGTTTTTAAGTAAGTGTTAAAGTCATTTCACAATGGTATAATTTATAAATTCGAAAAATGATACACAATTGGGTTTAATAGGGTAATAGCTGCTATTAAAATCTGAAACGCAGATGCAATTTCAGTGCACCTACATTAAACTTAAGTATTCAACACTCGTCGGCGAGTACTTTTACTTTGCGGATTGAAAGATTTAAAACGTTCACAAGCAGCTACATTGGTCAGCTCGACACAGTAAACGTCTTTATTCTCGGCAGGCAGCTTTAATGCAAAAAGCGATTTCCAAAGCCAAAAGTATCTGGACTTAAACCCGTTCTCTTGTGAGGAACAGGCAAGGCGGATGAATGATCAATGCATTTATTCAGCACTTCTTATTTCTTATCCCCGCGGTTGGATTCTGCAGTAGTCCTGCTGGTATGCTCGAAAAAGAAAAAAACCGTAGATCTTTTTACAAGAAAAGTTTATAAATAGAAGAACATTTTTTTAAGATGACTGAGTTTATTTATCTTTGTTTATTATTAAATAATAATAATAATTATTGTTATTTATCAAGGCGATTGCAAAAGAGTTCTAAAATAAGTCAAAAGTACTCCTTCTACAGCCACATTTAAAATTACTTACTGCATCATTATTAAGATAAAAGAGAAACGCAACTGCCGTTTGATACATATTCAAAGTGAAATTCTCCTTAATGAGTTAATGTTTTCTACAACACCTACTTGTAGGCAATTGTCTTTGCTTTGAAGAATATTCTCTGTTCAATTCTAATTTTCACATCAGGCATGGATCGAAATTTTCATGTCTTCGACTTTCATGTTCAATAAACAGATTATGTAGATAAAAGCTTTTTAAATTGATGAAGACGCTTTGAAGGTAAATGACGTAACTTCCCCGATTCCCCGGAATTTCTGTAGAATGTTAGTCATCATTATTTGTGTGTAATCGAAGCTATCTCTCGGGACAAGATTTCAAGTCGGGGCTCACAATTCTGGATCTTCCATGGGAAATGTCAAGCTAAAATTGAGGAGAGATCTCTTTGAAATATGCAAGCAAGAAACTGTTTGAAGATTCTATTGGCCTAGCGGCTAGGAGGAATCTGTAGGATGAGTCTAGATATTTCAAAATATTTTGTAACATTGCACTCTTTCAAGTATTCCATGGTACTTTCAGAAAGGATTTTGACCTATCTTAGGACGAAGAGTACTTGGAAGACTCTCAATTGAGAATGTATGTAAAGTATACCTGGGACACTAGTATAGATTGTTTAAACAGTTTGGTAAAAATTTCTTTCTCAACATTGTCTCCATTGAGGGCCAAACACTTGGTTCAAAAACTTCTGAATTTTTTTATTTCTTCGCATCGATGACATCTTCATTTGACGAAACTTTCTTCCTATCGAACCAAATTTTTTAAGTTTGGCAACAGGAAGAAGTCGCACGGGGCCGAATCTGGCAAGTGGAATGTAGGAACAATCAGTTTGAAATCTACTTAATTCGTGCATCTTTACCATTGTGACGACCGATTTATGGAACGGTGCGTTGTCTTGGTAAGAAAGCACTTTTTTGGGTACCAGTCTTGGCCAATTTTCTTTCAATGCATCTCTCGAATGAATGCCGGACAACAAATTTCTGTTGTTTTATCCTTTTCCAAGTAGTCAATCAGGATTATTCCTCAAGAATCTCAAAAGGCAGTTGCCATCGCGTTCCTAGTCTGCAAAACAGTCTATGCTTTCTGCGGTACACCTTCAGCAGTGTGGTGATGCAAACACATTCTGTCCATAGTCACGAATCTAGGTAGGAAGTTCGGCAAATCTCGATGCATACTGCACTGAAATGTCCTTTCTTGTGCGTTTTTGCGCGATAATTAACAATCGAACACACATCTATCTCTATTTTTACTTGGCGATTTTCCGTTACAGTACCAAGGATCTTTCTCAATAATTGCCGTCGTAGCAACCTCAATCGGGCGGTCGGAATGCGCTTCATTTCAGTGCGTGTACGGCTGTGTTTAACCTCGTTTATCCGAAAATTAAGTTAAAATGATTTTGAAATGTTTGTAAACAAAAATAATAATAAATAAAAGCTAACAAATATTAATTTTAAAAACGGTTAGAACCAAAGGAAAATAACATCACACAGCAAACGAAAATAGTCTTATCCATTTTATCCAACTCGGCTTTGATCTTCGCGGCCGTTCACTTCTTCAAATATCAATGTTTTAGCAGCACGAAACACGTGATTGATTCGGGCGATTCTCGAACTTCAATTACCCGTCGCAGTTTGCTGAAACTTCGTCAGCGATCATCTCGAAAACCATGTTTGCCAATTACCAACGACCATAAATATATACTAGGAAAAATAGGTTTTCCTATACATTTTTCCTGACAAGTTTGATAACAAATATGCACATTCAAACCTTGTTCAAAATCACATTCAAAACTACCTTTACAGCAGTCAGTCTTTAACAAATTGATTTCCAACATAAATTGTTATAAAATGATGAAATTAACATTTCTTAGGTTAATCCAACCCTAATTTTTTGATCACAAATGGTTGCTAATAGAAAGACCTACCTTTCACAGCACCCCATTATTATTGTTGCGCAAGCATGCAAATCTATTACACTGTGTAACAGTCCTTAGTAAGATTTAGGACAGTTTGGATTTTTAGCGCTTCTTTCGTTTTTCCTCTAATCGTCTGACGTACTGCATCAGTTCTAAAGGTTAAATCAGTTGCTTACCTACATTATTTTGTCTTTTCCGTTATATGGAGCTCAAAGTTGTTCTCCAACTATATGAAGCGGATGCTTGAACCTGTCCGAATAGGTGTTTCCAGTCACCTTCTACCTATAGCGTGGGTTTTGCTTTGCCAGAGCTGTCGCGATAGTAACGTCTTTTCTATAACCGGAGAAATGAGACCGCTAGAACGTGACTTGTCTTGTGTTTAGTTTGTCTAGTAAAGAGAAGATCTCGTCATTTGTTATTAGATTGAACTATATAAGTACAAATTTATACAAAATTATTGCAGACAGACAACTGTGGACTAGATATTTAAAGCGACTGCGGTAGAACTTACTGAATGGGCAACTAAAGTATTCGTATTTCAAAATTGTGGGAAGAGGTTGGTAAACACACTTCACGCAAACTCGAGAGTCAATTCAACAATTAAAGTCAATCTGCTTTGTTAAGATATTACAAATACATTATTCTATTATTTTTCCAACAAGCCTTTGATCCTATACTTATAGTCAGTTGGTGATCTCTAGAGCGCGCTATGGTTTAAGTAGTGTTTCTGGCATGCAAACACAGCATCGTAAAGATAGCTTAAAAATCATTCAAGGTATAAGTGAATGTTTACAGAACGATTGTATCTAATTAAAGGAATTTTTTTATGGATTAAACTCCCTCAGACCAAAGCAGGCTTTACTAGGAGGGTAACAGTTGGTGTTAAATTCCGCAAATTTGCATTATTGTATATTACAGCAAAACAGATGTTCTTTGATATTTTGTACTATACGTTTAATGCAAGATTGTAAATGTCTTTGCTTGATGTTCCTACAATGGGCATCGTTTTGATTTAGGTATTGGTTAAAAGGAAACCATTGAGGATTTTTAGATTTTTCCAAATAGAGAAATTTGCTTGTCCAACTTGTTGCTTGCTGTGCTATTGGACATGTTCTTATTGATTCATTTCAGTACCAAAATTGAGACTGTACGGTTCAACTTACTTGTTAGCTAGTGCGACAATGAGATCTTTTGCTTTTCCTGCTGCATAAAGATGGATATTGAATCAATAACACTTCTTACTAATTAGAACTCATGGAATACTGGTATCTCTGATATGAAAAACTGCTGGAAATAAAGAATTATTATTTGTTTATAATCCCTTTGTGCTTTTCTCCTTAGGTATTTAAGCGATTATTAATTAATATTGTTAGATATCACTAATAAAATAAAACAAATTATTTAGTCGACTTCCAAATATTTACATAACGCTTCCGCAAAGAGTAACGACACGGAAAAGAAATTAGGAAAAACTAATTTAATAGGAAATTATATGATAACCATTTCTGAAAGAACTTTATTCTATTTATTTAAATGTGCGTGTAAAAATTAATAACATGATTTTATTTTAGAAAACACAGTATGAAATTGTTCACTTTTTGTTTGCTTCTTGCTTACTTTGAACGCAAGCCACGCTTTTGCGGTCCCGAAAATGGCATCTGAGGCAGGCACAAGAAATGAGACGACACTTTGTATTGTTGTCTACGCGCAGTTCAGTTATAATTGGCTCCTCTAAACCCAGTTTTGAATGGCCAAAGAAATATAACAATTTTTTATTAAAAACTTCTATTGTTTTTATTGCATAAGTTCCCTTACTGGATTTATTATACTCTGGAAACTTGTTAAATGGGTGCGTATTTGCATTTTAGTGGCTATTAAATACCTTTTGTTCATTGCAGTTGGACATATATTAGCTAAAGGAACTACCTAATAAAATATGTAAAGTACTAAAAATTTGTCACAATTTAAAGCTCTAAATCTGACCGACACAAAGCGTTACGCCGCCGGAGGTCAATAAACGCCCGATAACATTTTTATCCTCGAAATGAAATATTCGCAAGAGGCGAGTGCAGGCTTAATTTATGCCATGCAGTTTGTAACCATGGAAACGCATTTGCATTCGTCTGTAGCGTGTGTGTTGTGTGTGTGTATCGGCCGGGACCGGCGTGGTCTGGACTCCTGCAGCTTCTTCACCGTTCCGCATATTTCGGCCATTATCTTCCCAATTTTATCTGTTCTTCTTTTAAGGGTGTGGGTATGTATTAACAAATTGGTTAGCTAATGCAATCATGCTAAAGCTTTTAGGAACTGAAATACGACTATGCGTTTCAAACCCTTAGGTGTACTACAACGCTGACCTCGCGATAGGTAAGCTTAAGTTTTTAATTTGAGAGCAACTGGAATTAATACACTACGATTCCGAGAACATCCATTACATGTGTTCTTAGCGATGCTATCGACTCAAGCGAGCGCAGAAAGGTTTGTTAATGAAATGCAGATCTCTGAACTGAAACACCTACTTGCTATCTGCACAAGCATGCAATATACGTGCGTTCCTTTTTTTGTTGAGAGAACCTCTTAGATTTTTCTACGAGAAACATCAATTTAGAATCTTATAGATAGACATGCAGTAGCTATTCCCACCGGGAAGTTTGTTAAGAGGAATCTACATTTTCAAAAATTTAACTTCCTCCATCAAGACTAATCTAAATAATAATTTGTGCAGTGAAATAGTGGTCCTGTTGTAACAACATCAGGACACGGTAGAAGGTTCCTTGTTCATGAGCACCGGTCTCTGGCTCGTTGTAATCTAATGAGGTAGTAATGTGTCAAGCATTATATTGCGCTATTCGTTGCGGCGCTCAGGATTGCGCTAATCTGACGGAATTACACACACTGTAATTTGAACGGTCGGAGTAAAGCTCCCTTTAATTCAAGCCATTGTCTCGAAAATACACGTTGCCCGCCTGCTTTGTTTATTTTTTTATTTGGTCATTTTATTTATAAATAAAGTCTGTTATTTATCTGATTTATTTATTGGTTTACCTAACGATTAGCCCTTTTATGTTTGTATAACCGCTTTACACCTATCTATTTTATATCGTAAAATTCTAGCCTTTTCTCTAATTAATTCACGCTTTGAAATAAAAGAGGTTTGTACTGGAAATCGGTTATGTCTTTTGATACCTTAAATTAGTACCCTCTGCTGTGCTGTGATACATTAATTACAAATTATATTAATTTATTGTATACATTTTATATATGCTTTATTGGAAGCATTGTATAGGTAGGGCATAAGTTTAGAGGAAAGGAAGGACGCAAAGTAAAAATAATTTTCTATTGTTTGGATTGCATTAGTTTTCCCATTCTCTCTTTTTATATTTACTGAAAAATCTGTTATTTATAACTGTTTAGGTATATGTCAATCTTTCAGCCAGTGACTTGCAATTTCACCAACTTCTCATGCAACTGCAACATTTTTTATATCCTAATTTTTGCTTCTTTTTATTGTGACTTATCTTTCAAAACAAAAACACCTATTATTTTAGTCGAAATCGTAAAAACCTGGAAAAATGAAGTTTTTTGGATATTATGGTTTTCAAGAAAAAGGGATCAACTTTTGTCAAATATCTTGATAGTATATAATTATGAATCAACATTTTATAGCAATGCCGTGTTTCCAACTGAATATTTTATGTTTGTAAAAGTTTATATAAACGTATCACTTTCTAGAGATTTTAACGTCCTCAATTACCACTGAAAAATTCTCATAACATACAAGATTGAACGTAGGAGTTTCTATGAAATATTAGAGGAAATTGCTTCCAGTTCTAATATACTTTATAAATTCTGCTTTAAATTCAAACATAACACTTAAAACGTGTTTATAAAATCTCTAGCTGTGATCAAAAGTAACTATACATATATCGTAAATTACTTCATATGAGCCTTAATTATGCAACGCCAACGTGCACAAGACACTCAGAAGTTGTTAAAGACAATTTCAATTAATTTGCATTCGATATCGTCGTTTTATTTTGTTTGAGTAAAATTTAAAGTGCGCAAAATGTATGCGCGAACATTGCTCTGAATAAATTGAGCGAGATATCCCTGGCAGTGTATAGAAGTATGTAAATGCGGAATCAAGTAGCTACTGCAATCTAGATCGAAGGGTAAATACACGGTGTGGCAATCTTATTCTAAAATGCGATCCGTGTACTCTTCAAAAGGAAGCACATGGGGGTGGACGTAAGGTAAACTAAAGAAGATTGCTTTTCCTATCTAACTGCATAAGAAAATGCAACCGTACCGCGTAATTTATTGGAAGAATTCGCGAGTTTGGAGAGGTGGAAAACGCCGGGAAAGTTGCCTGGTCGGGGGAAAATACGATCGTTTTCTTTTACGAATTGCTTCTATAAAAAGAATAAGGAGTTTTTACGAATTATATTTATGTTTTTATTTTATTTGGTATTTATGTTACTTTAAGCGCATTTTATGAGAAGGTTTTATGTTAATGCCTTCTTTACTCGTAAATCAAACTAATAAAAACTTTACCTTGGAAAATTAACCGCATTAATTTAATAACCTCTTCTTATGTGTTATATCTGAATGTATAAAAACCTGTAACAATTCAAATTCGAAAAAGATCAACTAATAAATGAGGAAATGAAAAGTAAACAAGTATTGAGGTAGAAAACAAAGAATTTTCAATGAAAAAGTTAATCCCTAAGCTGTCTTAGTTTTTTTCTTTGGTTTCAATCAAGCTAA
This sequence comes from Ignelater luminosus, assembly GCA_011009095.1. Classification (NCBI taxonomy): domain Eukaryota; kingdom Metazoa; phylum Arthropoda; class Insecta; order Coleoptera; family Elateridae; genus Ignelater; species Ignelater luminosus. Next base: position 285,331 of record VTPC01090675.1, read on the forward strand.
TCAAATCTATGGATTGTATTGATCAGTTGGACTGTATGTAGCTACTACTTATCCAGTGAGAAACTGATAGTAGCTCCTTAATTCTAAATACTGGAAAATCAAATTTGTTGACTGTTTAGTTCAAGAATGTTTTTAGAAAATTCTCTTTCACATCTGCTTTTAAGTCTTCAATAAAAAACAGAAGTTGGAATTTGCTGAGAACAGGAGAAATTTTTAAATTTTATGCATTTGATTTTAAGAAAATAAAGAAAATGATAGGAAGAGACTGGCTGATGTATCATTCAGCTGAAGAATCTGAGTTCTGTCGTGGACCGACCTTGGACGCAAGTTCTACATAGACCCAACAATTCAACATATTTTGATCAAAAATTAGAATAATGAAAAATGGCTTATAACTACGATCCAACAAGTACTTCCGTTATCCAGAACCGTCATTAATACACTTTTCCGCCCTGATAATAAATTTAGTTTACGAGCGAAAAAATGTTGTACTTCCCACGGGAGTAAGTTTCCCCCCTTGGTACGTAAACAACTATTACCAAGTATGTTTCTTGACATCAAGAGAATATGGAACTTGATATCAGCGGAAAATGACCATTCAACTTTTCCATTTTTTTTTCTTTTGATGGCTATTCTGAGGAAAAAAAGAAACATCAGAAGTTTGCAAGGTTGAAGTGTACATCTTTCTATCAAAAAGAAATATTTGCGTTTCTTTTTCAATAACATAGTCCTAAATATTTTTTTGTCTGTAGTGCAATGTGTGGTTTTGCTGTTGTGGAGTATCCAAAGATCGTTTGTTGACAAAGCAGATGTTTTCTGCATCTCTTGCTCACTTTGTTTGTACTGAAGCTTTAGGTGCCTCTGTCTTTTCTGTGAGTTTTACTGGTTTTCAACACAATCATTTATTTGGCACATTATTTTCTTGCTTTAGTTCGTTGCAATCGCTTGCATTTCGCGTATAGTATTCTCTGCAGCAGCTTAGCTTATCTCGAGTTCTACTACTAGTCTACTAATATCATTTGTATCGTGTAATGTGAATTGAACGATTCTTTTAAGTGTGAAGCTTTACTTTTAATCTTCTATTAAACATCAGCTCTGCTGAAGACAGTGCTAGTCTAGTTACTGTAATATTTCTGCATCATTACTTCACGATTCCGATTGCCGCGATAATTTAGTAAACTAATTTCTTTCAGATAGATATCTACTGTAGGTAGTGGTATCATAGATAGATTTTTTCTGACTTTTAGTATTTGGTGTCAAAATAAAAACGAATTGCCACTAACAGAAACAAAACAAAATTTAATTTAACAATCTATGAAGAAACAGAACTCAAAAAAGGTTGGAGCTAAAAAATCTCGTAATAGGCAAAGACGAACATAAAATATTGCATTAAGATAGTTACCGTTTTTTTGTGAATATTCTTGGTGCAACAATTGAATTTATCATACTGCGTCCGTATTGACAAGAGAAGAGTCGGGTTGAGAACTGTTTCAACCCGAAAGGATAAAAACAGTAATATACCCCTTCTATTAAATATGAGAAACAGAAGAAGACATTTCTATAAGAAGACATATATTTCTTCGACGTCCTCTACTTTGCTAATGTTTATCTGTCATCTAGCGCAACCTTCTAAATTTCATCAATTCCTCCAAAGCCGGTTTCATTAAACTCTATTCCAATTGTGCACTATTTAGATTGTAAGTACTTTTTATATGCTTTATGACTATAGCTTTCTATCATAATAGCAAAGACTTTGTGATCCTTAGAGTCTCTTTCGGCTACTATATTTATTCTACCCTTTTTTCTGGCTGGATTTTCTCGACAATGTATGGTTATGATTTTTGACCCACCTGAGTAAAATTTGAAAATTCCTGAAATTAAGAAACTGTACATTAATATGTTTTTCTTTCCTATTCTTCTCTTTATTTTGAGACTCCGGCTTTAAAAAACGTCCTACTGTCCGTTTTCATCTTTGTATTGGCGTTGGAATTTCAGAGACTTGAGTTGCTTGATTTTTCTCTATTGCTTTTTTGTCCAAGTACGTTTTCATTTTTGAGGATTTATGCCCCGAATAAATAAGTTACATTCGTTTTTTGCATTAATAAATACTCAGTATAACTACTATCTTCTTAGAATCTTGCAAATCGCGATAGTATGGTAGAGCTACTTAATGAAACTTTATTTTTGCGTCTTTCTTCGCGACAGCTTAAAACTGCTTTAAATTCTACTTTTATCAATGGATTTACACAATTGGAAGAAACTAAAACTCGTTCAGATCAAGAATGGTTGAATCAATTTCACTGTTTGAAACATATTGGCCTCTCCCAATTGGTGAGGACTAGAACAAGAAGTTCTATTGAGGTATCAAACCACCACCAACCAGAAACTCCTCTTATTGTATTAAACATGGTAGAGGAGAAGTTATCAGAACAGTGACCTTTTTTTGGCATTGTTTGCTCATTTTCGTAGTTCGGAAAAGAAGGTGAGATCGAGATAGGCCTCTTTTTGTTACAAATGGTTGGGCAAATGCCTCTAAATCAATTGGGTACATCTAGTTTTTTTTTGTCTCTTTTGTTAGAAACTGAAAAATGAGAAGTTAAATTGAGAAAAGTTTTAGTGTTCAATCCAATCTTTTTTCTTAGCTTGACTCGTCCCATATTTTCGTAAATCTGTTTGCAATGCAAAACCAATTGAGTTTTTCAAGTGCCGTTTAATTACAGGATGTTGAAAAAGATCAATAAAAACTAAATTAACTTAAGTATTTATGAAGCGTCAATGATATTTTATTTGATAATTAAGTTTCTCGTGTATTTCCGTGCATAAGAGAATTTGCAAAAATAATCTGCCACTCATCAGAATAGTTCATAGCACTCTTGTTGTTTAATAGTCTACCATCTACGTAAAATACTTTATGCTAAGTGTATACACATACAATACACTAAGCATAATACTTCCTGTGTTATAATTTATGGGTTTATAATCCCCTAATTTTTGATATAAGATACCATAATAATGTAATCAACGAACCAGTAAAATAGATATTAAAAATTCAAATACGTTTCAATGGAGTATTTTTTAAAATTCTATTCATTTCCTCATTAATAATAAAAATACTTCTTCAAACTTTTCATGTATCGAACGAAAGATTCAATCGAATTTCCATGGCAACATCCAAATTAACATTATGTATTATAGCCACTTTATTCCACCTGCCATTATCATAATATACTCAGTTACTATTAATAAATAAAAATTTTCTCCTTAAATCTGAAACTTTTAAAACTTTTGAGTAGAGTTGCGAGATTTATTATCTGGTGAGATTTGCTGTTCTAAGGATAGTTTCAAAAGTCGTTAGGTACAAGTGTGCAAGACTTTTTGTCTGCTGACTTGGTTCAAGTTTGAATCCGCACTCGCAATTTTATATCACATTGAAGTCGACTTTAACATATACATGGTTTTCAAAATTCAATTTCTGCATCTTAATGGATATATGATAAAAATAAAACTTTTCAATATTTTTCTCTAAAAAAATTTACTAAGAAATAAACCATGACTTTATCGTAATAAAATTCTATAGTTTAGAACTTGTATCAATAAATCTCTAAGTTACAATGGAATTGGCTGATATCTAATTCAGGCCGTTTATCTTAGCGGACATCAAGATCAATACCTGAACCTTCATTTTATAGGAAACAGGATTCCGCTTACTGCGCAAAAACGCAGTTTAGTAATAATTGTTTTTAAGAATATTGTTTACTACATTTACGGATTAAATCTCTCTCTGAAAACAACGGACTAATGACCTGAGGAAGGAAACGTGAGGGTACACAAATCCGGTGTATGTGTAGGGTTGGTAGACATAACAAACTTGTCATGGCTATTAAATATACTTACTCGGCACATATCTTTCTGGTGATTTTGTTGTTTACTTTAAAGCAGAGTCTTGCATATTTTTTGCGAGAGAGACGCTAGGAAAAATAAAGAAAAAATATTTCGGACGATGTCTGTCGTTGGCGCAGTGCATACCTGCATTCTGCTGCTGTTGCTTCAAATAAAAATGTAGATCATTAATATGGCATTATAAAAGAAAAATTCTTAAGCATTTAATTAGGATTTAGGACACGATATTCGTTTCGACTAATCTTTCTTTAATTCGTATAAACCCCTACTTGTTAGATGGTTTGATAGTCTGTGTTACCCTGAATTTATTGCTTTAAATAAAGGAAGTTAAATGGAAGGTTGACCTCGTTGATAACCTTTCTGAAAAAAAGCGACTCCGTATAGAGTTTAAAATTGAGAAATCTAAACAACATTTTTTAAAAACTTCATCAAATCAATTAGTGATGGTTTAGTAATACATCAGCAGTGGTTATCTTTGCAAACTTTTTTTT